>LPNX011096845.1:352855-522444 GCA_001517045.1 Pseudotsuga menziesii | reverse complement strand
TCAAACGTGACCAATGATTTATTTAACACTTTAGGAGCGAAATCCCAAAAAAATCGGACTGAAAAATGACCATTCTGGCAAAAAACGATTTTCCTGTAGTGCCGCAGTGTTAATTTTTGGCAGTTGCGCTACAGGAATAATTTAAAACCAATTTTGGCACTTTTTTGTCAGTAATTCCATTTTGAATGAGGTTTAAATGCTAAACTATGCTCATGATGTGACTTGTGAATCCATTATTAAATATATTGACCTTTAGAACCCTTCAAAAGCTTAAAAGAACAAAACTAAATAAAAATCTGAAGGTAAAAATTGAAAATTTCACTAAAAATCTAAAAATTTCCACAGTAAGTAAAAGAGTAAACTCAAACAAATATGCAAGCTAAAATAAAAATGACAATCAAACATAAAATTTGAAGAAACAAGTTCCTGACTTAACATAAAGTATAAGGAAATTTTAGTGGCCAAGGGCTTCTCCCAAGTCCAAGGAATTTATTACAATGATACCTTTGCACCAGTGGAAAAGATGGACTCTATAAGACTAGTTTTAGCCATTGCAACTTCCAAGCAATAGGAGGTACATCACATGGATGTGAATACTTCCTTTCTGCATAGAGATCTCAAAGAAGTGATATATATGCATTATCTATAATTTTTTGCTACTAATCCATCTCTAGTGTGCAGGTTGAAGATATCACTATATGAGCTAAAACAAGCTTCCAGAGCTTGGTATGCCAAGATTGATGGCTTTCTGCTATCACGGAACTTTTGTAGATGCAAATATGATCCAAATGTCTATTTGAAGTTGATACATGGTTCAATGATTATTATTTTATTGTATGTGGATGACCTTTTGATGTCAGGGAGTTCCATGAAATAAATTTCCTCCTTGAAGTATGCTTTGAACCATGCCTTCCCCATGACTTATTTTGGACTGTTGAGCCAATTCTTGGGGCTTGAGATTTCTCAATCAGCCTTTCGAATCAAATTACATCATTCCAAATATGATTCAAACATGCTAAACAAGTTCAACATTAAATATTCCAAGCCAATCAAGACTCCTTTCCTCTCAAGAGTTAAGCTTGAAGAAGAAAAATCAACTCCCTTGGTGAACAATACTATGTACAAACAACGTCTAGTTGGTTGTCTTCTCTAATTGACTCACACTCGACCTGATATTTCTTATGGAGTGAGTGTGGCATATAGACATATTGATCAGCTACATGATATCCATTGGAGGGCATAAAATAGAATCTTGCTCTTTGTGCAAGGAACAAAGACACGTGGGATTGACTATGTTGCAAAATTTGACCTAGAATTAGTTGGTTTTACTGACTCTGATTGAGATGGTGATAACACTGATAGAAAATCAACTTCTAGGTATGTGTTTATGATTGTATATGGAAAAATTATCTGCTCAAGTAAAAGGAAAACTAACATTGCACTTTCTTCTACAGAGGCAGAATATAGAGGAGATGTGAATGGAGCTACTCAATGTTTATGGTTGCAAGGAATACTTGGAGAGTTTGGGATTGATTCTGAAACTTCCACTGTCATATTTCGTGACAATAAAAGTGCTATTTGAATCGCAACAAACTATGTACATAGGCAGCAAACCAAACACATAGAGATCCACATGCACTACATCAAAGGAATTGTGCATGATAAAGTCATTGCTTTGCATTATTGTGCATCATCTGAGCAAGTTGCAGACATCTTCACCAAGGATTTCTCTGAGAAGACATTAAAAAATATCAAATCACTACTTGGGATAGTTTATCACATGGTGAAGATTGATTGAAGACAAGATTTCGCAATTTTTTTCATGTCCATGTTTTGAAGGAGGATTTTTCCCTTGTGGTTTTGCCTCTTTTCTTGTTTTTTATGGACAAGCAGTATGTAATGGGTGACTAAGATATGTTGATAGGCTTTATATATCTAATATATTTATGATATTTCACATAAGTCAGGATTAAAGGGGGGTAATGTATTTCACATAGTGTGTTCCCATACTTAAGATACATTTATTAATATTTATGGTTAATTTCCTAGGTCCTAGACTAGCTAGTTGGCATCCACTTGCACCACTTGGTCAAAACTTGCCATAACAACATCCAGGAGAGGCCTTCACAGATTATGGATAATATTATTCCAACTATATAGACTTCCCAGTTTAGTAAGTGCGATTTCCTGCATTATACATACTTAGACTTCTTTTTAGTAGCTTTCAGGTAAAAAGGTGAAAGCTAGTCACATGGCAACTGCCTTGTTTTTTTCCAACTCATCCTCCTTATTTTTCTCTCTTGAAAGCATGAGTATATTGAATTTCCATCACTTATCAGTAGGCATACGTCATTCATCCAATTTGTGGCCTTCCTGGACTGATTTGGAAAGTGTTTATGCACCTAGGGAGATTTTTTACTTTTAGTAAGCCAACTACTGTGAGGATTCAACTTGCCACCTTAGGAATTCAAATATATGTTGTAATTATATATTTGGACATACTATTCTTTTATAAGGTTGGCTGATGTACAGTTATGCAATGCAAGTTAGCGTTATGCACCAATTTCAATCTCCAACGTTTAGTGGATCTTTGCATGTCTTCTAGAAATTTTAATGAGTTCAAATGTACTAAGACTGGGCTTAATTTCCACAAAGAGCCATGCTCTTCTCCAAATCCAAGTTCCCTGTCATGTCCCTCCCTTGAAGGGACCTTGATAGTGTTGACCTTGTCAAGTGGCTAGGGGTTAAACATTGAATTAATTGATTATGCCTAGGAATTTTTATTATTTAAAACTATGGAAGCATGTAATTTCTAAATTCATGTTATTTGTAATTAATTAATTATTATGAAAAATAATTAATCGTGGAAATGAGTTTTCAAAGGAGGGTGCATTAGGCAACTTTCCTAGGATGGAAAAATGGAAACAACGCAAAAGAAGGAAAAATAAATATGTCATAGAAAAGATAGAAGCTATCCAAATCAGTTTCCAATTTGGTGAAAGGATGAAAAGCAAGGAAACATTACCTTATGCGCAAACTTGATAATTACTTAGGGAGGGCGCAGTTTCTATTCTTATGAGCAGTTACAAAAATAGAAAGTGCAGGAAAAGCAATTAGGGTAAAAGCAGGCAACTCTGGGCCAAAGGAGGCCACAATTTATATTTTGATTAAGAGTTAAAGACAAGAAAACATCATACATAACTCATACATTCTATTTTCCTCAAGGAGGGAGAATTCATGATTAGGGTTGGGGTTTATCAAGTGGCAACTTACTCAACAAGAATGGACTTGTTCAACAAGTCACCCAAGGTCTACTTAAAGATAATCCCAACTCCATTATCCAGTTTGGATTGTTTGAGTTTTGGGATTAATATTGTGTTGATGTTATGTGAAGCTTGACTTCAATAATTAGTGATGAGCCTCAGTTCTATTGGGTGATGCACCCCAAGTCCCATGCTCCTATCTTCCCCTCTTCTTCCCATCTTCATTGCAGGTCATATTGAAGCTAAGGAGAAGGAAACCCAGATTTGATTCAATATTTGCTAGAAGATTACAGCCATTTATTACTGTGTATCAGGTTTCATTAATAGTTCCATAAGTTTCTAGTATTTGAGGGTTTGAACCTCCAAGTCTCCCTTTGTTTTTTGTCTCTAAAATACACTGTAATGATGCATATTGTTAAATAGAGTATTATAGATCATTAATGAGAGTAAATTTGATATATTTGGATGTAATAATATTTTATAATCATTCTCTGTAAATTTTATTTCAATCTGAATCAGTATGGATGATATTTACTTGTTTTAACCAACCTAGTCTAGATTTGCATAAAAAATGACTAGTTTTACCATAACTTTCACAATTCAACCTATATGACTCCAAATATCACCATTATTGTTCTGATGGGTCATTAATATGAATATCTAAGTCTCCCAAGTCCAAAACATATAATTTGTGACCCCCTTACCTTGTTTGAGAAAGCCTAAAGATGAAGATAATGAACTTCCCTATGAGCTAGTATCGACTTTACAACTTGTGGAATCACTTTTATTTCCTATGATCTATTATAAACTTACACATTTATATATTTTCATATAACTTTCTTTCAGAGCCATATCATTGATCCAAAAACAAGATCTTTTCTACTCTATGATATTAACATGAATTGCATAAAGAGCATGAATGAAGCTCACAAATCCATAAGAAGAGAACCAAACAACATAGACAATACGCACATAAAGACAACAAGTTGATAATGGAGTTCGTCCAGGATGGACTACGTCTCTGGGCCTGCTTCTCAATAGGAGGGCCGATCTATAATCTCAGCATAAGGCAAAATACATGGCAATGATACAATGATACCTTGGCGACAATGGTCAGGAAGAGAACCGCTGCCAAAAACACAACAAGACTGATTCCAACAACTCCGAAGCCTGAAGACGATGGAAAATGAGTATAAACACTCGTACCTTCCTCCTGCAGAGCTACGCAATCTCCCTTCTCTCCTTTAGCTACAAAGTCTCCACTCCAAAGCATGAGTGGCAAATGGAGAATAAGAGGGTTTACATAGCTTGAGAATACCCCCTTCACATGTTTCTCATGAATTCTTAGTTACAACAAATTTTCCTAATTGGGCATATGGTTGAAAACCTCCAAGTTGGTTAGGCTCTTCTTAAATTATGTAGTTGTGTTCCCCTTTTAATATTCCAACCATATAGTTGGTTATAGTTTAAAACTATACCAAGTATAGGTTGAAACTCATTACATATGTTATAATGTTTAGAACCCACTTTAAAATCCATAAACAAAGTTTTAAAAAACACATGTGTTAAAGAGTGGGCGTGTCCCACGTGGTGGCTGTGCCAATGGGAGGAGGGGAGCAGTGATTGTAACCACCCTCCATTCGAATCTTGTGAAATACATGTGGCTCATAGTAGCGGCGTTGAATGGGATGGTCGGTACCCCATGGGTTGGGCCATGAGCTCCACATGTCCTCCCTTATTTCTCCCCATAATATAATCTTTTAAGTTAAATACCATTTCTCCCGTGGGCTTTTAATATGCAGTGACGGTGGCTTAGAGGTGAACACTTTGGCATACCTTTGGAGAGGTTAGGAGGTCGAGTCCTTGGTAATACTTTTGCATAAACATGCATCAACCAACCGGGAGTTTCCACGTGTCTCAACTTCATTGGTCCATGTCAACGTCTTGTTAGGTGCCAACTCGATGCCACATCATCACTTATCATCCACGTTAGTGTGTATAAGCCACGTGGCATTTTTTTTTACTTTTGCTAAACATGCATTAACCAACAGGGAGTTGCCACATGTCTCAGCCTCATTGATCCATGTCAACGCCTCGTCATCCGTCCGTACTTTATGGATTCCACATGTCACCCTGCCAGTGGTGCCACATGGCACCCCCATTTTGCCAAATTTGCCTGTTTCATCAATACAACAGAACGCGATAACTTTCTCATACGGAGTCCGTTTGAGGTGAAATGAACGCCATTGGAATCGTCTCGACGAGACCCTTTATTTGGTGCTGGTTTTTCTGATATTGGAGGAATTAAAAAAAAATTCCTTCTTGGATCCTTCTGGATCAATCATTCACCTTATCCACTAGTTGTTAGAAGTGAAGGTTCATTCCTAGTTGGCACGGTTGGGACACCCAAAAGCGTGGGAGTAGACTTCAGCGGAGCTGATTTTGAAAACTAAATGGTCCCCAACATACATTTTCTTAGGGAAAATAAATATCTCTGTCAAAAAATTGTCTTTTGGTTGCTTCCCCTAGCCCTATGCCATTCCCATTTTTGTCAACAATGCCCACAATTTACCCCGCATAAAGAAGTGAATGGTTTACTTGTAAAATATCATTTCATATTCTAATTCATATCAGCAGTAGAGATAATATTTTGATATGATTTCAGATCAGGTATATTACAATGGTATCAGAGCTCTTTCCTTGGCTCATCCTGTGAAAAGAAGGCTCTTTGTTGAATAAGATTGCAAATCACTAAATCAAGTTGCAGCCATGAGGCTCATACCAGTGATCGACGAAGACCTTGAGAAGTATGATGAAGAAATCCTCTATGTTAATGGAGGCCTACCAAGACATGAATATGATGAAGCCTATTGGCCATCAAATAGAGAAGAGATCAGATCTGATTCTCCCATTGTTAAGAAAGACTTGACAAAGATGATAGAAGCATGTGAAAACATGGCTTGTTGTTACAAGGAGTATCCAACTTTGGGAAATAATATTGGTACAACCATAAATTTCAAGGAGTATGTCTATCTCAAGTATGGACTTTGGCCTCAAAATTTTGATGAGCATTCTTTCAAGAGCATAAATGCATCCATAGAGGAGCCAAGTTTTTCTACCTTTATGAGCAAAGAAGCAAAAGAAGGAACCAAAGGTGAAGATTCATCAAAGATATATGCATGCTCAAGATTTATGAGTTTCTTTGGTTTTTCTTTAAATAGAGATTATAAAGGTTGTGACATGAGTACCACTAAAGGTGAAGAAATATCAAGTTGCTTGAAGGATTATAGAAATGAGGTAGAGGCGGAGATTTAGGAAGTGGAGTGCAAGTCACCGCAAAGTGGTTGCATAAGAGAAGAAAGTGAAGATGAATGCACTTCCAACTTGTTTGTGGTTGGTCTCTGGATCATTACTAAGGATGGTGGTTCATGTATGGGTGGTGAGACATATATTCTATCAAATCCAAAGAAGTTCATAAATCATATTTACACTCACCTCTTGAGCCACATAATGAAAAAGAAGACAATGGCACACAACTTGGGTGTGAACCAGAGAATTTGGTGGAGGAGTAGGCCACCATAGTATCCCTACATGAAGAGGGTAATATGAAGAACATGTATGATAAAGTTTCTATTTTTTTAAGAAGCCATGTTTACTTACAACCACCTTATCCATGGGAGGATGAAAAGACTTCACATGCATATGAGGGTTGCAAAATGAAGGACAATTGTGAGGGAGATGAATTCACTCCTAGTTTCTCTCTTGGTGATCACAAAATCATTGCAAAAGAGGGTGATGTTGTCAATGGTGATAATGAATATTTTGGATCAGATCCAAAAGAAGAACATAGATCAGATCTGGAATCGTCATTTGAAATTCCTAATTAAGTGGAAGACAAGCCCCCACTAGTTGGGTGTGAACTAGAAAATTTGAAGGAGAAAAATCCAATGCAAAGGGATGAACACAGTTCATATTTTTGTACTCTCTTGCAGCCTAGTAAAGTTTCAGCCACATTAGAAGAGAGGCTTGAAATTAGTAAGAATTCACATCCCCATATCATCATTGAGGAGGGCCATGAACCACCTAGTCTTACAACTAGGAAAACTGAAATAAAGATCCATGAAGGGGAACGCAAGTTACTGCAAGGTATTTGCAGTGAAGGAGAAGGAGAAGTTTCCCATGAGCATAAAGAGAAATATGTTGCAGCAATGGAATACATAACTGAAATCCTTATTGGTGAGGATTTTGCAACAAAAGAGCACGGTGTTCATTCACTTAACCCTACCACCAGTGTTGTAGAAGAACAATCCAGAGAGATAAGAAACACTATGGATATGTTTGAAAGAGTACCTACTGATAGGTGCTCAAGATTCAGTGAGACATCTATTGAGGTATGTACACCTATCTATGTTGGTGACATAGATATTTCACTTGAAGAAAAAGTCCCAAGATCAACTTCCACAATACCACTAGAGTTTCATGAAGGTTAGCCAAGAGATAGGGAAGAAGAAGAGGTTCATTTGCAAGGAACTCATTTTCTTGCAGGGTCATTAAAGATGAGTGAGTGCAAAATCAAAGAGCCCCTACACACTCTCCATGGAATCCATGCATTGATGACAAATCTCTATTGGAATTTGGAGGATAAATATTCCATGGAAGACGTGGAGAAGTTTCAAAAGGCCATGACAAACATCAAAGGTAATTTTCTCCATTTGCTTTCTGATAGAGACATTTTGTTTGAGCTTGTTGAGTTGTTGTATGGAGCATCCTTGAAGGATGAAAAAGAGATTTGAAATCTCACACAAGAATATTTGACCACCCAAGATTCCTTGAATAACACTCAATGTGCACTCCAAGAGTCCAAGATGGCGATAGAAAAACTTCATGAGAAGTTGCAAAGATCTTACCTACCCTCCTACACACCATTCAGCCATCATCACAAGGTTGACTGCATTCTTGACAATATGTAGGAATATCATGAGATGATGGATCATGAGATACATTTGGTTCTGCATGTGCTTGAGGAATGTACAGATAAGCTTAATGAGAACCAAGCACTTGATCTTTTCCAGAGAAAACTGGAGTTGTTTTCTGGAGAGATATTCTTCTTCGTGGAAGAGTCAGATGAGCTCAACTTAGTTGGATCAGCCAGTGATGAAGAAGATGCAGCCATAAGTTGAGTGGATGAGTATTGCAGGGAGTTGATTCATAGTTCTACCCACACTTCTATTTCAACCACATCATGTGGGGATGAAAATTGGGAGAAGGAATTTTCCTTGTTGGTGTTACATGAGGAGCAAGAGGCTCCCATAGGTGTTCATGCTGACTTAAGGAACACACCATTACCTTCCCAGCAGCAACATAGGTACATATTGTTGCCACTTGATTCCATTCATCCACATATGGATTGGGTGGAA
This sequence comes from Pseudotsuga menziesii, assembly GCA_001517045.1. Classification (NCBI taxonomy): domain Eukaryota; kingdom Viridiplantae; phylum Streptophyta; class Pinopsida; order Pinales; family Pinaceae; genus Pseudotsuga; species Pseudotsuga menziesii. The sequence continues at coordinate 513,764 of LPNX011096845.1, read as the reverse complement.
GATTACATGTCACACATGGAGTCTTATTGCATAAAAATTTCTTCTCATTATAAGTGGAAGGAAGCTAAGCAAGCAAACTGCCAAGAGAAGTTGTTGAGAAATATATCTTGCACAAGGTGGCCTCTGTGGAGAAAATCCATACATTTGGATGGATGCTTGCACCCTCTGACTAGTGGCAGAGAATTGATCCATTGGATGTGTTCACATGGACCTTTTGGTTGGAGTGTCATTGCATTCCCTTTTTGGATGAGGAGACACATATTTGTATTTCCTTCTTGCATTCTCGGAGATCATTGTGATGCATCATTTTATTGTGAGAAGTTTTGGAATCCTTGTTTGTTGGATGATGTCTATCTTCATTGGGGTTGTACATGGGACTCACACCTATGTCATTGCAACAACAAAATTGTGAGCTTCAGTGTTGGTGTGCATTAGGAACATAAGAAATTTTATGTTGGGTGGGGAAGTCTAACAGGTATTCAATTTTGGATTAGGAGTTTTCAATTTTCAGTACATTGGTATCAGTGGTATCAGTTTGGCATGGGGAGTGACACCATCCTCATTTTCATATTCTACAATGATAAAATTTTGTTGTTGTTACTGATGTTTGGAAGGGGGCAGATAATGCCATGGGACCCTGACAGTCTTTGGAATGGAATATTTTCAAAATGGGTAGCAACATTTGGATCCTTTCAGAGGAGGCAGTGGGATCCATGCATTCTACTCAGTTACCTTAACTAGGTTGACAATTTTGTTGAAAGAAGTCATCATTATAGAAATGACTATAATAAGAGTGGTGCAGCAAAAACATGGTGGACAAATTGTGCAACACTCTTGAGTGCTTCTTCTTGAGGACAAGCAAACTAGGGAGGGGAGGAATGCCATCTCCTTCCCTTGAAGGGACCTCGAAAGTGTTGACCTTGTCAAGTGACTTGGGTTAAACATTGAATTAATTAATTGTGCCTAGGAATTTTGATTATTTAAAACTATAGAGGCAAGTAATTTATAAATTCATGTTATTTGTAATTAGTTAATTATTATGAAAAATCAATTAATGATGGAAATGAGTTGTCAAGGCAGGAGGACACATTAGAAAACCTGCCTAGGATGGAAAAATGGAAACAATGTAAAAGAAGGAAAAATAAATATGTCATGGAAAAGATAGAAACTATCCAAATAATTTTCCAATTTGGTGCAAGGATGAAAAGAAAGGAAACATTAGCTTATGCACAAACTTGCTAATTACTCAGGGAGGGCACAGTTTCTATTCTGATGAGCAGTTACACAAGCAAAAAGTGTAGGAAAAGAAATCAGGGTAAAAGAAGACAACTCTTGGCCAAAGGAGGGCGCAATTTATATTTTGATGGAAATTTAATGACAGGGAAACATCATACATGACTCATACATGTTATTTTCCTCAAGGAGGGTGAATTCATGATTAGGTTTAGGGTTTAGCAAGTGGAAACTTGCTCAACAAGTGACGGACTTGTTCAACAAGTCACCCAAGGGCTACTTAAGGATAATTCCAACTCCATTATGCAGTTTGTATTGTTTGAGTTTTGGGATCATTATTGTGTTGATGTTATGTGAAGCTTGGATTCAATACTAAGTGATGAGCCTCGTTTCTCTTGGGTGATGCGCCCCAAGTCTCATGTTCTTATCTTCCCCTCTTCTTCCCATCTTCATTGTAGGTCATACTGAAGCTAAGGAGCATGACACCCAGAGTTGATTCAGGATTTGATAGAAGCTTCCATCCATTTATGACTATGTATCAGGTTTCATTAACAGGTCCATATGTTTCCATTACTTGATGGTTCGGATCTCCAAGTCCTCCTTTGATTTTTGTCTCTAAAATACACTGTAATGATGCATATTGTTAAAGAGAGTGTTATAGATCATTAAAGAGATTAAATTTGACATATTTGGCTGTAATAATATGTTATAATCATTCTTTGTAAATTTTATTTCAATCTGAATCAGTATGGTTGATATTTACTTGTTTTAGCCAACCTAGTCTAGATTTGCATAAAAAATGACTAGTTTTACCATAACTTTCATAATTAGATCTATATGAATCCAAATACCACCATTCTTGTTATTTAGGGTCATTAATGGGCATATCTAAGTCTCCCAAGTCCAAAACAGAGAATTTGTGTCCCCCTTACCTTTTTTGGGAAAGTCTGAAGATGGAGCTAATGAGCTTCCATGTGAGCTAGTCTCACCTTTACAACTTGTAAAATCACTTTTATTACCTATGATATATTATAAACCTCCATATACCTTTATATACTGTCATATAACTTTATTTCAGAGCCATATTATTCACCTTAGCCACAGGTTGTTGGAAGTGAAGGTTCATTCCTAGTTGCCACGGTTGGGACACCCAGAAGCGTGGGAGTAGACTTCAGCAGAGATTATTTTGAAACCTAAATGGTCCCCAACATACATGTGCTTAGGTAAAATAACTATATCTATCTAAAATTTGTCTCTTGGGTACTTCCCTCATCCCTCTGTCATTCCTAGTTTTTTCAACAATGCCCACAATTTACCCTGCATAAAGAAGTGAATGGTTTACTTGTAAAATTGTATTTCATATATATTCTAATTCATATCAGCAGCAGAGATAAATTATGATCTGAAGACTCAAAAAAAATACAATGATCAAATACAATGTGAATGTTTCCCAAAAGAGAATACAATAATAATACAACAATACACATCAAAAACATCTTCTGAAGTTGCACAATCCTCAACAATAACATGCCATTCCATTGAATTTGATGACTCAAGAACAATACAAAGGATTTCAATTGTATTGTACGTTCCCCACATAGTGGTTGGGAGTCCATTTAGTATAATTTTCCAACATGAGATTATGTTGATATAATCAACGTCAAAATAGATTTTGCTCTGAAGACTCAAAGCTAGAATATAACAAAAAATGTTAAAAGGAAGATATAACATACATTTGATCCATAGCTAATGGAAGCATATAAAAGCATACCCATCATTCCTATATAAAAACAAAGAATTTTGGTGAAGGATATCTACATGAGAGTGTTGTAAGGGCCAGCTCATATAGTATATATCTTTCTTGCTTCAACATGTTTATGTCCCCTGGCAGTGGATTGGTAGTCTTCTAAGCTTTCTCCCTTTCTTCCTTCATTTTGTTGAAACCCTTGGTATAGAAATTTGCATTTTCTAAATGATTGAATGGTGTTCTTGTAGCGAGAGGTTTTCCTTGTCAGTTGCAATATGTTACTTTAAAGCTTTCCCTTTGATGGGGTAGACCAAGAGGCATGTATCATGTTTCCCCTCTTTGTCTGTGTTCTAAGATCTACCACTTGTTTCTCAGTTTTTTATGGTTCATCCTCTTCAGTAGAAATTGTTACAAAATCTAATTGTAATCATCAAGGGATGGCCAAAGATGTTTCTTTTCACTTGCCTGTACTAAAACATTCAAGCTTACTTGAGGCCCTTGAGGTTTAGAATTTACTCAATGTCTAGCCAAGTTTTTCCAAAGTTTCTTATTAACTCTTTTCAATTTCTTATTAAAATTCAGCAATGCCTTATAAGATAGTTGAGGTCGATGATGCTTTCTAGGACATCGCTTCTCTTTTGTAAAAAAATTCTCTATAGGACTATATGATGCATTTCCGTGTTCGTCAACAACATTCTCAACATGCACTGGTTCAGCTTAAATGGAAAAACTTGTTTAGATTCTGTAACAAAACCTTGTTCAACTTCTATAGAAAAAGTTTGTTTAAGAATATCCAATCGTCCTTCTACCATTGTATGTAGTGTGTCAATTTCAATCACACTCTGTTTTTCTATGGCCTTTGTATTTCTTATGGAGCTATACCTACTCCGTTTCCTCTTGATAGACTTCGGGCAAGGAGTTTTCCTCCATAGAATATGCCTCTTGATTCTTGATGAAACTTCCGAGGTGATGGTGTCTGAGACTTAGATGGGTGCAAGCTCAGAGTTTCTTCTCTGATGATATTCAACAAGCTCTAATCCTAGAACTATTGGTTGCACTTCTTCTCTTTCCACCTGGATATCTTGACATATGAAGGTCTTCCATGTACAATGTTTCTACAATAGGACATCTTCAAAAATCAATTTTATCAACCCTTGGTGTGCCAATCTTGACTCAAGGTTCAGATTTTCATCGACTCTTTTTTACATTAGCTACAACAACTTGAGTAGGCAGTGGTATACAAATGAACCTCTCATGGAAAAAGTGATATAGGGGTTTAAAGTGGTATCTAATCAATAAGCTAATGAGACCATCGTAGGTCAAACACTTCTACACAAATTATGCCACACTTGACCAAGGTTGGTGAAGTGACACTCTTTTTACCCCCTTGATAATGTCTTCTATAGCTTCATCACCTCTTAAAAAAATCAATTTAAGTTGTGGTGTTTTGCACCCAACATTCAAACTAGCATTCACTAACCCCAAGCAATCATGTAACCATGTGAATAGGGTCTTCATTTTCTCTTATCCACCATCCTCAACCCACTACAATAAATACTTTGAATGCATGAGAAAATTCCATCACTACAGCCAAATCAAGGCCTTCCAACCTCTCAAAGTAAGTCATCCATCCAACACGTTGGAAGATGGCCATTACTTTAGTATATTCCTCCCCTTGTTTAGTTTCGATGGGCTCACGTCAAATGGTTATGTCACCAATGGTCTTTAACAATAATCAGATCAAGGGTTGCAAGCAACAGAAAGGTTTGTGCAGAGAGGTTCTAGTGGGAAGGGTATTGTTATTCGGGTAACGACTACCCAATATAACAAGATTGACATGATGGGAAATATTGAGTCATTAATTTTGACAATTTGCACGGTATAGTTTGCAATATGTAGGTCAATCCATTTGGACATCGCTCATGTATCATGGGTTGATATGACTATCAAGCTATCGACGCATTATTGATGTGGATTCTCATACACGCATGCTAGCGTTACTTTCACACTCATCCATAGCATTATATTTTTTTTCAATAAATCATATAAAAGGATCATACATGTACCTACTAGGTAATGCAATGATGAGTGCACTTGACGATGTGAGATCCATGAGTTGGACACAAGTTCTTCTTAGTGCATGACTTGAAGGGATCAGTAGAAAATCTTAGTTTTAAGCTTTTATGTTGACAATTGGAAACAAGTGTCTCGCAAGGACAAGACTTGAATCATCATGTGATGACCCATGCTACAGAAGTACCTTGCTAATTATGAGTAGGAAGTTGAATGTTGTAGAATGTCGGCAATGGCTGAGAGGTCATGTTTCAAGATGATCATCGTTCCTATTAAAAACACAGGTGGTCAAGAGTAGTGTTATGTAGTTATAACGGTAAAAATCTGCTTACTGGAACTTCTCAAACTTCCACTTTCGAAAATACAAATAATCCATGAATAGATATAAAAGTTGATAAATAAGATATGATGATTTACATTTACATTGACGAGGATTTATATAGCCTTATCGTGTCTTTTCAAATGAAAGGGTACAACTCTTTAGTTTTTCTAATTAAGTAATTAATCATTATTAATTATTAATATATATTAATATCAATAATTAATATTGATATGTTTATATATATTTATATTTATATTTTATATATTATATTATTTTTTTTATATAACATTGCCTTCGCCTTAAGGGAAGCTTTGTCCTCAAAGCTTATTGAAGACAAGGCTTACGTCTGATTTCTTTCCTGTAATGTCATCTCTCGATCCTTTGTGTTAGTAACTGCAACACTTGATAAAATGAAACAATGAGTTACGAGTTCCCAAGAAAAAATGTCACACCATTTGTGAAGTTGTCCATCCTAGATCTATCTTCGTTGGAGTTGTTTATTGATCGCTTTGTTGGATGGAATTTCTTGTTTTCTGTATAGCTTGTTCATTTTGTGTTCTTTCTCTTCTGAAATCATAACTCCTCCGTTTTTGTTCATTTTGACCTTGTTGTTGGTCACGATGATTTTTATGGTTTGGGTGTCGATAAGGAGTTTTTGTTGTTTGTTTTTTTACTGGAGTGGCTTCTTGTTTCTTAACATGAATTTGTTTGCCTAAGAGTTTAGAAGCTTCCTTCTAGGTTTGCTCTAATTTTTTCTCTAATAGAGTGTTATTACTTTGAATCTTTGTTAACCTTTCTACTTGTGAATTTTTGTCCGCTTTTAACTCCTTGATTATCTCTTCTAGTTCTTGATTAAGATTTCTCAGGAGATGATTTTCTTCTTGCTTCTCTATAATTTTTCCTTCGAAGTTTTCATTAGCTTGTTCAGACTTCCTAATTTTTTTTAACTTCTTTCTCTTTGTAACAAACATTTTGTTATGATTCTTTAGTTGAAATACTTCTTTATTTTTGCTTGTTAATGTATTATTATTTTTTGTAATTTCCAACTTGTGTGCCTTTCTAATGTCGGTGTATTTCTATCGAAGTTTTTTCATATGTTGCTGATGTCAACATACCACATATTCTTGACTTTCCAACTTTCTCTGGACTTTCGCAATTTCTTCATCCTTGGTGTTCAGGAGCATGTTCAAACATATCAGTTCTTCTTTTTCCTTACCGTCGTCAACTTCCTTCTTAATACCTTGGTTTTGTGATTTTTTATTGAGACGTTTTAATTCACCAATCTACGCAAACAAATCTTCTATTTGTTTTTCTTGGTCCGAATATATCGTCTTTAAACTCCTTTTGAAGATTATGTAAGTTGATTATCCTTTATAATCTAATATTTTCATTTTGACATCAGACTAATTCATATTCTAATTTATTTATCTAAATATATGAACCATAAGCCATGGTTACGACTGGACTTGTATTCTTATGAAAATGTTAGATTCTCCATCATTATGTTGCTTCGTGGACAATTTGGCCTTCAACTTTTTCGACGATAAATGGTCCCCCTTTGACTTGGCTCTTTTGTCGATAATTTGTCTTTGACTCCTTTGACAAGAGGTAGAATGAAGGGTGTAATAACCCCTAATGTAGTTTCGTTGAAAGAAATTATTCTTTTAACTCTTCTTAAAACTTCTTTGTGGATAGTGTGTAGATTGGGTGGTTGGGAAGAAGGAATGCTACTCTCCCCACCCAAGTTCAAATCTCACTTTCTCGTTAGTAGCCTTAAGACTTCTTATACACTTCTAGATTTGGAATATATTATTTTATTATTAGTTTTCACAAATGTTTCTTTGTTGGAAAAGAAACCATGTGATGTTTTTNCTTCTACTTTTTCTCCTTTTTTTTTTTTTCCTTTTTCTAACTCTTTTTTTTAGTAAGGTCAAACACCTAAATTCAAGAAAACCTTGACAATTTTGGCCACAATCCTGAATCAAATTTGCTCTAATACCAATGTAACTGTAAAAATCTGTTCACTGGAGCTTCTCAAACTTCCACTTTCGAAAATATAAATAATCGATAAATATATATAAAAGTTGATAAATAAGATATGACGATTTACATTTACATTGGCAAGGCTTTATATAAGCCTTATCATGCTTTTTCAAATGAAATGGTACATATCTTTATTTTTTCTAATTAATTAATTAATCATTATTAATTATTAATATATATTAATATTAAAAATTAATATTCATATTTAATATTTATATTTATATATTATGTTATATTTTTTATATAACAATAGCCTTTTTTGCAGTGGCAAGTATTATGAATGTAAGGTTCAAATATGAAACAATCATGTGTTCTGCAACATTGTTGAATAGTTGCAACTAAAGTGTAGACCTTGGAAAACACACAAACACAACGAACAAAAATATTGATACAATTGGAGTTAGCCCCTAAGATGGAATTGTTATTTTTTCTTTTTTTCTATTTTTTTCCTCAAACTCTATTTGAAAGTGAGTTAGTTTTCAGGCAAAGTTTGTTCTGAGTACGCCCCAAAGGGATTTTTCAGTCATAATTTTTATGTCCCAAGGAATATCAACTAGCAAGCTAGTTTTCTAGCATTCTTCGGGACTAATGGTGGCTGAAGTAAATTTTCACCATAAAAATTTTATTCTATTTTTTAATTTATTTTTTTATTCATTTATTGTTATAGCGGATAGGTCAAGAAATATCAGGTACAAGAGACAAATACCCCTTCCTAATGACCTCCAATGTAATGAATAAAATATAAACAAATAAATAAACTTAATAAATATTAATAATTAAATAAACTAAGTACTTAACGAAGAGACACATTGATGAAAGGTTATGCCTCTTTACGAAATGGCACCCAGCATGGGTATTTATACAAGCAAACATTCTCATTGCAATATCATCTCATCTTTTATCAATGCATTTTTATTACATCCATACATGGATTATTTATCTTATCTGCACTGGGTATTCCAGCAAGAAACATGATTTCTTTGTTTCATTGGTATCAGAGCCAAGTCTGATCCTGCCTTTGGCAAAAATTTACAAACCTTGTCTGAAACAGGATATTGCCCAAACTCGGTATTTAGTGTTCTCTAAAATTTCAGGCTCCTGAACCAAGAACAGGCCTTTGGCCACTATTGAAAATTCTGGTTGAGAATGTACCACCCTGGTTTTGCCCCCGTTTGCATTTAAATATTATGATGTAAATAATCATGGTGTGGAGCTCAAGGGAAAAGCCCCACCATCAATTTAGTGTTTATGTTTCAACGATTAAGATTTAGGCCGATGGTGTTTTTATGCTAGATGAATATTAAAAGGTTGGACATCATGTTAAATTTGCAATTATAATTAAAAACCTACAGCGAACTATGTCAATGCAACAAAATGAGATGGGGTGATGATTTTTCTTAAGGATAAGGGGGGGAATGGGAAGAGGAGGCAAACATTCAAAATGGGCAGAGCACCATTTCTTAAAAACCTTTCTTAATTTTTCTTGGGCAAGAAAACACAAAAAACGCCTGCCTGTACTGTGGGGAACGTCTTGGCCAGGGGAATCTTCATTCACACAGTAAGCAAAACCGCTCTGAGTCTTGATTCTCCGGGAATTTTCCTGATCGAGGATTTGGTTTTTCCTTCTTTTGATTTTCCTCTTTGTTAGTCACTTCTTGAATGTGCATGCCCAGAACCGTGTTTGTGTTTTTGAATTGAAGGACCAACAAAACGTTTTCAACCCTGTGATTGTAGTAGTCGGTCTGGCTCAGGCAATGCCCAGAGTTTCGTAATTGTTGTGTGTGTGTATTCCTTGGCTTCTGTTACGTTTTGTTAATCCCAAAACTGAGATCATTGTGTGTACATCCTCGTTTGACATCTTAACTGATTTGGGGAAAGGAAATGGAGTTTGGACCTGCTTGATAAATCTAGTGTGTGAAGGAACCTCACAGACCAATCTAGAGGGTTGGTTTTCTTCTTTGCATACCATGAATAGCACTGGAAGGAAAGGCATGGCCTAAGGGACTATGTAGCAGAGAAAGGGATGCTTCCTTGTGTTGGGTGTGTAAATGTTTAGAAGTCGGGATAGATCTAATGTAGGTGTCCATAGCTCTGGGATTGAACTCACTAGCTCAGCAGTCAGTCTTTCCACCTCCATGGCAGCTTGATAACCCAACTAGAAGGATGGCTTGGCTGGTAGCCTGATAAACCCATATGTTGGCTTTGTTGTGTCTCATGTGAATTGTGGCTATGTGTAAATCACTGTGTGTGAAAGCTTGATAAACCCAACTAGAATGATGGCTTGGCTGGTAGACTGATAAACCCATCTGTTGGCTTGGCTGTGACTTGTATAAACTTTGCCTATGTGTAAATCAGTACCTGTGTAAGTCTGATAAACCCAACTATGTTGGCTTGGCTGAGTTTTATTGTATCCTTGGCTACCGAGAAGTCTGCTAGTGCTCCATATTCCTTGGGGAAACCATGCCTAGCTTGGGGGTGGCACTGCTGCTGAGATATTGACGAGCACACTGGCCTATTGTTGGGTGGAACATTGCAGCGACATAGCTAGTTGCGGGACAAGCTTCTAATAAAGATAAGTATCTCTTGTGTTTCAATCCCTGCAACTATACTTGTTTATAAATTAATATGAAATTATGAATGTTTGGATGAAATGTGTTATGTTTCAGTTGTATATTGCATGAATGATGCATCTATAGGTGTAATTACTTCAATGACTTTTCTAAGTTGTTATGAAGCTAGATCGACCGGATTGGTGATAGCCTAGATGTTGGAAATTAGTTTCATACCTGGAAATTTTCATGAGCAGATCAAATTTCTGCATATTTTCCCTTCCACAATTCCCTTTCTGCAACTTGCGGGATGCGGGATGCGGAAATGCGGCTGGGAAAAGTTGGACTCCGCATTTTCCCTTCCGCAAATTGCAGGATGCGGAAATGTCGTTTGGCGAAATATTCTTTTCGCAATTCCCTTTCCGCAACTTGCGGGATGCGGGATGCAGAAATGTCATTTGGAGAAATCTTTTTTCCACAATTTCCCTTTCGCAACTTGCGGGATGCGGGATGCGGAAATGTCGTTGGCGAAATATGCCTTCCGCAATTCCCTTTCTGCAACTTGCGGGATGTGGGATGTGGGATGCAGAAATGACTTATGGTAAATTTTGACTTCCGCAACTTTGATCTCCACAACGGCCATTCCGTATGCGGGATGCGGAATGCGGCATGCGGGGTGCGGGGTGCGAGAGTAAAATTTGATATGTTTCTGATTCCGCAAGTGAATCTCTCCGCACCGTTGATTTTTTGTGGCATGATTCTTTGTCGTTGATCTGATTCCGGATGCAAAAAAAACGATGACCATTGATTTCCGCTGCGATTCTTCTCAGCCATTTGATCTCTCAATGGTTAGGGAAGATATAGATTTTATAGACGGTCTGGATCAGAATGTTAGTAGGAGAAATTCTTAGTTGTGTAGAACGTTAAAGAAAAAAAAGGATCGAGAATCATCATACGAATGCAGAATCAAAGATGGGTAACTCGGGTAGAAGAGTTTGGTCGCTTCACTCTCCCCCAGGGAGGGAGTAGACGTGACAGTGTGGTATCAGAGCTGCTGGTTGCAGCGTTGGGCTTGGATGGGCCGAAAAAGAAAAGTGGTTACAGTATTGGGCCTCGATGGGCTGAGTTAGATAGTTGCAGAGTTGTTGGTTAATAGTTCCCACGTATTGTTGGCCGCATAACAGAGAAAAACTGCCATGGGCAGTGGGTAAAAGTGATTTTGGTTTTGATTATATCTAACAGTTTTGTTATCTAACACATTTGTGCAGAATTACCATTACCTTCAGAACGGGCAGTGCGATTCTGAATAGTTGGTTCGGCCATGAGGATAGACGATATGAATGAATATGCACGGTACCTCAATGCGCACGAGGAAGATGCTATGGGGGAAAATGTCAGAATTGGAAATGCTGAGACAAAGTCTAATGGGAGAAGGTTTCAAGATACTCCCCCAGACTTTGCAGCCACCATGAGAAGCCTCACGGTGGAGATACAGAGCTACAGAGCAGACAACGAAAGACTGATTAAGGCTCAAGTGGAGCAGAATCAGCTGAACGCAACTATAATGCACAGTTTGACAGACATTCAGAGAAAGGTGAACTCCGGGGACCAAACAGTAAATCCAGAAAGAAGTAAGAACATTGCTAGAGGAAGAAAGCGATCTCCTAGTGGGTCGTCTAACTCTAAAAAATCCATTGATGGTTCAAGTTTTTCCTCTCATGAGAATAAAAGAAAGAGATCTCCTAGTGGGTCGTCTGACTCTGAAAAACCCACTAAAGATTTGGGCTCTTCATCTCATAGGAGTAGGAGGAAGAGTCGTTACCAGAACCGCTCACGAGATAAATTCAGGAAGGCAAATCCACCTATCTTCAATGGGTAAAGATTGGTCAAGAAGCTTAAGCTTGGCTTATGGGAATAAGAAAATAATTCCAAGTCCAAGATTATTCTAGAAATATGAAAACTCGAGTAGCCATTTTCAATCTGACAGGGAGAGCGTCTATTTGGTGGGAACACTTCAGGCAATTAAAGAAGATAAATGAAAGGAAGATTATCTGGAAACAGTTCCAAAAATATTTTGAGCAAAAGTACCTCTCTATCTGGTACTATGATGACAAAATCAAAGAATTCCATGAGATGAGATTGGGACAACAGACCATGGAGGAATATGCAAACAAGTTCTTGGAACTGCTGAGATATGTCAGGTATATTAAAGATGAGAAGGTAAAAATCCAGCGCTTTCTGACTGGACTACCTCGGTCCTACAAAGACCAAATTGAGTTCTATGAACCCAGACCTCTGGAAGAGGCGATAAGAAAAGCTAAGTATTGCTACGAGCAAAGCAAGAGCAAACCTGACTACCAGAAGGCGTGGAAGAACAAGATGAATGAGAAGTATGATCAAAGGAAGAAGGGTTTCAAACCTTCTAACTTCAAGAATCAGCAGAAGTTGAGAAGCAACCAGCTAGAGTGGTGGGAGAAGAACCAAGAGATCCACTACAGAACAAAGCACCACTCCAATGTTGAAAATGTGGAGGACCCCACATGTGCAGGTACTGTCCACTTGAGAATGAGAATGCAAGGCCAGTATACAATATTCAAGAGGGAGAAACACTGGAACAAGTAGCAAGGGTCATACCTAGAATTTATGCAGCATTGGAAGACCGCCAGGCAAATCACCAGTCAATGGTGATTGAAGTTGCAAGTAAGATTGTTGAGAAATCTATTTCTATTTTGATTGACCCTGGTTCTACTCACAGTTATATTGCTCCTAGAGTAGTGGAGGTTTGTGCTCTTAGAAAAGCAAAGCATAGCAAGTCGTGGTTAGTTCAACTAGCCACTGGAACTAAGAGAAAAATTAATGAAGTGGTGGAGAAATGTCCATTGGTGATGAATGGATTGAGCACTTGCATAGATCTGAACATTCTACCACTTGGTTCCTGTGATGTTCTCATTGGAATGGATTGGTTAGAAGCTCACAGGGTGAAGCTTGACTGTTATAACAAGACTTTTGAGTGCATGGATGAAGAAGGGAACCCAGTAGTTGTAAAAGGCATACCAAAGCTAATTTCTGTAAGGCAGATTTCAGCAATGCAATTGAAGAAGTTTTTTTAAAAAGTTTGTCAGTTGTATGCAGCCCATATTGAGGAGTCAGCATGGAATGAAACTCTCAAGTTGGAAGACTATCACGTGTTGCAAGAATTCAGAGATTTTTTTCTTGATGAGATTCTAGGGCTTCCTCCAAAGAGAGACATTGATTTCACGATTGAGCTTGTGCCAGGAGCAGCACCAGTGTCCAAAGAACCTTACAGAATGAGTACACCATAAATGTTACAACTGAAGATGCAGTTGCAAGAATTGTTGGAGAAAAAGTATATCAAGTCGAGTGTGTCTCCTTGGGGAGCACCAGTTCTGTTCGTAAAGAAGAAAGATGGTACACACAGATTGTGTATTGATTACAGGCAACTGAACAAAGTCACGGTGAAGAACAAATATCCCTTGCCAAGAATTGATGATCTATTTGATCAAATGAAAGGAGCAAAGGTATTTTCCAAGATTGACTTGAAGTCCAGTTACCATCAGGTGAGAATCAAGGATGAATACATTCATAAGACAACCTTCAAAACAAGGTATGGACATTATGAGTTTGTAGTGGTACCATTTGGTCTCACAAATGCACCAGCAACATTTATGTGCCTTATGAACAATGTCTTCAGCAAGTATTTGGACACATGTTATTGTTTTCATTGATGGCATTCTTGTTTATTCTAAAAATGAAGAAGAGAATGAAGAACATTTGAGACTAACATTGCAATTGCTCAGAGAACATCAGCTATATGCAAAGTTGAGCAAGTGTGACTTCTATAAAGATAGAATACAGTACTTGGGCCACATTATTTCAGAAGAGGGTATATCTGTGGATCCTGACAAGATTGAAGCTATCAAGAACTAACCTACTCCAAAGAATGTGACAGAGGTAAGATCTTTTAGGGGGCTTACAAGATACTACAGGAGATTCATTGAAGGATTCTCCAAGGTTGCACATGCTATCACTTCTTTGCAAAGGAAGGGGATAAAGTTCGAATGGACCTCGAAGTGTGAAGAAAGTTTTCAACAGTTAAAGTATTTTCTCCCCTGTGCACCGATCTTAAAAGTTGCAGACCCAGAGAAAGATTTTGTGGTATGTACGGATGCATACGGACAAGGACTTGGAGGAGTTCTTATACAAGACAACCACATGATATGCTATGAATCCAGAAAGTTGAAGGAGCATGAGAGGAATTATGCCACTCATGATCTGGAACTTGCAGCCATAGTACATGCTCTCAAGATGTGGAGGCATTACTTGATGGGCAGAAAATTTGAGTTAAGGACAGATCACTATGGTCTAAAATATTTGTTTGATCAGCTTACTCCAAATGCTAAGCAAGCTAGATGGCTAGAATTTTTATGTGCGTTTCATTTTGAAATCAAGCACATAAAAGGAAAAGAGAACAAGGTAGCTGATGCACTCAGCAGAAAGGTGCAAGAGATGCATGTGGCATCTATTAGTATTTGCCAATCAGATTTGAGACAGCAGATTATTAATCATAATGTTGAATATGAAATGTATGCGCAGGTAAAAAACAAATTACAGTAGCAAATCCCTGAAAAGAAGTATGAAGGTTATACGTTAGAAGGAGATGGACTTCTTACTTATAAGAGCAGAATGTAGCAGATTTGAGGAGGTTGTTATGGATGAAATCCATCGAACTCCATATTCTGGCCACCCAGGATATCAAAAGACAATTTCTACAACAAGAAAGCAATACTTTTGGCCAGGCATGACGAAATACATGGCTGAATATATTTCAAGGTGCATGAAGTGTCATCAAGTGAAGGTTGAACGTCAACACCCAGCAGGTTTGTTGCAGCCTTTGCCAATTCCAGAATGGAAATGGGAAGTTATTTCCATGGATTTTATTACAAGATAGCCAATGACTTGGAGACAACATGATTCCATCATGGTTGTGGTGGACAAGTTGACGAAGGCAGCTCATTTTATACCGGTTAAGTCCATGCACAAAACTGATGACATTGCAAAGATATTCATGAAGGAGATTTTCAAATTGCATGGATTGCCTAAGGCAATAGTCTCTGACAGATATGTCAAGTTCACCTCTAATTGTTGGAAAATATTTTTTGCAGACTTGGGGACCAAGTTGAATTTCAGCACTGCCTACCATCCTCAGACTAATGGTCGGACCAAGAGAGTTAACCAGGTGCTTGAAGACATGCTTCGCATGTATGTGATGGACAAACCATCCAAGTGGGAAGACTATTTTCACTTGGTAGATTTTGCCTATAACAATGGATAGCAAGCATCCTTGGGGATGAGTCCATATGAAGCTTTGTATGGCAGCAGGTGTAGAACACCAGTGAATTGGGATAATCCAGTGAACAGAGTTATAATCGGTCCAGAACTGCTCAAGGAGATGAAGCAGGAGGTTGTAAAGATCAGGAAGAATCTAAAGGCAGCCCCGGGACAGATAGAAACACTATGCAAATAAGCATAGAGTGAACAGAGAGTTCAGTGTTGGGGATAATGTTTACCTTAGGGTGAAGGAAAAGAAAAGTTCCTTGAAGCTTGGGAGTTGTGCCAAGTTGTCTCCTAGATACTATGGGTTGTTTGAAGTGCTTGAAAGAATAGGGTTAGTTGCATATAGACTTGCATTGCCTGCTAGCACTAGGGCTCATAATGTTTTTCATGTTTCTTTGCTTAAGAAATATGTACATGATTCTAACCATGTAATAAATTGGCATGTGATGCAGGTGGAACCAGAGGGAGAATTCCAAATCGATCCCATGCGCATCCTTGTCAGGAAGGTCACAATGCTCCGGAACCGAGCCGTAGGGCGGGTGAAGATGCAATGGGAGCACTACGGTCCTGAAGAAGCTACATGGGAGCTGGAGGATGCCATGCGACTGGCACATCCATTTTTGTTCAATTCTGCGGATTGCTAAGGGCAGTACCAACGAAGCATTTTTGTTCAATGTTGTAAAGCACTGAGGACAGTGTTGTTGAAGGGGGAGGAGAATGTAACACCCCGGTTTTGACCCCATTTGCATTTAAATAATATGATGTAAATAATCATGGTGCGGAGCTCAAGGAAAAAGCCCCACCATCGATTTAGTGTTTATGTATCGACGATTAAGATTTAGGTCGATGGTGTTTTTATGCTAGATGAACATTAAAAGGTTGGGCATCATGTTAAATTTGCAATTCTAATTAAAAACCTACAGTCAGCTATGTCAATGCAACAAAATGAGATGGGGGCATGATTTTCCCCAAGGATAAGGGGGGGAATGGGAAGAGGAGGCAAAAATTTGAAATGGGCAGAGCACCATTTCTGAAAAACGTTTCTTAATTTTTCTTGGGCAAGAAAATACCAAAAATGCCTGACTTTCTCTCAGGCAGTCGCGTTTCACCTTCCCCTCATAATTTTGTACTATGGGGAATGTTTTGGCAAGGGGAATATTCATTCACACAGTAAGCAAAATCGTTTTGAGTCTTGATCCTTCAAAAATTTGGTTTTTCCTTTTTTTTTATTTTCCTGTCTGTTAGTTGCTTTCTGAATGCGCATGCCCAGAACCGTGTTTGTGTTTTTGAATTGAAGGCTCAGCAAAACGTTTTCATTCCTGTGATTGCAGTAGTCAATCTAGCTCAAGCAATGCCTAGAGTTTCGTAATTGTTTTGTGTGTGTGTGTATTCCTTGGCTTCTGTTACGTTTTGTTAATCCCTAAACTGAAATCGCTATGTGTACATCTTCGTTCGACATTTGAACTGATTTGGGGAAAGGAAATGGAGTCTGGACCTTCTTGATAAACCTAGTGTGTGAAGGAACTTCACATACCAATCTAGAGGGTTGGTTTTCTTCTTTGCATACCTTGAATAGCACTGGAAGGGAAGGCATGGCCTAAGGGACTGTGTAGCAGAGAAGGGGATGTTTCCTTGTGTTGGGTGTGTAAATGTTTAAAAGTCAAGCTAGATCCGGTGTAGGTGTCCATAGCTCTAGGATTGAGCTCACTAGATTAGCAGTCAATATTTCCACCTCCTTGGCAACCTGATAACCCAACTGGAAGGATGGCTTGGCTGAGTTTTATTGTATCCTTGGCTATGGGGAAGTCTACTAGTGTTCATTATTCCTTGGGGAAATCATGCCCAGCTCGAGGGTGGTAGTGTTGCTGAGAGATTGACGAGCACACCGGCCTATGGCTGGGTGGAACGTTGCAGTGACATAACTGGTTGCGGGACAAGCTTCTGATAAAAATAAGTATCTCTTGTGTTTCAATCCCTGCAACTATACTTGTTTATAAATTAATATGAAATGATGAATGTTTGAATGAAATGCGTTGTGTTTCAGCTGTATATTTCATGAATGATGCATCTATGGGTGTAATTACTTCAATAAATTTTCTAAGTTGTTATGAAGCTAGATTGGCCGGATTGGTGATGGCCTAGATGTTGGAAATGAGTTTTATACTTAGAAATTTTCATGAACAGATCGAATTTCCGCAGATTTTCCCTTCTGGAATTCTCTTTCCGCAACTTGCAAGATGCGAAAATGTGCCTGGCAGAAGTTGGACTCCGCATTTTCCCTTCCGCAACTTGCGGGATGTGGGATGCAGAAATGTTGTTGGGAGAAATCTTTTTTCTGCAACTTGCGGGATGCGGAATGAGAGATGCAGAAATGTCGTTTGACGAAATCTGCTTTCCGCAACTTGCGGGATGCGAGATGTGGAAATGTCGTTTGGCGAAATCTACCTTTCACAATTCCCTTTCCGCAACTTGCAGGATGCGGGTTGCGGAAATGACTTATGGTAAATTTTGATTTCGCAACTTTGATCTCCATAAGAGCCATTCTGCATGCGGGATGGGGAATGCGGCATGCAAGGTGCGGGGTGCGAGAGTGAAATTTTGATATGTTTATGATTGTGCAAGTGAAGCTCTTCGCACCGTTTATTTTCTAGGGGATGATTCTCAGCCGTTGATCTGATTCCAACTGTGGAACAAACTGTGACCGTTGATTTCCACTGTGACTCTTCTCAGTCGTTTGATCTCTCAATGGTTGGGGAAGATATAGATTTTATAGACAGCCTGGATCAGAATGTTAGTAGGAGAAATTCTTGGTTGTGTAGAACTTTAAAGAAAAAAAATGATCGAGAATCATCATATGAATGCAGAATCAGAGATGGGTAACTCATGTAGAAGAGTTTGGTCGTGTTCTCACCCCCGGGGCTGGAGTGGACATGACAGAGAATTATGTTGAAGAAAATTTAGTCCTCTGCAAAAACAAAAAATAGAGTTTTGTTGAAAAAATAAATAAATACGATCTAAATCTAACGAATCAGTGAGTAATCCGCCATCCAATAACAAAATTTTGTTGGTTGTGTTATACGAGAAATTGCGGATGAGACAACCAACGCTTACAACTAAAATATGCTATCAGTAGTGGTTTATGGCAATTACGTTAAGTCACCGAACTGGCAAAAGATACCACCGCTTGAATACAACACGAGAAAAAAAATCATTACCTGCAACCGCAATCTAAGAACTACATCCACGTTTCGCTACTCATTTCCATTCATTCCCCAGCTGCGCCCTTCCTTTCAGCACCAACCACCCCTTGCGTTCCATTGTCGCACCACCACTTGTAACCCATGCGACCTCATCATCCCTTGCCTTCCCACCGCAGCTCCCAACCATCTCCCACTGTCCCCACTTGTGCTTTTCACCACAATATGCGCTTCCATCCCAGCGCTTCCCACTCCATCCCTTGTGTCCCAACTACCGCCCACCATTCCCTCCACTCCCCGCTCACTCCCGTGCCTACACGCCCTCCTCTCTACTTCCGTCAACCACCCCTGCGACTGCACGCCTCCAGCCTGCAAGCCTCCGCCAGCTTCACACCACAAACTCCACGCCACAATCATTTCCCCTGCACCCACCACTCCCATGCTCCTCCTCCCAACGCCCGCTACTCCCCCTCTTCCCTTCTCTTGTGCATTCCACCTTCCACCCGCATCATCCCTACTCTACGCGCCACCACCACACCGGCCCTCCATGACTATCACCCGTCGTGTTACCTGATGTCGAATCGTCACCACTTACTGTCGTTGGATCATCACCACGAGCCACAATAATTTAAATAATAATAATAATAATAATAATAAACTTCTACAATATTATATTATTACTATTCAAATAATAATAATGATATATAATTATTACCATTAATTATATAGTTTAATTTTTTTTAATAATAATAATATTATTAATTAATTATTATTATTATTAAAAAAAATGGAGCCTTACAGTAAAAAACAAAGAAGATTCCAAAGCAATTTAAAAACTTATGTTTTAGTGTTATTTCAAATAAAAGGCACAATTAGAGAAAAAAGACATTACTATTTCAATTGTTCCCCGTGAAGGCAATAATTATATTAGTGATGAATTTGCTAATGGGTTAGTGATTCCAGAGTCAAATATAGGTGAAAAGTTAGACTTTTGGAATAAAAAAGAATATGCAATAAATGATTTACAATGGAACATTGGAGGTTATACCGACGCCTCACAATTTATAGTTAAACCCTTGTGGAGTAATGACAATGACTTAATCTTGGGATTACCGTGGTTAGAAACATTGGGATCTTTTAACTTAAATGTTGAAAAGAAGTTTATGACATTTCCCTACAAAAAAAGAAAACCGCAGTGCAAGACATTAACATGAATTTAGAATCAGAAGTCACGTCATCTGAAGACTTTAGAGAAATATCAAAGGGGATGTCGCAAAGAGATGGGAAACCAATACAGACGATACACAAAGATTTTGACAAAGTTATTGCAAGTAAATAAGAAGAGGTCTCTCGTTTAAAAGATCATAATCACAAATTACTTCTGCAAATCAAGAAGGAAAAAGAAAAAGTCCAATGCAATCAAAAGTTAGAAGAGAAGATTCAAGCTTTCCAACAAAAATTACTGGGAAAGGACGAAAAAAATTCCTCCATGAAAAAAGTTAATCAAAAACTAGAATAACAAATTGAGAATATAAAACAAAACAAATAGTCGCAAGACGAAAGACTTGAGGAGATTCAGAATAATAATAATCTATTAGTGAACAAATTAGTTCAAATCCAGAAGGAAGTATCCACTATCCGGAAAACTAATTACAGTTGAGGAAGAAGAAGCGAATACAAATTTGGTTCCCATTACAGTTCAAAAGGAAGTCAATCTAGCAGAAAAACAAACAACAAAAACTCCTTACCGCCACCCAAACTACAAAAAACATTTTATCCAACAAGGTCAAAATGAACATAAACAAAGGGGTTATAAATTCAGAAGCGAAAGAACACAAAATCTACAACCTGAACAGAAAATGGGACGATTTATTCAACAAGACGATCAACAATCACCTCCGATAAAAATAGATCTCGGATGGACCACATCACAGATGATGCGACATTTTTTCCTTGGAATTCGTAACTCGTATCTTCTCATTTCGTTAAGTGTCACAAGTACTAAAATAAAGGATCAAAAAATGATTTTACAAGCAAGAAATCGGACGTAAGCCTTGCCTTCAATAAAGCTTTGAAGACAAAGCTTCCCTTAAGGAGAAGGCAATGTAATGAACAAAATATAAATACGTAAATAAACATTAATAAATATTAATAATTAAATAAACTAAATACTTAATGAAGAGACACCTTGATGAAAGGTTATGCCCCTTTACGAAAGGGCACCCTGCATGGGTATTTATACAAGCAAACATTCTCATTGTAATATCATTTCATCTTTTATCAAATATATTTTTATTACATCCATACAAAGATTATTTATCTTATCTGCACTGGGTATTCCAGTAAGAAACAGACTTTCTTTATTTCATCCAAGTTTGATTCTTTACACATTTCATTGATAAAATCATCTTTGGAGAATTGCTTCTTGTGCAATTTCAATCTATGACCATTTGACCATTAGAGGAGTTATCTCTTCGTTGATGGTACAAATTTTGATGGCACCATTTTCAAAGACCATACCAATCTCATATGGTCCAAGCCATCTCATATGAAGTTTTCCCATGAAATTTTTAAATCTGGAGTCAAAAGGCACAGCCCACTCCCCTATGTGGAACTTATTTTCCTTAATGAATTCGTCATGCCACCTTGCCCATTGTTGCTGCACAACAATGGTTTGCTGAACAACTCGTTAGAATTCATCAAGCTCATTAATCTGATATAGACGATGTTTTTGGGCATACAAAAAGTCCATTCCTACCTGGAACACAGTTCTTAGTGTTTGATTTCAAACTCAAATATGAATGACTCCCTGCTTACCATATACTAGCTTGTAAGGTGTGAAGCCTATGGTGCTTCCCTATGTAATGCAGTAGGCCCAAAGAGCTTATGGAAGTCAGAGGGCCCAATCCTTGTGATGGATTTGCGTAGTCTTGGTTAGAATGGATTCTAGAACCTGATTGGTAGCTTCAACTTGTCCATTGGCTTGAGGGTGATATGGTGTAGACACCTTCTGCCTGATCTGATATTCCTTACTGATAAATTGAATGAGCTTTGATGTGCACAGTGAACTTTGCTCCTTGGTCTATGACAATTTCTCGAGGTATGCCATACCAGACAAAGATTTCTTCATAAAGGAAGTCAATTACAACTCATTATGTCACCTTCTAGAAGGATTTTGACTCCACCCACTAGGTCACATAATCAATACAAACCAAAATGTAGGTCTTCTTTCTGAAAGGTATGTAGAAGGGCCCCACAAAATCTAAGGCCCATTTCTTAAAGGGTTCCACAATGATTTGTGGTTGAAGAGGCATCTCATCTGATTGTCCTGGGCATCCCGCTCATTGACAGATGTCACAACTGTGCACATACTTCTTAGCATCCCTGAAGAAAGTAGACCAATAATATCCCAAGTGCAAAATCTTGTAGGCAAAAAAAAAAGATGGATCAGAAATTGCAAGATGTTTATTTAGATGAATTTGGACGAAGTTGTTGAGTTAATCGTCTCTGCTTTCCCACAAATTGTGTTTGGGAACTAAATATGATCAATCATATCCAATCATTCTCCAATAACATGAGAACAATAACCATTAATCACTTTCAATACATTCTACAATATTTAAATTTTGCAGTAAACAATTAACTTCAGAATACTAAGGAAGAATATGGCATCTCTGTTGGTAGTACAAATCTGTAGCTTATATATGTTTCTCGCTTCCAAACTATACAGATCAAGCACAGCACAAGTTTTAGGGATGCAAGCTTTAAATTAAGTTAAATATGATTAGATGATTAAAAAATTAAAAAATATGAATAATAGTAAAATCAATGGAGAATTGCCATTGTACCATTGTTCTTTTTAAAATAATTTGATATATGGAGACAAAGAAAGTCTTTTGTGGATAATATCCAGCTCACCTTCATGATCATATGCAATTGCGCTTTGCTAATCTACTAAGTGCAATTGCCTTTTGGGAACTGTAGGATTACTCAAGGAAACTATAATATTAATGCAAAGAAAAATATGCACAATAGACAAGCTCAGGAACAAATCTGTATATTAAACACAAATTTTGCTTTTGGGTAAGATGAAACGGTATCCAAATGCTTATCATTGGTAACACAAAAATGGACATTAGTAACCTGACGACTTAGGTATTCAATCATATCTTGAAAGCAGAGCATGTCTCTTATTAATATGATATGTAAGGTAGCAATGTGCATACAACCTGTACAGATTATAAATAAGGGTGGCTCCCTGACATGGAATTGTCTCCATGCTTCCAGTCCATGATAAACAATTCCATGACTTGCTTACAAAAGTGATTCAGTAAGCAACATAAACTTCTGTTAGAAGTGAAATATACACTTTGGAAGGATAGTTCTGTTCGGACAATTCCAGAAAGTTTATAAAAAATAAATAGATTTTTCCAGCATTATGAAACATTAGTCTCATCCTCCAAAAGAATTTCGTAAATATCTGTTCTCAGTCGTAATTCTTTATCACGCATAACCTCCTGGAGATCAGATAACTCTTTCGCAGTCAATATATTGCTCAGTTTTTGAAAGCCATCAAGCCACAACAGCTTTGACCTGGAAGAGGCAGGATTCAATAAGTCATGCAATTACTTCCCATTGACAAAGTGAGGTCACCAGTAAATCTAACAAAAATAAGCAAACAGCAAATACCTTCTCTTAAATATGCATGTAATACAGTTAATTTTGACTATAGCCCAAACACCTTACTGCCTTTTTCAATATTATAATTAGATACATGTTTTTGCTAAGAATACATGTTAATGATGCATTAGTGAAATACATGATATACTTCCAAAAAAACTTATGCATGTTTTTAATGGCAAATCCATTAGTTAAAAGGGAAAAATTGGTTGACAATTCCAAGACAGCCAAAAAGTTGTTTAGATTGTAACAAAAAAGTATACATCTAAGAAAAAAGTCCCACAGTAGAGCATGAATATAATATTTGGTGTTCCTAGAATATAAAAGACCCAAATCTGTAATTCTCTTTCCTCTTAAACTATATGCATTCCTAAATTATAAATACATTATATGTAACAAAAGAAGATGTTTGGAAAAGTACCAAACAGAGCAAAGTAGTAAGTAAATAGACTAAATACATCCCTATATCATATATATACCATCAAAAAGTGCTAAGCAGAAAATAATTAGTCATAGTGCCAAATAAAAATACTTACCATGGGCAAGCATGAATGGCTCTGAAAAATATGCGCCGAGCAGCATCAGAATTATTTGCTACATGGAGCTCGTAAGCCAGATAGCATCGCCATAAAATCACCGACTGTTGGGTGTCCTGATCAGTTAGAGCCCGTTCAAATAGTCTGTGAATACGTGGTCCCGAACCTACTCTCCCAAGTTCAAAAGACAAGGCAAAAAGCCAGAGAATTGTTGAAGGTTTTCTGTCAAGACATTAAGAAATTAGCTCTCCGTAATACTATTGCTATAACCACTATAAAAATCTAATCCTACATGTATGCACATTGCATATTGATATAATTAATCCATCCCTGCATTTGCATCAATGCTGGAAAAATGCTATAAGTAGGAAAAATGCTTGCTAAGATGCTTTAATGGCGGAAGGAAAATAAGTATGGTTTCAATAATGGGCATTTTAATGATATTTGAAAATGGGAAAATATGTGCCTACATATGCCCACACAATGACAGATACTTGTGTACTGAGTAGCATAGGAAACCACACCCATCCTGGGAAGGTGCATCCCTTGTGTCTCTAATCCCCAAGGACGTGGGGATGGGACTGTAGAGGGAAGTTCCTGTTTGGACGGTAGCAAGAGGGTATCCCGAAGAATGTGGAGGACTTCACTGATCCACTAGACATTCTGCAGAAAACATAGGATGCTTGGGAGATGTAACTTGATGGTTTCAGGAATAAAGATTGCAATGTTTATTTTATCTAAGCAGTAATAATGTTATGTATAAGAACTATTTTGTAATGTGATGCAGTGGGAAATACATCATACGTAATAAATGATATTTAATTTAATGTATTAAATGAAATTACTTGAGCAGTTTCTAACGAGAATAACAGAACTTGATAGATATAGACACAACACAATTCTAATTAGTTTCGAAGCACAATGATATAATAAATCTTTCTTTCAAATCTCTTGCTTGTCTCTTTACATACTCTCTGTTGCTACCTAATTTGCACCTAAGTGAGAAAAAACTCAACTCACTAGTGCAACCATGGGGGCAAGTTCAAGTTGGGTGCCACTGTCACCTAAACACTCAAACTCTCTATTTAAGCCAACTCCCAAACAAAGCCACAAGAGGCTTCCCTAATCAAATGAAAAAGACTAATACCATAACAAGGGAGTTAACTATGATTTTAAGTTATATTTTCGGGGTTTGGCCCCCTAGAATTGTTACTGTGAATGTAGTGAGCCTTGACCACAACTGTCGAGGTTGTGAACCACACAAACAAACAGCATAAACTGCTTGGATTTAACTCATAAGATGATGCTTTTAAAAGACACTGCAAATAAATAAAGAAGCATTCAATAGATTAGCATTTACAATAGCCTAGAAGCAAAGTAAATAAATAATATGAATAAAAGACCAGTACTATTTAGACTGGATGATTAGCAGTTAGGGAATAGTGGTTAAAACCACTTTTGATTGATTGATCTAACTAAGTTAGAGAATAGTAGTTAGAAACTACTTTATTTCAGTAAAAAAAGGTTAGGAAGAGTGGTTAAAACCACTTTTAGATTGATATTGATGTAGACAAGAAAAAGCAGATAATCAAGCTATTCTAACCTATCAAACCAAGCTTATAAGATGATACAACATTCATAAATCAAGATGCTTGCAACTCATCAAAGATATACGCCACTTTAAACCTGCTAACAGAAACGAGAGAAGGTTGCAAAAGGGATAAGTGGTAAACATCAGAGAAGTAAAAATCAATGAAAACTCGCGAAAAATAACCAAAATCGCAATTTTTTCCTCTGGCAGAAAAATCACTGAGGAAAAATAGCGATTTTTTAAAAATTGTAAACAAAAGCATCACAATGGAAAAAATTTCCCAGGGGGTGGGATTTGCAGGTTAAGAGGGAAAAAAGTAGGGTTTTTTTTGCATTTTTGCTTGAACTGATTGTTGGAGAAGGAGAGGGAAGGGCAGGAGGAGACCATCAACCACTATGGAGGCATCCAAACACCATTTGTCACCACTATAAAGAATTTTTGTGGAGCAAAGGTTCAAGAATCAAATCATTTACCAACCAACCAACTGAATCTTGCTCTCAGAGATATGTACATTGTATCCCACTGTTTCATCTATCTTTTCCATTGATTTTTTGCATGTTTGCTGGCATTTTTTCTTGCATATTTCTTTGCCTAGATTTTGCTATTTTTTTGTCATTTTGCCAATGATTTCCATGCCCATAAATATGAAAAACAGTCACAATACAAGGGAGTTTTTCAATGGAACAACAGGCTTGTTTTTTCAGTTCTTTAGCCACCCTCTTGTTCTCATTTTTCATGGCTCAAAATCTAAATTTAGAGGTCTGGTTTTTTAAACCAAACTGCTGCTATTTTTTTCAAAAGGGGTTTAATGTATATTTTTGTCTTTTTTGTGCCCTAGGCTTTCATTTTGAGGTTGCCATTCCCTTTGCATAAATGCCAAATCTTTTGGACCCATTTTGGCAGTATGGTGAGCACGAGGATAGGACAAACAAGCAGAATTTGAAATGTAAATTGATTGGGCATCGCATGACAAGAGGGATTAGCAGGTTGAAATACCATCTAGGTAAACCCCCTGAACATGATGTTGGCCTTTGTACTGCACTGACCCCATAGATCATGAGATATGCACACAACTCAATCAATGAAAAGAACATAAAGAAGGATGAGATCGCAGCAAACAGAGCTGAGCTTGCAGTTTTTGGCTAAGCAAGAAGTTCAGAGGTATCTCTATCTACCAATGTCGGTGCGGGTAGTAGGAGGGGCTCCGCTGATTCACCTAGCGAGAGGGAAGGGGCCTCGTCCTTTTTTGTTCCACGAACAGGAGTTGGAGCACAACCTTCTATCAATTCACTTATAAAGAAAACAAAGAAGGCATAAGTTAACAAGGTAACGGGGAGGGATTTTTGCTGGAGTAACATACCTCTCACCATTGTCGGAAACAATCCATTTTGGCAGCATATGCTTGATTCCATTGCAATAGTTGTCCCAGGGTATAAAATGCCACCTATGAAAAGTTGGGGGGGGAGGAAATCCTTCAAGCAGAAAAAGACATTGGTTCTAGGTTGGGGGAGTTCAAGAAGTCATGGGAGAGCACTGGATGCACAGTCAAGTCTAATGGTTGGACAGATGATAAGGGCAGAACCCTTATCAACTTCTTAGTACATTGTCCTAAATGTACCATGTTTATTAAATCAATAGATGCATCGGCATATGTAAAAAATGCAACATGCTTATGTCAGTTGATAAAAGGGTTCATCCAGTATATCGATGTGCAAAATGTTGGGAAAATTATTACAGATAATGCAGCTAATTATGTGGTTGCTAGTAGGATGCTTACGGAGAGGCACCCCACTTTGTTTTGGACTCCAAGCGTTGCTCATTGTATTGATTTGATGCTGGAGGATATGGGGAAATTCCCTTCATCATGAGGTGTTTGATTAAGCTAGAAGCATCCCCAAATTCATATACAACCATGCTCTTGTTCTCATCCTCATGAGCAGACACACCAAAAACAGGGAGTTGAAGCATCCTGCAATCACGCATTTTTCCACTACCTTCATTACTCTTCAGTGTTTGCGTCAGTGTCAATTTGACTTGAAGCAAATGTTTGTTTGTGATAAGTGTCGCAATTGTGCATACAACAAGAGACGATGGAAGAACCATTGCTAAGTTGGTGTACACTAACTCCTTCTGGGAAGGAGTAGGTGAAGAGTGCACGATGAGTGAACCTTTGGTAAAGGTTATAAGACTTGTTGATGGTGATAAACCTACAATGGTCTATTTGTATGAGGTCATGGATAGGGGCAAGAAACCATTCGAAGTTATTATGTGGGAAATGGTACCCTTGGGCACAATAGGCACATGTTGATGTGGGATTTGATTGATAGTCAATGGATCGGGATGCTTCATTGACCCATTCATGCAACAGCACTCTTTCTCAACCCCACAATTTCCTACAAATGCCATATTGATTTTGATGGTGAGGTGTTGGAAGGGCTTCTCACTTGTATTCAAAAGATGGTACCTGATTATGAGACTCGCAATGCAATCAATCGCGAGATAGAAGTGTATCCAAATGGTATTGGAGCATTTGGCTTTGTTGATGCTATTTGTAACACAACCTAAGTCACCTGACATGAGGACATGGGACACGAAGGACACATGGATTCGAGTCTCTGACATGGACACAGTGACCCCCGAAATCAGGACACGTAGGACATATATATATATATATATATTAAAAATATAGACATATAGATCAAAATTTTTACAAATATTCAATAGAAATCAGAATCAATGCACATTTAACATTAGTAATTAGTATTACACGTTTACAAACCAAATCAGTAATCACAATGAGATTATGAAACACATAGATAATTCATGATACAGTATACTCATGATAGCCATAGATCAAGATATCAATACTCAGGATTCAGAGCCATATTTCTCATTAAGTCATCAAAATCAAAATGTATTACATAGATTTCAGAATGCCACTGGAAAATGCCAAATAGCCCAAAAGTAATAGTAAAAGCAAAAAGGTGTAGATCAAGATGGAAGAATGAAGAGTCTCATCTCTCAATAGTCCTCCTCTGTGCCCGAATCAACAAACTCATCATTGCTCTCTTCTTCCTCCTCCTCATCCTCATCCTCCTCTCCACCCATCTGAGGATCAATATCTACTGGTGTGGAGGATGACCCCTCCAAAGGATCACTATCATCAAACGTCACCGGCTCTAGCACTATATTATTAAGGTCCAGGTTGGCTAATTCCAACTCAAAACTGTTGTCCAAACTCATATCATCAGGAAAGACATCCCACATCTTTGTCTTTCCCTTCGCCCACTCCTCCCTCTTCCTGTAAATAAGACAAAGGTTGGTGTGCACATACACCATCGTCTCTTCTTTGGATTGCTCAAGCCTACTCTTCTTCAAACTGTACAAGTTGCCATATGTGCTCCAATTCCTCTCACAACTAGAGGACCTAGACGTAGATCATCCTTGTGTCAAGCATCACATAAACCAACACCGAGACACAGTTTAGACATGGAGAGCTATTCCAACATAGAGGTGAAGGTGGGGGAAATCCTAGATGCCACTAGTCAAGTTATAAGTCAAGGTTAATCAACAATAAGGGAAGGCAACGGATGGACGGAGACAGTGAAGGTGGTGCCAAGACTAGCAAGCTATGTCCCTAAAGGGAAATGACCAAATCCATACTAGAAGTAGGGCATGGCCAATGAGTATACAGAGGAATCTCTTGGACATAATAACTAGATCATTTATACTTTAGATTCCAAGTAAAACCAAAATAAAGTATCGCCAACATACAACCACTATTAACTAAGTATCACTGCTAAAATAGATAACAGAGCAACATCAAAATCCATATGCACAAAACCATAATATCACCTGGGTCATATACCTGCACTGGATCCGAAACAAATTTGAAGATCAATGGAACAACTAATTTTGCTGCTACATATCATGGGCACTATAATAATCTCTGCCCTGGGCCTCAAAAGAATGGCTAACACAATCATCAAATCTGGGGTCATGAGGCTCTGGTCAATTTGGATAATCTGGATCCGCTGAAAGTGGGAGATCATCAACTGGTGGTTCATTATCTGTTGATCTCATGATAAAGGACTGGTTCAATAAATTGATCAGTACTGCTCAGAAACAAAAGTAGCTCGGCTACTATATATGTGACAACGAGGCCTTAGGAGGTTATTAAAGTTCATGTGTCAATGTATATTATTATGCTAGACATTATTTTAGTGTCAAATGAACATGTGCCAGGTCCCCCTAGGTTTATTTCCTATTTCAGCAAAAAATATTTTCTCTCGTAAAAACTGAGTTTTTTTCAATGTTTTAATTATAAAAATTAAAAAAGTCATAAAAGTGTGATTAGGGGGCAAATTTGCCATTGGGATGCTCGTTTTCTAACTCAAAGCATCCACTATACCCCAAAACCCACTTTTGAGAGAAAATGAGTGATTATTTATCACTTAAATTACAATTCAGTCCAAAATGTCAAAAAAGACCAAACAAATGGCCAAAAAGACAGAAAGACAAAAAATTGACATCCCTTTAATCATGGAAACATGCAAAGTGAAAGTTTTTCTCAGTTTTCAGCCACCGGTTTTAATGTCAAAAAATTTCACTATTTAATGCCCAACCCAAATTTAATGAAGGCTGGAAATTGCACAATATTTCAGACCATAAAAAACACTGTTGAAACTCACATTTAATGACAGAAAATAAAACAATAAATGCACACCATAAATTTTAGACTCGGAGATTTTTGGCAAACTTGCCTAGGAAAAACCCACAAAAGGAAAACCTGTTAGGAGAGAGATTTTTATTTTCAAGAAAATATTACAGGAAAACTCAAAAAAATTCAGACCAACTTATCTCAACCAAAAGAGAAAAATTTTGTCTCGTTTTTCGTGCCAAACAGAAGAAAATTAAACTCAGAATTTTTCCTTGTTGCTGCCTCAAAAAACGTGTTGTTGTACGGACTGTATGGCAACATGTTGTACGGCCTGTCTCAAAAACCGTGCTGCTGAATATGCCTCGAGATTTGTGCCTGCAACCTTTGCCTTGGAAATCGTGCCCAACTCTGCCTCAGTTTCTATGCCCGATTTTTGCCTGGAAAAACTGAGCCCATACTTGCCTCGAAAAGTGTGCGCCAGTACATAATCTGTACAGTACGGACTATACAGACTTCCTGCAATAAATGCAGCCTCCTCGAAATATGTGCCCAGCCTCCTCAAAAATTGTGCCCTCAGCTCTTCTTGTTCTCTTCCTCAATTTTCGTGCTGCTATTTTTCTTCTTTCTCAGAAAAAATTGCTTTTCTCTCTCTCAGCTCTCTCCTTCACTCTCATCTACAAAAATGAAGTGATTTTGCCTTTCCTTGCCTTTTTGGTGAAAACCCTAGGGTTCTTCTAATCCAACGGTTGAGATTAGATGAGATGAAATGCTCATTAAATCTCATTTAAAATTAATTTCACTCACCTCACTTAAAATTAATTTCACTCATCTCATGTCAAATAATGCAAGGGTCACTTTATTTCCCCATTTTAAGTGACTAAGGCTAAAGTCACCTAGGGGAACAATTTCCTAGGTACAAAAATCAACACAAGGAACATGTTCCAGTTCGTGGCGAGTCCATTAACAGTGAAGGGTGAGTTCTCTTTAGTTAAAATTTGGTGGTTGAAGCATCTTTTGCAAGAGGGGACGCATCTATTCAAGAGGAGGGTGCATCCTTGAGTGTGATGTGTCTCTCTTTTAGAGGATGGCGCATGAAGGAGGGAAGTGGCATCAATCATACATAAGCCACTCCCGTTCAACTCCAGTTCACTCAACTTTTCCTAAATCAACTCAGTTTGCCTCTAGTGAGCTATCAGTTGAGGAATGTGCCCCTCTTTCTCTATTTTCCTATTTTGCATTTGGCTCTCCTTCTACTCATGGTCAGAGGACCGAAGGGCTGCTTTGCTATGTACTTGTAATTTGTAATACTTGATGGAATAATAGAAGGCTTTGGAGGCAAATCTTTGGTGTATGGCCTTATGTGTGTGGATGTAATGTCAATGGTTTATGAGGTGACTATTGTATAGCTTGTTTACTTGTTGCATTTTTCATTCATCTAGCTTTTGAAGGAATATTTCTGGTCAGTAGGACAAATGATTCTAGTTTGATTTCATTTATTTTCTTGCTTATTCCCACGATATAGAATCTGTATGTTTTACTTGTTTGTATGCCTACTCTTATAATCTTTGGCATAAGAATTAGTAGATATGACGTTCTTGTTTGCAAGTAGTTTTAGTTGTGCAAGTTGTCTAGCTTGAAGAATTGTTGATCTTGTTTGACTCCTTCGTCATTCAAGCACTTTCAAAAGGACACAGTCCCTCCGCTCTCCACCAACATACTCCATGGCCTAAATGTTCCTAGGCTCTCAGCATCTTCTTCTCTCTTTCCTTCACATTTAAAAAGTTCCTTTTTTGGTTACGGTTCTTTTCATGCTTAGATAAGTTAGTTTCTTTTAAAAGAATATTTAAAAGCTGACTAATTTAAATATGTTGCTAGATCTAAGTCTAAAGTTTTATACTTGTCAAATCTAGTCCATGTTAAGTACTTGCGCTAATTCTTATTTCTTAGTACTTAACACTTTATGTTTTTAATGTTTTATTTAACAATTTGAGTGCTTTCAGGTGGCATGCCTTCCGAAGCAATATTCTTCTATCTTGCCTCATTTCTAAAACTTGTAAAGCCTTTGGATCCAAATTTATAAGGACCAAAAGCATCCGCCCTTATTGTAAAAGTAAATAATAAAGGCAAGTGAGCTACTCAACAATTGCATCCGTCACCCCAGGGGTCCTGTGTCATTTTCATTGTGTGAGCTTGTTTGCTTTCTACGTTTGTTTTATACTTCTAACCTTAGATTAAACTTTGATTTTGGTTTGTTTAGATAGCTTTCCTTTCAAATTATTGTATTTCGCAATAAGAGTAATGAACCTGAACTTGCTTTCCCAAAGTTACCGAAAGGGAAAAGATATTCTTGGCCTTTAGTAATTAGCAAAACATCTTGTTTTACTTTTGCAAGTTACTTTTCATTTAATTGGAACAAATAAATTTTGCACAATCTTCGCGTATTCTCTTGTCCATCGTAGGCTTCCTGAGCTTTGGGACAACCAGAAACAGGATTCGTGCACTTAATAGAATTTTCACGTCTAATTAAAAAAGACACTTAATTAAACCTATTTCCCCTCAAGGACAAAAATCCAACGTCTCACCTTGTCTTTTGTGGGAAAATTTCACGGTGAAGCAGGAACCAGTGTTTTAAGCCCGCAGGGGTGTAGACTGACTAGCAAGTGTCGTGTAAATGAAGGAAAGTTGTAAAGGAGGTCTCAAGTTCAAATCTCACCTCGACTTATCTGTGCCCCATGCTTGTGGGCTGTGTGGACGCACCTGGGGTTATAGTGGCAACCGACAGGAATGGACCCCATGTCACGCGAGTACCAAAACCGCCCGGTTACCAATTCCCCCAGTACCCAAAAAAAAAAAAGTGTTTTAAAAACCAACCAAGTCCGAGTCCGAGTTGGCCGAGTTGGCCGAGTTGACCCCTGGCCGAGCTGACTCGGCTTGCAACTCGGCTCGGGTGGCCAATTTTATACTTAGTCAGCCGAGTTGGGTCTGAGTTGGCCGAGTTAGGGTCTGAGTTGACCGAGTTGCAACCCGAGTCAGCCAAGTCAGCTGTGGCAAACACCCATAAGAATGCAGACTCCAAAATAACATGTTTATTTTTTATTTTTAAGATTTTTCTTATTCTAACCATAACCTCAGGCCATAAGATGACACCCTGCCCCTCTATTTTCCTCACACTTCTGCTATAAGATGTTTGTGAGCATTTGGCATTATTGTTGTTTGGATTCATGGAGGCTTGGAGGAGCGTCCAATAGTGAAGAACAATCAACATGATTGGAGGAGTTGGAATGTTGGAGACCGGTTTTCTGTTACCTAGATGTATGTTAACTTCCAACTAGCCATTGTTTCTTTTTTCTCATTACATTGACAAATATCAGTCCTGGTTTCTATTTTTTGCTGCCAAAATAATAAGATTTTTTTTCTTTTTTCTTTGCATGTTTAGATTTGCTTTGCATTTAAATTCTTGATTGGCCCCAAAAGGAAAAGATCAGGCATGGATCCATGCTGATTTCATTGAAGAGAAAATGTATTGCAAGTGTTGCAAGACATGGATTATTGGTGAAATTAAGTTGGAGTTGCAACAACAGTTTGATGAATTTGAAGAGGAGAAGGCTAAACAAAAAGAGATGTATGATCATTGACATATGATGTAGTGGCATCATAGCATGTTGTTTTTTGGACTCTACAAGCCATTTAGGTCTCATTGATTATGTTTTTGTTCTAGATATGTATTGCACTGTACACTTGATGCCATTTTGATATATTCACACTTATATGGTATATGCATGAGTAGACGTTGGATATTTTGTCTCTAATGCTTTGTAAGCATGGATTAAAATATTTAAAATATTGTTTTTCTTTAAAATTTAATATTTTATGTACTTTTGAGTAATCCGAGTCATTACCGATTCATTACTGATTCCGAGTCCGAGTCCGAGTTGACCCTTGACCGATTCCGAGTCCTAGTCCGAGTTTTAAAACATTGGCAGGAACCACTAGATAGTGACCGCGGGGACCCATTAAGCTACACCCTAGCATTAGAGAGAATTTGAGGTCAAAAATGGGCCTCCTAAGAGATGTACTACAAAAATATAAGATATATTAAAATATTATGAGTTAGGAGTTTTATGGGGTAGGTATATATGACAGCTCACCTCCTACACTACTTTTTATGCATAATATAAATAACCATGGTTGAGTTACTTTTCTAAATTTACTATAAATAAAATTAATAAAATAACTCTACAATAATGTGACTAAGATTCATTGTAAATTCCCAAAAATTTATTGTCCTTTAGCATTTATTTGTCTTGAACTTGTAAATAAAATTAAACAAAAATGAATTTAATTTATATGCATAACTAACAAATTTTTTTCATATAAATATCATTCATGAATTTAATTTATTTTAAAAGTACAAGATTTTATATATATATATATATATTAATTTGACATTATGATATTAAATACAATTGAGTGAATATATAATTTAAAATTAAAAAAACATGAAAATGACTATTATTTTATAAAAAAATGTGAAAAGACATTTTTATGAATTATGAGTATTTTACTTGAAAATGACAATAATATTATTTTATGAGAAAGTGAATTGTAAGTACTTTACTTGAAAATAACAATAATATTATTTTATGAAAAAGTGTGAAATGACTTTTATTATGAGTACTTCACTTTATGTCTTAAAAGTAATTGTACCACTACCTTGGTTAACTATGGGTTTTCATCCACCATAGAAAATGTGACAAATAAGCATTCTTAACTCATGCAATGCCACCTCAACCATGGGGGATGATGTCATCTACTAGAATGTAATTGGTTGATTTTTATAGTACATTTTGGTCCTTTTGAGGCCCATTTTTTACCTCAAATTCTCTCTAATGTTTGGTGTAGCATTTGACAAAACCATGCGACTCTAATCTAGCCCACATTTCACATGTGGAACCACACTCAGAAAATCCGGACTCGATTCCTCATACCTCACGGTATATAGAAGCCACCTTTCCCTCTAATGCGGTCACCATAATAATTAAAAACTGACCAAGACAAATTTGCAAAGCAATCCCTTTACAGCACTATTTGACTCCATTGGCATTGGTCTACTTGCAATGATCATACTTTTACTTAACTGAATATTTTGTGTTGGATGGAATACAATGTGTTGTGCTATTGAAGTTATTTAATTCCTTTCAAGTCTTGTTTCAATAATCTTTCATTTTCAAACTCCTAAATCAATTTCACCCTTGTAACTTAACTTAAAGCCTTAGTTTTTTTTTTCTTTTCGTAGGGTCTACCCCCCTTGGCTTTGCTAGGACTTGGCCTGGACAGAGGACTTGAGTGTTGAGTGACAATATCTCAACTCATTACTTGCCCCGAAGGACACACCCAGTGGCTTGAAGAATTCTGCCACTGTAACCTCGAGGTGCGTACTCAGGCAACAACACTTCAACCACTGAAGCCATGCAAACTGGTAATGTATTTCTCACACACTACATCAATGCCTACCCTATTAATGTACCTTCATGCTAGGCATAAGCACCAATGCTTCAAAAACCGCAACCGAGAATCAAACCAGTCGAGGGTCAACTCGGATCGAAACCAAAACCAGTAATGAACCGAACAGGTTTGAGTTCAATGAACTAGACTATTCAAAAATACAAAAAAAAATACAATTTGAATGGGAAAAAAAATTAACATTCCAAGCTATGATTTCAATCAATTAGAGACATAATATGCAAAGTCTATATTCTACAGCCTATAGTTCCATCCACAAGCCACACTCCCAGCCACAGTCAACAAGCTACAACGGGCAACCACAATCACAAGACATGTTGCCACAAGCCCACACTCACATCTCAGACTTCAATCTCTCAACCACAACCCATAGGCTACAAGCACAACCGACAGACAAATATTGAAGCCTGAATAACTGCCAAGTGATGCTCAAAGTCTTTAACAGTTAACTCCAACTCTCAGACTCATCGACTCTACAAGAGGCAGCCTTCAATAGAATCACGAATAAATGACCACAAGAAGATGCATGAGAAAAATTGGCGAGGGGGGGCCAGGGCATATATCTCATGGACCAGTTCAGTAGCGAATCGGTCGGTTCAGGCTTTGGATTCGTCGGTTTGATACTGAACCAGTGCCCAATCCAAGTTTTCTATCGGTTTAAGTTTCCACTTCGGTTGGCAGACCAAATTGGCCAGTTCTGGTTTCGGTTTGTATAGTTTTAAAAACATTGATAAGCACTTGAGGGGTTTTGAACCTTTGAGACCACTTCATTTATGGTTAACCACATTAACAATTATGGCAGTCCCTCCCTTCAGGGTCTTAGGGATAAGCCCTAAACATATTTATTGGTGAGGATCTAGCCTCATTCTACAATGCATAATGCACAATACACATTGAAAACACAATGGATTGAGCTCTTTGGGATTTGACTATGAAGATGTGCTTCACTATTGAAAAGTACTTTTGAAAACCACCATTCTACTTGATTACCATGGGCTCATCTTGAAACCCTAATATCAACCAAACTATCCAAATGAAAGAAATGCTCCATTGAAAAAAAGGTAACCAAGTGGGAAGCTCTTTTTGGGGTGTTACAAAAGGGAAAATTGTTGTGGTATATCTCGCTTGATGTTTCTTCAAAACTTATGTGAGTAGTCATGAGAAGTCCCCCCGAGTCTAGTTTCCAACAAAAACAATATCTCTTTAATTTAACTCTCCAATAGAATGTTATTCCCCTTTTGCAATAAAGGGACCATTTTCTTACACATAGATCCGAAGCCAACACTAATATCGGCTTGCAGAATTCCAATACCTAGAATGGAACTGCCACTATAACTATTGAACTATTAGAAACAGAAAACGGAATCAAAGAGCCATAAACAGAGGAAAGAGTGGGAGCAGCCTTCAATAGAATCACGAATAAATGACCACAAGAAGATGCATGAGAAAAATTGGCGAGGGGGGGCCAGGGCATATATCTCATGGACCAGTTCAGTAGCGAATCGGTCGGTTCAAGCTTTGGATCCGTCGGTTTGATACCGAACCAGTGCCCAATCCAAGTTTTCTATCGGTTTAAGTTTCCACTTCGGTTGGCAGACCAAATTGGCCAGTTCTGGTTTCGGTTTGTACAGTTTTAAAAACATTGATAAGCACTTGACGGGTTCTGAACCTTTGAGACCACTTCATTTATGGTTAACCACATTAACAATTATGGCAGTCCCTCCCTTCAGGGTCTTAGGGGTAAGCCCTAAACATATTTATTGGTGAGGATCTAGCCTCATTCTACAATGCATAATGCATAATACCCATTGAAAACACAATGGATTGAGCTCTTTGGGATCTGACTATGAAGATGTGCTTCACTATTGAAAAGCACTTTTGAAAACCACCATTCTACTTGATTACCATGGGCTCATCTTGAAACCCTAATATCAACCAGACTGTCCAAATGAAAGAGATGCTCCATTGAAGGAAAGGTAACCAAGTGGGAAGCTCTTTTTGGGGTGTTACAAAAGGGAAAATTGTTGTGGTATATCTCGCTTGATGTTTCTTCAAAACTTATGTGAGTAGTCATGAGAAGTCCCCCCGAGTCTAGTTTCCAACAAAAACAAGATCTCTTTAATTTAACTCTCCAATAGAATGTTATTCCCATTTTGCGATAAAGGGACCATTTTCTTACACATAGATCCGAAGCCAACACTAATATCGGCTTGCAACATTCCAATACCTAGAATGGAACTGCTGCTACAACTATTGAACTATTAGAAACAGAAAACGGAATCAAAGAGCCATAAACAAAGGAAAGAGTGGGAGCAGCCTTCAATAGAATCACGAATAAATGACCACAAGAAGATGCATGAGGAAAATTGGCGAAGGGGGGGCAGGGCATATATCTCATGGACCAATTTAGTAGCGAATCGGTCGGTTCAGGCTTTGGATCCGTCGGTTTGATACCGAACCAGTGCCCAATCCAAGTTTTCTATCGATTTAAGTTTCCACTTCGGTTGGCAGACCAAATTGGCCAGTTCTGGTTTCGGTTTGTACAGTTTTAAAAACATTGATAAGCACTTGAGGGGTTTTGAACCTTTGAGACTACTTCATTTGTGGTTAACCACATTAACAATTATGGTAGTCCCTCCCTTCAGGGTCTTAGGGGTAAGCCCTAAACATATTTATTGGTGAGGATCTAGCCTCATTCTACAATGCATAATGCACAATACACATTGAAAACACAATGGATTGAGCTCTTTGAGATCTGACTATGAAGATGTGCTTCACTATTGAAAAGTACTTTTGAAAACCACCATTCTACTTGATTACCATGGGCTCATCTTGAAACCCTAATATCAACCAGACTGTCCAAATGAAAGAGATGCTCCATTGAAAGAAAGGTAACCAAGTGGGAAGCTCTTTTTGGGGTGTTACAAAAGGGAAAATTGTTGTGGTATATCTCGCTTGATGTTTCTTCAAAACTTATGTGAGTTGTCATGAGAAGTCCCCCCGAGTCTAGTTTCCAACAAAAACAAGATCTCTTTAATTTAACTCTCCAATAGAATGTTATTCCCCTCTTGCGATAAAGGGACCATTTTCTTACACATAGATCCGAAGCCAACACTAATATCGGCTTGCAGAATTCCAATACCTAGAATGGAATTGCCACAACAACTATTGAACTATTAGAAACAGAAAACGGAATCAAAGAGCCACAAACAGAGGAAAGAGTGGGAGCACTTGCACACCCAATGGTGGACTGGACCTGCAAATCCTAAAATATGGAAGAAGGCATCCCCATGTAAGAGATACTAAAATGAGTAAGAATATTTGATTAAAAGAAAATAGATTGATTATATTGATAAAAATGATAAGTGATACATATGAACAAGGGAACCCCTATTTATACCAATAGAGAAGCAAAAACCCTAACTTAAATCTTAAGACACTAATAAGAGTGATTAGGTCCTTATCACAGACAAATGACATTTTTACAATTTAGGAAGATGACGCTATAAATGCCTAGTGCCTAAACATTATTACAAAATCATAAGAACATACACAAAATAGTTCATGTACATAGGGTCTAATACTTTATAAAGATGGTGTGGTTAGGTACACACCATCCATCAATACACAACATTTGTCAAATTTAGGAACAGAAAGCTTTGTGTCCAACATAATACTAATGGGCAAAGGGGATAGAATGGCAATACTTCGCTAAGGTTGTGAATGGTATTGTAGGGTTTTTTAGAGGGCTTGTTGTTGAGGGGTGATGATTTGTTGTAACACACTCATCATATCATGCATCAAGCCCAAAATCCATGTTGTCAATGGACATGTTGATGTTGTTGTTAAGTAACAAAGGTTTCCAATAAGAGACATTGCTCCCACATTTGTTCAACCAAGTGTTGGGCAATACTTGAGTCTTGAAAGTCTATGAAGTTACTAGAGATTTTACAGGGAACGATAGCAAAAAAGATAATGCTTGAAAAGATAGACTTTCGCAAGTGATACTAGGGATCCATAAGTTATAGTCCTTGAATGGGGAATTTGGAAACATTGCAAATGTGTGTTGATGTTGTAGATGCATGAGGTATCCTCATACCAAAGTCAACCCCAATAAAAGTAGCATAAGAAACACTTATTATGCTTGAAGACAAGTTGGTCCAATCAAGAGAAGAAAGTCGGCCCAAAGGAAAATTTTGAGGATCCATACTTATTTAAAAGTGTATAAACCTTAACGAATCTTACTAATTCTTAAACTGTAAACTATAAAATATTTGGCAATATTTTTCTACAAATATTTCAATTTATAAGTATTTTATATAGTTTACATAATAATTTGACTATTTTTAGAGTGAAAAAATTTTACCCCATCAAAATTGGGCGCAAATGGGCTTCAAACAATGCAAATTGATGAATCTTTTTATGAAAAAAATATGGAAAATTAGCCCATGCGCTAAATTTCACCCCTAAATTTTTCCTTGGTCAGCCCCACTAGAAGAAAAGGTCAACCAAAAACAAGTATAAATAAGAGTGATGTCTCACTCATTTCACCCATCAAGCAATTCGCTCAAGTCAGCTAGTGAAGTGTGCAAGAGAGAGAGAAAAAGGTTGAAGGGTAGAAGAAGACTATTTCTAGGTTCATTATTTCGAAGAATTTATTCTTTGGCTCTAGTGTTTGTCTAGAGCTTGTCTATGTGATTACTCTTATATCTGGATGTATATTGTATCTTGAACTGATATCTCTGAATAAGGAGGAGGTTGTTGAGTTTTCTCCCCTATGGTTTCCCAAGATGAATCTCTATGCCTTTTGTTTCTATGCTTTGGTTATTCTTTCAGTGATCTTTATTTATATTCCACTGCAAATAAGATTGAAATTATACTGCTATCTTAAAATCTAACATGGTATCAGAGCAACGTTGAATAGATGCCATTGCCGAAAACTAGGGCATCTAAGTTTGGGACCATCTCTTCATAGATTGACTTGAAAAGAGCACTTGTGAAACTCGTTGTAGGAGGGTGCACCTTTCTATGGAGGAAAAATCCAGATTGGTGAATTTTCAATTTTGACCTAATATTTGTCAGGGTCAAGAACTAGGGATTCCTACTTTATGCCCTTATGTCCATTGATTAGGTTCGGCCTTAGCATTCTCCAAATCGCCCTAGGAAGGCGCACCTATCTATGGAAGTAGCCTTCAAATCCGAGAATTTTCATTTTTTACTTGTTCTCTGTCAGAACCGAGAAACTAGGGTTTGCAGTCTTGAGCTATTATTTCCACATATTTGACTGTAAAATAGTGTTTTGGAAATCCCCTAACGAGGGCGCATCTTTAGAGTTTTTGGATCAGGTTTTAGTTTCCATCCTACAGTCAAAATGAACAACGTTAAAGTTGAAGAAAGACTTGATGGGGCTTCCAAATTCAATTCATGGAAGTCTAGGGTCAAGAACTAGGGATTCCTACTTTAAGCCCTTATGTCCATTGATTAGGTTCGGCCTTAGCATTCTCCAAATCTCCCTAGGAAGGCGCACAGACTTGATGGGGCTTCCAACTTCAATTCATGGAAGTCTAGGGTCAAGAACTAGGGATTCCTACTTTAAGCCCTTATGTCCATTGATTAGGTTCGGCCTTAGCATTCTCCAAATCTCCCTAGGAAGGCGCACCTATCTATGGAAGTAGCCTTCAAATCCAAGAATTTTCATTTTTTACTTATTCTCTGTCAGAACCGAGAAACTAGGGTTTCCAGTCTTGAGCTATTCTATCCACATATTTGACTGTAAAATAGTGTTTTGGAAATCCCCTAACGAGGGCGCATCTTTAGAGTTTTTGGATCAGGTTTTAGTTTCCATCCTACAGTCAAAATGAACGGCATTAAAGTTGAAGAAAGACTTGATGGGGCTTCCAACTTCAATTCTGGGAAGTCTAGGGTACTCGTCATCTTAGAAGAGAATGATCTTCTAAAATTTGTGGAAGAGGGAGTACCTGAACCAGAAGCAAAAGCAACAAAGTCTCAATGTAAGAAGAGTGATGCTAAGGCAAGGAGGATTCTAATAGATTTGTAAAATATCACTTGATACCACATATCTCTCAAAAGAAGACGACCAAGAAGATGTTTGATGCCTTAAAGAAGCTATTTGAGAATAGCAACATCATCCAAGCACTTGCCTTAAGACAACAACTCTCCAATATCAAGATGACAAGAGCAAACTCAATTGCATCCTACCTCATGAAGCTTTCTGAACTAAGAGATCAATTGAGCATCATTGGGGAAATACTTGAAGAGAGAGAGCTTGTTATGATAACCCTCAATGGTATTCCCCATTCTTGGGAACCATTCATTCAGAGCATTAGTGGGCGATCCAAAATGCCCAAGTTTGATTGATTATGGGCAGATTGTACACAAGAAGAAACTAGACTTGCAGCTAGAGGCAAGTTGCATGACTCTCGACATGAAGAAAGCCAAGCCATTGCAACACATGCTAGAAGAGGAAAACGTAAGGGAAGGAAGAATCAAGGCAGAAAAGATAAAGGTGGAATATCAGATCCAATTCCAAAACAGAAGAAGAAGAAGGACCTTTTACATGTTCAGAGCTTCAAATGTCAGAAGCATGGTCACTATGCTAGATAGTGTCCTGAACCGAAGAAGAGAAAGCAACACGCTTCAACTGTTGATGTTGATGAAGAGACTCCACAGAAAAGGTTAAAGAATGATGTTCTTGAGGAAAGTACAGAAGATCATCGAAAGGACTACTTTTTCTAGTACACTCTATGTGTGCACCAATGATTGCATTACCTAGATGATGTGATTGTCATTGGTGATGTATGAAGGTCTAGGTTGGTAAAAGAAGATGAAGATCTAAGGACTCCTGTGATCCCTGTGAAGAGGCAGAGATCAAGAGGGAGCCAACACAAGAACACATAAAGATAAGTATTTAATGTCTTGAGTAATAAGTTCTTTTTGTCATTATGCAATTAAGCATTAAACAATAGATTTCTGATGAGCATATGATACATGTTACTTTTATGCATTTATATATGACTGAGATTGACAAGTAGTAGGCTCATGTAATGCATGTTATGTATATGTTGAGTAAATAGCCTACAATGTTGCACAGCATCCCATGAGCCCTTGATGGAGTTGGTCTGGGATGAAACCTCTTTGCTAACATGATGAGAGCAGTGCACACTTTTAAATAGTATGTTCCGATGAAGATGGCATCCAGATAGTCACGACATGTGTTTGGGATATGGATGGGTATTGTGTTGAAGCATTAGCTAAGATGCTTACATAACTATGTGAACTATTTCCATTGCATTGAAATGTCAATATGATTTGATTGAATTTCATGATTAGGCAATGATGCTAACTATTTGACTAAATCTGACTTGTAGGAAAGACCATATGCTATGGACTACAAGAGAAGGATGATGAGACTTGTTCTGAAGGACAAGTGATGGATGTGAAGTCATCCTAGTTGCAGATCCCATTGATATTCAGTGTTTGAGAGGGAGCAGGATGCTCGGAAGCAGGAGGCTTCTAAGAGCATGGATCTCACTTCAAGTTCTAGATCAAGTAGCATGATGGCTTCTGTGATAGAGGAAACAGCTAAAATGGATGTGATGCTTAAAGAACAAGTGATGATTATTCGACAGTGATAGCAATAATACGTGGGTCTAGCATATTCAATCATATGGGGACACATGACCCATAGGTCCAAAGGATCTCATATGGAGATTGATGGTTAGGAGCAAGAGGATCCAATGAATGTTGGTCTCTCTACTACAGTTATTCATTCTTTCGATCATCATGAGGAGCAGTTGGCTTCCAGTTGGAGTCATGGAAGATTCTAGAAGTGGTTAGAGCAATACTTGTGCCGAA
Source organism: Pseudotsuga menziesii (assembly GCA_001517045.1). Taxonomy (NCBI): domain Eukaryota; kingdom Viridiplantae; phylum Streptophyta; class Pinopsida; order Pinales; family Pinaceae; genus Pseudotsuga; species Pseudotsuga menziesii. Next base: position 470,380 of record LPNX011096845.1, on the reverse strand, counting down.
GTGGAGAGTTAGTATGCTCTCTATTTTAGTCCTAGAGAACGAGAGCTACTCAGTTGACTTCTGAGGAGGTACACATCTATTCAGCTAGAGCAGTACCTTTGGACTCAGCATGTGCAGATAGCACAAGTTACTAATGATGATTCCTTTATGTTGAATTCCGGTGATTTGTTCCTCACCAAGACAGAGACTCGTTGATAGGTGCAAAGGGAGTTAGCCTTTGAGTTAGGAATGATGATCTTTGCATATGAGATCTTTCAAATTCAGGGGGAGCACGCAGCTGAGATCCTGGGGAGATTTGGGATGATGCATTGTGAGTCAATAGCTACACCGATGGTGACTAATCTAAACAAGCTAAGTGATGTTGCTTCTGATTTAAATTTGGTATGTACATGGTCGTCACCAGGACAGATATTTGCATTACAATAAGGAGATGTACTTATTTGTTCTGTGAAAATTGGCATCCAAAATGATACCTCATGTAGCCTGATGGACTAGCTTGTGAGCAACTCTAAAGGGAGAGTATGATGCAGATTTGCAAGAGGGAATTTTCAACACAAAGAGAGCGAGTGGCTCATCTTAGAAGACCAAATTGGTATAGATGGATGCTCAAGAATCAACAACGCACAAGGAGCACGATGTTCAGCTGCAGAGGGCGCAAAGTGCCTCAAAGCTTGGAAATATGTATGGTTGGAACATTGAGCATTCCCTTGGTATTAGCCATGTGACTTAGCCAGAGGTGAATAGCTTTGAGTAGGATGATACCTTCTTCTGGACATCTTGTGACGGGGTGGGAAGATTAGTCCTCAGTTGCTCACACTATCGTCCTAGAGGTTGATGCATCTGACATTAGCCATGTGACTTGGCAAGGGGTAAGTGGGTCAAGTGGGACAGTGCCTTCTCCTGAACACTCTATGACGAAGTGGGGAGATTAGTCCCAAAATGACTCAAGCGGGACAGTGCCTTCTCCCGGACACTATGATAGAGTGGGGAGATTAGTCCCAAGATGACTCAAATGGGACAGTGCCTTCTCCCAAACACTCTATGACGAAGTGGGGATATTAGTCCCATGTTGAATCCTCGATGGACTAAGTTGAGTTGTTGACTCCTGAATGGACTGAGTTGAGTTGTTACATGTAGACTCCCCGATGGACTGGGTTGAGTTGTTGCATGTTGACTCCCCAATGGACTGGTTTGAGTTGTCGACTCCACAATGAACTAAGTTTTGTTGTTACATGTAGACTCCCCGATGGACTAGGTTGAGTTGTTGTATGTTGACTCCTCGATGGACTAGGTTGAGTTGTTGACTCCTCGATGGACTGAGTTGAGTTGTTACATGTAGACTCCCTGATGGACTAGGCTGAGTTATTGCATGTTGACTCCCCGATGAACTGAGTTGAGTTGTTGACTCCTCGATGAACTGAGTTGAGTTCTTACATGTAGACTCCCTGATGAACTAGGTTGAGTTGTTGCTTGTTGAATCCCTGATGGACTGGGTTGAGTTGTTGACTCCTCGATGGACTGAATTGAGTTGTTACATCCAAACTCCCCAATGGACTGGGTTGAGTTGTTGCATGTTGACTCCCCGATGGACTGGGTTGAGTTGTTGCATGTTGACTCCTCGATGGACTGGGTTGAGTTGTTGACTCCTCGATGGACTAAGTTGAGTTATTACATGCAGACTCTCGATGGAATGGGTTGAGTTGTTGCATGTTGACTCTCCGACGGACTGGGTTGAGTTGTTGACTCCTAGATGGACCGAGTTGAGTTGATGACACTTCTTAATGGACTCAATTGTGTCGGAAGACCTTCCTTATGATGATGAGATGTTCAAGACAAGTCGTGATGCTCAAATGATATCCAGATGTGTTCCAACATGATGATACTTCTCTAGCTAAGAGGGATTGTTGATGTTGTAGCTGCTTGAGGTATCCTCATACCAAAGTCAGCCCCAACAAAAGTAGCGTAATAAACACTTATTATGCTTGAAAACAAGTCAGCCCAGTCAAGAGAAGCAAGACGGCCCCACTAGAAGATAATGTCAACCTAAAACAAGTATAAAAAAGACTGACATCTCACTCATTTCACCCATCAAGCAATTCGTTCAAGTCACCTCGTGAAGTGCGCAAGAGAGAAGAATGTTGAAGGGTAGAAGAAAATTATTTCTAGGTTTACTATTTTGGAAAATTTCCTCTTTGGCTCTAGGGTTTGTCTAGAGATTGTCTATGTGATTGCTCTTGTATCTAGATGTATATTGTATCTTGAACTAATATCTCTGAATAAGAAGAAGGTTGCTGGGTTTTCTCCCTGGTGGTTTCCCAGGATAAATCTCTATGTCTTTTGTTTATGTGCTTTGGTTTTTCTTTCAGTGATCCTTATTTATATTCTGCTGCAAATGAGATTGAAATTATACTGCTATATTAAAATCTAACAGTTGGGGAAGGCTCCATGGGTTTAATTAGCAGATGTGTAATTTTAAACTAGCGAATTAGCAGATTTGTTGGTTTAAGTAGAGCATTTGCAGGTTTACATTAGCAGATCTATGGGTTTAAAGAGCATAATGTATAGAGAACTGGCACAATGGTCTAAGACGGAAGATTTAAAAGATGCAACCAGGATCCACAACTGCAGAGAAAAACAAGTATGGAAAGAAACTGCCAAAAGGAGAAAACAGTAAGAGGAAAGCAAAAATAGTTTACCTGTTTGTCACCTAAACCACTTGAAGACAGCTCGAAGAAGAACGCCTGGGAAGGAAATAATCCCTAGGAAGGTCGGAATTCTGGAGCTCTAGAAAAGCCCTAATATTAAAGTTTTCTACCAAGTGATATGCACAGACTACAAGCAATGGATGAAAGATACTCACGGCTCACACAATAAAACACAATCGAGCAGGTATGCAAGTATGTGAGAAGATTCTACACGTTGTACACTTATTTGTATACTATTAACTATATATAGAGTACAGAGCAAGGGGGAGGGTGATCAAAGTTAACCAAGCGTCCATAACATAAAATAAAGTGGGCAAGTGATCAACTTGGACTGAGTCACTCAAAGGAGAATAGATAAAGTACAATTATAATACATATTCACTAGACTGTGTCATCAAACGAGGTAGTGGAAGCAAGAGTTTCCTGCAACATAGCTTTCAAGAATGTTGCGAAAAATTACAACTTTGTACACCCCTGTATTATCATCCAACTAACCATTCAGTCATGAATAGGAAAATTTCTGGCAGTAATATTACAATGCATGGGTTCAGCGAACATTCTTTCAAGAACTAGGATTTTCCCATAGTATTAATTTATTCTGCAAATTTACAATAATGTAATCCCTAAGGATATAAGTTTAACCTGAGAACAAGTAATTGCATCATGTTGGAGTATATGCAGATGTAATGCTTTAACTTTTAGAAATGAGTGTACAGAAAAGCTATGGGAAACATATCCTGTAAATTCTTCTAGATATAGTGTTGTATCAGTTGGCAAGAGAAAAATTAACATAACATACTATTAAGAGACTCATAAATAAATTAATAATGTGTATCCTTGAATTATGAAGCTCATAGATTTGTTTAATAAATTGCATCTTATGTCCTGAAGATTATGAAATTAAATTACATAAAATGGGGCTGCGGATTCAGTGAGGACAATGTTTGAAGAATTTTCAACATATCTTAGAATTTATATTTTTTTCAACCACTCAACCAAATATGCTACTGCTGTAATGGAAAAAATATCAGAGAAAGTAACATGTCTGCAGGCTAATAAAGAAATATTACTTTTGACAGTACTCATCAAATAGCAGACGAAGCTTGCTTGTGAAGGCTGGCAGGGAGCTGGTACATATCAATGAAGTGCACATTTCTGCATTCCAAGGATATTGATTGAGACCTTGCACTATGATGTCCCATGTTTGAGAGGGTTTTAGAGACCCTTTATGTTTCTGAAGCATCTGAATGTAACGTAGATACAGCAGTTCAAGCTGAAGACTCTGATACCGCCTGCCTGTCATTTTAGATAACAAACATATTAGCCCTTCTGGACTATAGATAATGTTCCTAGTTCAACAAAAGTAGAGTTCACAATAACCAGTGATGAACAAAATCACCCAAGACAACACTATAAGCAATGCACACAGCATATGTAGGTGGGGAACACAACTCCCGAGTCCTAAGTATAATTATGATGGTGAGCTACACAGTAGCTCCTAAGGGACAGGAGTATATCTACCATCCCCAAAAAGATGTTAATATAAAGAATCATATACAACTATGTGTGAATGACTATAATTATCTCCTACTATTAGTGTCACACTAAATTCTCTCCATTAGCTCAATGAGCACTATATTGACAAGGGAATAGCAATTTTACCTATTCTCAAACTCTTCCCCTCAAAAAAGGGAAATTTTGACTGCAAACATGCATCGCAATGTTTAGATGGCATTGAAGAAAACATCTAGAATTCATGCACTTCATGCAACATAAGTACAGTACCAAATATGTTAGTAACTCTAGAACAATTGAACCAATAACATGCAACCAATGCAATCACTTAGTTCATGTACCCCTGGTGCACAAAAATGCAAAATTGTTGGCACTACACAGCTCTGTCTACTATCCATTGACAATGAATAATGATGTTTTGATTTTTTTCAACACTGCTCATAGCATAGAAGAAACAAGGTTGGCAGAACATTGAAAGTTGATCCGGGATACATTGAATGTTGATCCTTGCATAAAATTTGAAAGAGCAGATGTTCAGTTGCTAGTTGTTACATTATTGCCTTGGATTTGAAGTCTGGAAAATGGGTGGCAGTAAATTTATATCATAGGTTACTAGCTTTGGGGACGAGGGAACGGTGGGGACGGGGGGACGAGTCCCTTGAAAGGCTAGAGCGCACCCCCAATTTTTTATGGGACAGCAGGTCGGGGACAGAAATATTATATATATATATATATATATAAAATTCACCATAAACATTTGTAGTTGCTTGTAAGCACAATAGTTATAGTATATACTATATAGTATTATGCACATCCCTTACACTTGCTAGTTTTGAAAAAACTCAGGAAAAGAAGAAAAGGACTGATAGACCATTATTGGCACTTGAACGTGAGCAAAATGTAGTGTAGCTTTAGGAAACTTAAGTTTAGCTATTTTCAATCTGCATTAAATTCCATGAAGGGTCTATGAGAAGAATGCTTGTCTCTATAACAACTCTCCTTCCTTAAATTTCTTGTTTATAGTGATTGGGTTAAAAAGCACTCCCTTCACAAGAGGTTCTGCAGATTTTTAAAGTCATGTTGAAAACCACTACAAAACACTTTGGGATATACATGTTTACATTCTGTAAAGAGATTAGATTCATATTTTAGATTAAGAAGAATATTGAATAGGAATTTATTCAAATGTTTAGTACCCAATCTAAGTCTTTACTATCCAATTGTTTTCACAGTGATTGAGATTGGAATAGGGAAAGAGTTGGGCTTGAATAAATCCTGGACACCTATGTACAATATGTAAAAGCTAAGATGACCCTAAAAATGAGAAGAACAAGAGCAATACCCAAAATGATCAAACCTTTGAGTTGTTGCATTTCTTAGTTTCTTGACATGGAGACTTTGCTGCTTGTAATGATGTTGCTAAAAAGACAATAGTTAAATCACCAGAAACCCAAATCAAAATCCATCATACACAACCCATCTTTTAAGTTGCAACTTATACAGATTTTGATTTTGATTTAGAATAATACGAAAAAATATGGACGGGATGAATGATCAGACTGTCTAATCATCAATGTCCATTGCCAAAATTGAAGATACATGACCAAAACATCTCCAAAATCTGCCTCAGACATCTGTGAAATCTACTTGGAATGTCTCCAAAATATGCCTGGAACTCCTCAAAATCAGTTGGGGACATTTTGGGTACGACCAACAAGTCCCTAATGAAGTCCCCAAAAGATTAGGGACGTTTCCTAGGGGTCCACAAAACGCGGGGATGGCGGGTACGGGGCTTTTTTTTGGGGGGGGGGGCGACAGGTCCCCATGCAACATAGTTTATAGAGTTGTGCTGATTATTTAACTCCTTTGTCATGACCTTAGTAAAAATGCACCTTTCATTTAAACAAAATTACTTGTTAGGCATGCAAAGTTCTTTCTACCTTCTTTTAACGCTTGGATTAGGAGGTTTCATCAAAATTGTAGGGTGTCAACTAATGTCCTTGGAGGATCAACTTTGAGATTCTAGATAGAGGCAAGGGCTAAAGCCTAGAGGTGGGGGCCAAAGGGTGCTATTGACGAAGAGGATCCCAATATAGCCAATGATTTTGATTATATGTAGTTATTTGTTGTAGCATGAAGTCTTTTGGACTCTAAAGGCCATTTGGAGCCTCTTTGTTTATGTATTTTGGGTCAAATATGGATTGCACTCAATGCAATTTTATTATACGCACCCTTACTTCCTATATACCTGAGAAACTATGCATATTTGTGTATAATCGTTTGGATTCTTATGGATGTGCATGAATATGTGTGTGTGTGTATGTGTTTCAAAATTTGAATATTTTATGTATTTTTTGGTCAACCGGTGTCTAGGTCCGGTTTTTCTGGTTCCGATCCAGTACACGTTTTTGGGATTGATCGGTTCGATGATCTATTTGATTCTGATAACATTGGTTCAATGGCAAGCAGTAAAAAGAGTCATTAGATACATCAAATGAACCATTCAGTATGGACTAGAGTACAAACATATTTCAATTCAATGTGGAGATGACACATAATCAACATCAAGATACACGATGAACCTTGAATCCACGGCAATTTGATGAAGCATTAAGAAGCAACCCACCATATCACTACCATCAACTGAAGCAGAGTGTAAGATAGCTATTGGAGCAGCATATGAGCCAAACTGGCCGAGACGAGTGCTTAGAGATGTGGGTATACAACAAATAGAAGTAACACTATCATATTGCAAAAAATGAAGCATAACCCATCTGATCAAAAATCCAATTTATAATGCCATAACAAATCAAAATGAAGTTCACCATCATGTTATTAGAGAGTTGATGTAGAAAAACAACTGCAACGGGTATTTTGTGGCACTCAAGATCAAGTTGCAGACATTTTCACAAAATCCTCATGTAAAGACAAGTTTGAAATATATAGACTCTAGAGGATATGTTTAATGCTCACTTTTCTTACATCTAATGGGACAAAATAATGTGAGTCCAAATGGTTAATGAGTCATATAGGTAAGTCCAAAATTCATTTCCCATGGGAAAATTAAGTCATGTAGAATTTGTAGAGAGATAGATGTGAATAACCCAAGGTGATCATCATGTATTATCATTTTATGAACTAATGGTTTATATCAGTCTTATTGATGTGTAAATTCTCTCTCTACTCACTAGTATATTCATGTGCTCCTTTCAACTTTCACAAAGCACTGTAGTGATTGTTGGAAAACTAAATGGCAATGCCAATTAAAGTAGTTGATTCATAATAGAAACACAAAAAATCTAGGAGCAAGCAAAACTGGCTTGAGCTAAGGGTCAATATGAAGCAAGTGGGAACTTTTGACATTCTAGCAGCTCCACTTCAAGCTCCAACAAATATCCCAAGACACCCTATTGGAAGTATAGAAAGATTCTAGTCAATGAAGCCAAGTCAAATTCTAGCTATCTTGTTCTGTGAAATCCCAACGAGCATATGCCATTAGGAAACGAGGTGTGGGCTTCCCTCGTCTACTAGGATCAATTGTTTCCCGACATGGAAACAATTCTCTATTCGTGAGTTAGTCTTCAACCAATCTATAATGAATAAGACATCATCGCAGGCTTGAGATCCTTCTCTACTTTCTCTCGCTTCCACCAAACAACTACTTGCTTCATTAGTGAGGCTAACCTCTCCTGACGATGCAAATTTGTGGAACTCTCTACTCCTTAGGCTGTCAGTGGAGGGAGCTCTTCATCTTCTTTAGACTTCACTCCCCACACCCTTCTCTTCATTGTGTGGTTCCTATGGTGAAGCTTTGCATAAAGTCACCAACACTATGCTTCCTAAACAACACTCGACTTGTAGTGGTGACAGTATTTCTTGGCAACAGATGGGCTACTTGAAATGCTTGTCTTGTCCATGTGCCTCTGAGTCCTCTTTTGGTTTGGGGGAATTTTTCTTGCCAGGCCTCTTATGGAAGCAACTTGGTTTGTGGCATTTGGCTTGATTCTCCCAACAAAATGTCATTCTATGGCCTTTCTTCTTGCAAAATGCACATACATCTGAGTAGCAAAAGTGGTTAGCACTATGGCCGTTCTTCTTGCAACAGTGACAAACAAGGGATGCCTTACATGCAACATTCCTCTTGGTCTTCTTCTTCTTTATAGTGATTGCTTCTGAATTCCAGAAGCAATCGCCACAATGATTTCCCGCTATGAAAATATCCATACTAAAAATTCTTCCTCTTCTTCCAGTAGATTGACATGTTGCTTCCTTGAATTGCTAGTGCAGGCTAGGTCTGTGAACTCTTCTCTTCACATCCCTTAAGCAATATGACACAAGAAGGATGGACTGGAAAAGGACTATAGTGATGTCGGATAGGTTGGGTATCACTTTGGTTGCTAGTCTTCGTGATTCGAAGCCATCTACTTTTGAGGAGGCATCCTAGCATCATGTTGGGAGAGATGCCATGATGGAAGTGTACCATTCCATCATGAAGAACGATGTTTGGGAGATTGTTTTGAGACCTGAGGGGAAGTCAATGGTGACTTCTTGATGGCTTTACATGGTAAAGCATGTTGTAGATGGCAATGTGGAGAAATACAAAGCTTGGTTTGTGGCGCAAGGGCTTTCACATATAGAGGGAGTTGATTATGATGAGATCTTTGCATCGGTTGCTCGTTACACTACTATCAGATCATTGATTTCCATTGTTGCGGCAATGGGTTGGAAGATCCATTAGATGGATGTGAAGACTTCATTTCTCAATGAAATCATACAGGAGGAGGTTTATGTGGAGTAGCCACAATGCTTCGAGATTCATGGGAGAGAGCCTCATGTTTGCAGGCTGAGGTAAGCTCTTCGAGCTTGGTATTCCAGGCTAGACTCTTACTTGTTGTCGATGGGTTTTCAGAAGAGTGAGGTTGATCTGAATCTCGACTTCATCATGGTTGGAGATGATCCATTCATTCTTCTGTTCTATGTGGATGATTTGTTTGTCACAGGTGATGAGAGACCTATTGCAGTTTGCAAGAGAGATCTTGCTTCAGAGTATGAGATGACTGACATTAGGATGATGCACTATTTTTTTGGATTGGAGGTTTGGCAGGAGCCTAGGCATATTTTCCTGGGACAGGGAAAGTATGCAGTGGATATTCTGAGGAGGTTTCGGATGGAGGATTGCAGGTCGATGTCAACACCTATGGTCACCAACTGGAAGAAGCTTCATGCTTCTGACAAAGACTTGGTGAAATCCTACATTATATCGTCAGCTCGTAGGTTTGTTGATGTATCTGGTCAACTCTAGGCCAAATTTTTGTTTTGCGGTGAACACTCTCAGTCAATTCATGGTGGAGCCTAGGAGAGTGCACTGGGTTGCTGCAAAACATGTGTTGAGATACCTTGCAGGTACAGTGGATTATGGTCTGGATTATAGCAGATCGGACGGGGTTAGTTTGATTGGCTTCATGGGTTCAGATTGGGCAGGCACAATGTCAGACCAGAAGAGCACTTCCGGATGTTGCTTCAGTTTGAGCTCAGAAGCAATGTCGTGGTTCAGTCGGAAGCAAAAGTCTGTTACTTTGAGTTCTCCAGAGGCCGAGTACATGGCAGCCAGTCAGGCTAGTTGCGAGGCACTGTGGCTTCGCAAGTTGTTGGTGGATTTATTTGATCAGGAGCTGAGGCCTACTGTGACAACCAGAGTTGCATCTAGTTCTCTGAGAATCTGGTATTTCACAACAGGTCAAAGACTATTGAGATCGGGTACCATTTCATCCGTGATTATGTTATAGAGGAGTTGTGGAGTTCCAGTACATTTCCACTGATGAACAAGTTGCAGATATCCTGACGAAGTCTCTTAGAAGAGGCAAGTTCATTCACTTCATAGACAAGTTGAGTCTGGTGCAAAACACCTTCCTCAGTAAGAGGGAGTGTTGATTTTTGTACCTAATGTTGCTGCCTAATTCACACCTCGGGTCATGTGGCAGAAATCTTCAAGCCACTGGGTGCGAACTTGGGGGCAAGCAAGAGTCAAGTGTTGTCACTTGATCTTAACTCCTTCGCCTAGGCTCTCTCCTAGCAAAGCCATGGGGGGTGGTCCCTAGTGAAATAATCTAAGGCTGATTTATTTTATGAAAATAAAGCAGTTATTCTAGGAGATAAAAACAATAAATACTGAAACTAAATTGAATTGCAAATAACTTAGATAACTAGCATATAAAATAACATTCCATACAACACATTGATTAAATTAAATATCAACAACAAATAAAAATGCCAGATAAACCAGTGCTAATGGAGTGCTTGTGTAAGGGGGTTGCTAGTGAAGTCTCGAGAAGTATTGCAGTTGTCTCGGTTGGTCAGTTTTATTATTATTAAATGAGTAATTAGGGAGTGGGTAGATTGTTGATCAATTTTATTAAAAATGTGGTAATGATCTAATTATTAAAGGGGAATGGTATTTCTGATATACCCAAGGGGTACGAGGAATGTGTCCAGATTTACTAAGGAGTGGCTCTCACAGTGACATGTGGGCTAGATGGATTCATGGGGTTGTGTTCAGCGCTACACCAACAAGGGTGTAGCCTAATGATGCCCCACGGTCACTTTCTAGCGGTTCCCGCTTCACTTGCAGAATTTCCCCACAACTTAGTAATATCGAAAAAAGTGTTGGATTTTCACTTGTAGGGATTTATTTAAGTGTTTAACTAATTACTAGTAACTTCAATCCCTTTCTGGTTGTCCCACCAATCCAGGCAATGGCCTGCAGTGGCCACAAAAGCATACGAGAATTGAAGTCTGGTTTATTTTAAGAATTTTAGACTAGATTTAGTTATTTAGATCACAATGTCGATACTCTCTTTACCGAGAACACATCGGATTGGTTAATAACAAAGGCACTTGGCTGCCCACTTGTCTCTTTTCTTTACAATGATTTAGAAGAAGAAATACTTGTGTTCCTTTGTAGAATAGCAAACACAAGTTTACAAGTTTTAAGACCTTAGAAAAATGGCCAAAGAAGAAGCTATAAGAAGAGGGATCTTTGAATGGCCTGGATCTTCAAAATTTGGTCAAGGTGCCTCTCTCTTCAATCAACTTCTGTTGCAAATCAGCAAGCAACGATCAGTCAAATATGTCAAATAATGAAATAAAACGATAAAACTTTGACATAAGCTTCAAGTACTTTTAAAGATAGAAAAATTTAAATGCTAAACTAGTACTTGTTGATAGCTAGATCCTATAAAATGTTACTCTTATAATCAGATCTGAACTAATGAATAAATGTAAATCATATTTTAGCTTATGATTTATGTTAATTTCACCAAAACAATTAACACTTATTAAAGTAATCAGTAACCAAAGAAAACTTAGAAATTTGGATGAGAGAAGAAGAGGAACCGTAACCCCTTTGAACTTGGACCATGGAGTCTTCCACATGGGACTTGGAGGGATTGTGCTCTTCTTGGTAGACCTGAAAAGATAGGAGAGTCAAACTAGAACGCCTTCCTCTTCAAGCTAAGCAACCTGCAATCTTTTGAACACGCTTATACAAGAGAGATTAATCAAATCGGTATTAACAACACAAGAAGCTTAGAAAACATGAATCTAAACTAAAATAACATGTATTTCTCAGATCATCTCATGCAACTAATCAGTAAGATAATAGATAAACAAATCTACTTCTCTTACCCTACTGAGATATATCTCTCCCTTAAAGGCCGATAATTAATCCATGATATAAGCTATGAAAAGACACAAATTACCTCCCAAAATGAGCAATAAGCATCCACACACATGAAGAGAGTCACACGATTCTTGCCTCCAAAGCCTTATTTATAAATTCAATAAACTATTACAAAGTACAGGAGCATAAGTTCCTTGCAATTTCTTCTGTCAAAAATGAAGAAAAAGTGTCTACTTATATAGGAAACCCAAGCAAGCTAGAGGGAGCACACCTTCCTCAAGGATGCGCTAGCTTGGATGAGTTGGGAGTGAGGTGGAAGAGGGTTGGCATGAGTTGGATGAAAGCAAGGAGAAATTTAACTTCCAAACGTGAAAGACACATCACCCAAAACTCAACCACTCAACATATGTTTCCATCCTTTCTTGGGATTTGCGCCCCCACATGGAGAAAAGCGCCCCTCTCATCATGACAAAACATCAAACGCTTTGTTCAATGGGAAATGGCAACATCTAACTTGCCAAACTTGACCGGGTACTTGCCCTTTTAGTTTGCCAAGTCATAAATTTCACTTTTGGCAATTTTCTTTTATTTTTTTAATTGCTGAATTTTTTAAATATCTCATTTTTTTGGTCTTTTTTGGGTTTTTCAAGTAATTATTAATTTTGGAGTTAAATAATTACTCAAATACTTAGGAAAGTGGGTCTAGGCATTAAGTGGGTACTCTAAGTTAGAAAATGAGCACCCCCATGGAAAAAAGAACCTCCTAGCCACACTTTTATGACCTTTCGGACTATTACAATTAACTTATTAAAAATAAGCTGGTAAAAACGAGAAAAAAAAGGACAAATATATATATATATATATATATATATATATATATATTTTCCAGAAATTTAAAAAAAAACTATGGGGGACTTAGGACATGTTCATAATGACTCAAAATAATGATTAGCATGGTACATCGACACATAAGTTTTAATAACCTCATAAGGCTTAACCACTAAGACAATTATTATAGCTTTGGAGGTTTGGGTGAAAAACTCAGGAATTATTTATCGCTTTAAAACAATAAATAATTAACAAGGAAAAAACACCCTGGAATAATGTATTAATGATTAAGTCCTAGGAAACCAAACCTTTTACATACAGTCATCATGCTAACTCATTTTATTACAATTCCCCATGGAGTATGAACATGTTAAAAATTTCAAAAAAGGGGCCCAAAAGGCCTGCATGAACTTCTGAACTTGAAAATTGAACAAGTGATTGTCCATCTTTGGCGGCTCATTTAGAAATCCAACTCAATGCAACTTAGTTGGTAACACCTAGGAAAGTGTTCCCCTAGTGATTTTTTACCTAAGTCACTTAAAAAGGGGAAATAACATGACCTTTGCAATTAATGACTTGAGATGGGTTTTTAATTTTCACTTAAGTGATTAAAGTGACTTTTCGGAAAAATTTAATTTTAAGTTGAGTGAAATTAATTTTGGAGAGAAATAAAGTGCACATTATTTCTCATCCATTGATCTAAGTAAATTTGGTCCCTTGGATTTGATGACCATTCAGCTTCCTCATTAAATACCAAAAAGGCAAGGGAAGGCAAGAGAGACTCATTCTTTTTTCCATGAGAGTTGGAGAGCTGAGAAGGAGAAAATCATAGACTGAAAGAGAGCAGCAGTGGACACGATTCCCAATGAGCATACAGCAGGATTAAAGGCATTTCTGTACAACACGAATCTCAAGGCATTTTCTGAGGACAAAAATCAAGGTCCATACAGCAGCATTTATTGTTGAGTCTATACAGCAAAGGCACGAGTTTCGAGACTGTTCTGGGCACAAAAATCGAGATTGTTTCATACAACAGTGGGCACAAATTTCGAGCCAAACCGTACAGTTTTGGGCCACAAAAATCGAGGTGATTCCATACAGCAATGAGCATGGAAATCGAGGTTCGTATAGGTTGCATGGTACAGCAGTGGGCACAAAAATCGAGACAGTCCATACAATCAAGTAGTGGCACGGTTTTCGAGGCAGCTTGTTGACTGAAAATTTCAGACTATAAAATTTCTGAATTCTGTCATTTCACTGAGCACTATGGAAGAGATAAGTTCATCTCTGTTTTGAAATTGTTGTACTTTAATTTTATAGAAGAAAATAAAATACTCTCTCTCAAGAACAGGTTTACCCCGGAGGTTGAGGTTTTGCCTGGGTCAATTTGACCAAAAATAATTGTGTCTGATTTTTATGTGTGACTATGTATTATTTATGCTCATTGAAGTTGTAAAAATTCTCCATGTGTTTCTGTCAAAATTGTTTATGAAAAAATGAACTAATTTGCAGCTGAAAGTAAATTGGGTTGGAACTAAACAATGAAAATGGTGGCATGAAACTTGGTTGGGGAACAAGCCAAAAAATTTACACTATATTCCCAAGGGGCCTCCCGCTCAGGAGCCTAAGATTGCTCATCTTTCTTCCCAAGGGACCTCCCACTCGAGAGCCTAAAGATTGTTTCTACATGATTTAGTTCATTTTCGCTTTTTACATACTACCTAAGTTGCAGGAAACGCCACCCCCCCCCCCACGTCCCCAGGCCATTTCCTGCTGGAAACTCGAAAACGCGTACCGTACGGCATGTAAATGTGTTTTCGTACAGGCGAGCACGTTTCCTAAGAAGGAAACGTGTTTCCGTACGGAAACGCATTTCCAATACAGATGTGGTCTGAAAAGCTGTGTTTCCAAGAAAACTTTCCTTGGTTAATTAAAAATATCACCTTATTCAATAGTAATTGGTAGTATGAAATGGTAATATTAAATTGTTAAAGTAAAATTGACATTCTCCTTATCTTTCATTTTTTATCCTTTTACTTAAATTTTTAACACTACCATTAATTGTTTCAAGATGTTTGGGAGTGGTTCCAACTTCATTGAACTTCATATGCAAAAAGTAGAATTTTAGATCCCATTCAAAATTCAGTAGACTTGGTAGTTTCCAAGATTTCAGGATTACAAAGTTTCCATTAGTTTCTATCATGTATGAGGGTATGTAATTGACATTTAATCAAAGACATCAACCCCTGTATGTACCTTGATGTTGGTGGTGTTGATCATTGAACTCCTTTGTCATGACCTTAATATAAATGTACTCTTCACTTGAGCAAAATCACTTATTAAGCATGGGAAGTTTGTTCTACCTTATTTTAACGATTGGATTAGGAAGTTTCATCAAAATTGTAGGGTGTTGAGTCCTTTACTAATGTCCTTGGAAAATCAACTTTGAGATTTGAGTTAGAAGCAAGGGCTAGAGCCTAGAGGAAGGAGGCAAAGGGAGTTATTGATGAATAGGATCCCAATATAGGCAATGATTCGCCAACATGCATGATTTATGATTTATGTTTCACATTCATTTTTTTAAATGTCTTTGCTCATATATATATATATATATATATATATATATATATATATATATATCACGTTTTCCCATTTACAAAATTTTGGGGGGTCACGTTTCTAAGGCGTCCCCATTTCAGAAACTCGTCCTTGTTTCCCTGTTCCGTGCAACTTAGCATACTACTTATAAGCAGTGTTCCACGAGGACTCCTAGGCGCTCCAACAGTAATGGTAATGTTACTTAAAAGTGGTATTTTCCTTATCTTTCATTTTCTATCATTTTACTTAAATTTTTAACATTGCCATTAATTGTTTCAGGATGTTTGAGAGTGGTTCCAACCTCCTCGGAGTTCATATGCAAAAAGTAGAACTTTAGATCCCATTCAGAATTCAACAGACTTAACAATTTTCAGGATTTTAGGATTGCAATGTTTCCACTGGATTTTATCATGTATGAGGTTAAGGGATTGTCATTTAATCAAGCACATCAACCTCTCTATGTACATTGATGTTGGTGGTCTTGATTGTTAAACTCCTCTAACATGACCTTAATCAAAATGTACCCTTTCATCAAGCAAAATCATTTATTAAGCATGATTTTTTTTTCTAATTCTACTTTATTTTAATGCTTGGTTTAGGAAGTTTCATCAAAATTGTAGGGGTGAGTAATGTCCCTTGAGGATCAACTTCAAGATTCAAGGTAGAGGCAAGGGCTAAAAAACTAGAGGAGGCGAGCACAGGGTGCTATTGATGAATATGATCCCAATATAGGATTAATAGTTCACTCTTGCATAATTGTATGTTGGACTTGAAGTACTCAAATAATGTGATGCCCTCTAGAGTCATGAAGAAATAGGGTGCTCTGGTCACACTTCCTCATTACAACATCTATGCCATGGATTTACACAATGTTGAAGTGTGTTGAATCATTGAAGAAATAGACTGTATTTATAGGGAGCAACTTAAACTATATTTATACAGGATGAATTGTTATTGCCGAGATTTATAATATTATTATATTTTTTATAATTTTTATGACCTCGGCGTCCCCTCGTCCCCCCTGAATTTCCCTAAAATTTGGGGGTGGTCTCCACACGTCCCCAACGTGCGTTTCCCCGCTCCCACGCTCTCGCGTCCCAGAAACTTGGGGGAACATTGCTTATAAGAGCCACCTTTGTGCTCCCAATTGGTATCGACACTATTGTAATCAGCAATCCCTTTGACCTACTATGGTGATCACTCATCGAACATTTATAAAATTATCTTACTTATATTCTCTTCAAAGCTTTGCCCATGGTGAGGCTTATTTCTCTTCAAGTATTGGTAGTTGTGTCATAGTCAAGGATTCATAGGCTCTGATACCTTATGATCTGTAAACAGGAGACTTATAGCCCACTTACTTCACCAACATGGATAGTTCTCCAAAAATTATTTCTAGTCCCTGTTCTCTTTGTGATATGGAGAGCTCTATTCTTCAGAATGATTTCTTGGCCTATTAAAACACTATAAGACCAAATGTAAATTTCGTTTGTCTGTGTTCTCCAACAAGCGTGTAAGCCTACCAAATATTCCAATCCACTACCCATTGTTGTTATGTGTAACCTACACACGAGACAACCAACTAACAATCAATAATAATCAGGCCAGTGCAAAAAAAATTTTAAATACTTTGCAATTGAATAATTTATTTTCTAATCTGGTTCACTACTATATTTTATACAATTTAAACATCCCATCTGTCTAAGTTGAGAAAAAAGCCTCTCTGTGCATGAATGGGAATGTTCAGATTTGGCTACCATGATTGGGTTACTGGCTTATGGTGGTTTGGCCAATGCTCAAGAATGGCGCAAGCCATCAATATGTTGTATTGTAATTGTGAAACAAAATTGCATTAGCAAGTGAACATGATTTTAAAGTCATCCCAGGGGAGAGGTTCAAGGAGTCTAATACTTTGTAGCTCTGACCTCTAGACCGATGCCTCTGATGTAAAAGTTCTTTTGGTTACTTGGAATGACAATGGAATTCACAAAAGATTTCTTAATATGAACCTATATCAGGAAGAGCTCCTCTCTTTCCTCCATACTCACCAATTCTTTGACTTGTTATTGTGGCTTAACAAAGATTTTCCATTGCCCACTCACATGAAGAATATATATATATATAAAGGCTATAAAACATACACAACAATCTAATTAAGAGAACATTACCCTTTAACCAACAACCAGGTCAGATTGAGCCATCTGGTATACCATTCTATGGTTATGAGGATCCACAATCACAAACTGAATAAGAAAATGCTTGACTGTCTAGATTGTTGATGCATAGCCTCCAAATAAGAGAGAATTGTCGCTTCCAAATAACTAATTAAAAACTTACCTTCGTAGGGATGAGCCAACGAATACGGCAGTAGTATGAATCATTGTGGTTAATACACAATCAGCAATCACTTGGTTTCTTTAATGATGGATGTCAAAAATGAATTGGAGAAAAATACCAAAATGTTTGACCTTATGCCATTGAACAAGACTAAGGAAAAATGATGACTACATCATGGAGCGCTGGAAGCATCTCTCCTACCATCGAAGGTCGACTAGAAAAATCTCATAAGAGTGCACTAGCTAGAAGAAGAACTGGAAGAGGCATTGTAATGGGTGGTACGTCGCTTCCTGGAGTAGGGAGACTACTGCTGTGTCCTGGCTGGAGTCATCCGACTGGTGGAAACTGGCCACGTTGTTGGTATTGGGTAGAAGTGGAGGTGGTCCTTTGTGTTTTGACTGATCTACGGTCAAAGGAAGTATCATCATTTGGCTGTCTCTTTGTGCCCCTAGAGGAAGGAAGCACCAGAAAGAAGGAAGTGATACACTGAGTGGAAGCTAGTCTCAACTCAGAATATCACTAGAGAGTGAAGGAGCGAAATCGAAGGTCCTTCTACAAGTATAAGACCAGGCATCTCTAATCTGGATACCTAAAGAAGCTAGTCAAAGTCTAAAGATCCATGAGAAGTAGGTCCCAAAAAAGGAAATGGAACCGCCCACAGATCTCATAGTAGAGGGGGCACCAAAAGATGAAGAGCTCCTCTGTCTCAACCTCTCGCAGGTGACAAACCTAGCAGATCCTATCTGATTAGTCGATCCGGTGATCCGTCTCTGCCCTGAGACGATGGGATCCCACTCTAAAGTAGCCTAAAGGAATATGAAAAGCGTGTGCCCAATGGCAGAGTGTGTATTGGGGTCTAACAATGAGAAGGCTTCTAGCAAGGTTGCAATTCTACTTCAAGTGGAAGAAAAGTGGTAGAATCCTTCAGAGTAGATATATCCCACTTAGGCATAGTCCTTAACCTAGCAAGAGAAAAAAAGTTTGAACAATGAAACTGGTCAAGATATCATCTTCATCATTATGGTGTTTCTCAACCCCTGGAGGAGAAATGCTGAATAGATCAATTGTATAGAAGAAGAAACTTACATAGGACGAGATCTTAGCACTCATCAATAAGGTCCTCATTATCATCATCTATTTGCAAGTAGAGGGAGTTCTAGAGAAAACTTTCAAATGAGGAGTATCATCATAAGGATGTGACATAGATAAGATAAGGTAATTTTATTAATGTCCAATTAATGACCACTGAAGTAGGTCAACGACACTACCAAATACTATGATGTCAATAAAAATCGGGAGCACAAAGACGACTCTTATAAAAAGAAGCTAGATGCATAAATTAGAGCATTTCTCTAAGCTAAATCATGGAAACAAAATTCCAGAGTTAGAGAGCAGATCTGAAAAGAGGATGTAGAAAGGGCATGGATCCAGAAACTAGAGAGCCCAGGAAGCCAACATATCATGGACAATGAGAGCTAGCTCTCATAACATCGAGGTCAAGTGGACAAAACTGAGAATAGAAGACTGTCTGGAGGAGGATATGGACCGTGTACTGTGCTCCTGCCTGGAAGAGGTCAACCCGTACTGGGGCCTGGGTGAGCTCGTTCAGCTACTTGGGTGGGATCTGGATTGACAATGTTGCTGAGGACCGAGGTCTTTGAAAAGTGGGGATAGTCCCAATGTTGCAATGTGCAAAAAATACAAATAATAGTTGTGTATTTATACACAAATTAAGAGGTAGCACACTTTCCCTAATAGGGGTTATTGAGACTACCAACCAACATTACACTAAATACATGCTACATCAGACATAAAATCATGGCAGGTTATATTGCTGGTAATCAAATTCACCATGTTTAAAAAGTGGAAGATGTACTGCCCAAACAACCTTGTGAAACAGCTAACTAACCAACTTTATCCAAAATACATGCTAGTCTTGGAAACATTTTGGACCACGCATTGAATGTATGCAATGTGCATATTGAGAATATCAGAGGTTCAAATCAAACAATGGTTTCAATGAGTTCTCACGACCTGGAAGTGTCATGGAAAAGGCATCTTCAAATACTCTAGCAGCAACTTCCCATCCAGATGCTAAATCTTCAAACAAAGCTGCTGCAGCTACCAAAGATGTAGAATGCTCTTTTATGTCTCCATGAGCCCACAATGAGCGAAGCTTCCGTAATTGTTCTTCAAACCCTCGGCGTGCTTTCAATAACTGTGTACTTGAAACTTGATGCTCGGACAAATATGCAGAGTATTTTCCACCACTTCCTAAGCAAGAAAGAATGTAAATTGCACGTTGTTTAGATTCTTTAGAAGACACACCAGTATCACTGCCAATACTGGAATGATTTGCAAGCTCTGCTTCAGCATAAGAGAGATACAAAATAGGGGCATTCAACTGACAATCCTGATTCAATCATCCATTCAAGAGTCAGATCCCTGTATGGTTTATCTTAAAGTAGTAAAAGAAGATCAAATAAACCTGTTGAAAAGGAACTCTACCAATATATTAGGTTCAATTCAAGCAGATATCTAGCTATAATTCCATGCAATAACAAGACTGAAAAAGAGAATCGTTTCTGAAGATTTAAAGATAACATTCAAATTCCTAAAATAATTTGCATGTCCAACACAAAGAAGAGATTAAATTGCCAAAACAATTTCTTAATATAGGACCGGGAAATTTATATTTACATCAACTGAGTGAGCAATGTCATCACCTAAAGCATGACAAAAATCTTATAATCAGGAAGCATGTGCAGTGTTGTCACTAGATAGAAGCAATCATGTGAGGAATTAACTGTATCACACATTATGGACGAAACTGATAAATTATAATAATCAAGAACATCCTGCATGCATAATCAAATGGCTAGTAGTGGGTACTTGTCTAGCCACAACTCACCTTTCAGAAGGACAGATTGCCGTCTTGTCTTTTCTATGATAGCAAGAAACATTTGATAACATTAATTCATCTTATAATATTGTTACATAGACCATCAGCTAGCACTCAGTACTATAGTCTATGACAGATGCTTTTTTCTCCACCTTGAATGAGCTCAAATTTCAAATTTCGTTCACATCTAATGAGTCCATTTAAAGAAAAAAAGCAAGGGGATTCTGCCCAAAATGTGTTTATGTAATTAATTAAACATTAGCTTGTTCGACTACATATGGTGTTCGTATAAGAGAAGTGGTAAATCACTTCTGTGTAAAGCACCATTTTAATGAACTTCGTGGATGTTATATTCTAACAGAAATTCTGCTAGCATGTAGTTTATCAAACAGAAAAATTGCAAAGAAATGGTGCAAATAAATAGAGATAATAATCCAAAGCACGAAATACTAAGGGTTGGTTTGAAATTTAGTCTAGTCAGGTATATGCATAATTAAAGTAAAACAGAAATACATACCAAGGAAAGGTCAGTAACTGAGCACAGAGCCATATCAAAAATTTTCCGTGCCAGATCAATGTTACCAGCTGCAGCCTCAATCCGTGCATATGCTCCACACAATAGCAAATCCTGTATCAAAGTAAAATATTATCAACCATGTCACTATAACGTTCATGGCCCTGTTAGAAATATTAAATTCTATTTTGTGAATTATTTAAAAGTCTCTAATTTGTATCCACATGTTAAGGATAATAACAAAAACAAAGTGCATGAATAAGACTACGAAAGCTAAACTAAAAAGATTGAAGAAAGCTAGAAAGAAGACAAAGCGGATTAATATTATGTTATAGCAACTCTTGCACTATAAATCAATGGCATTTGCCATAAAGAAATTAAACATATTGGACAACTTATTCTCTAATGTCTTTGTATTTCTGCATTGCATCAATTTTGCTAACACGATATCAAAGCCAGAGCCTGCTGCATAAGGAATCTCATCGCCATTTTGCAGAAGGTTCAGTTGATGCATTGGTTTTGGCAAGCATATCTGTCACGATTCAGAGATAAAACAAGATAAGGTAATTATATTAGTGTCCACAAATGACCCAGGAATAGGTCAATTGCACTAATGACTCCGAAGGTGTACACTGGATTCAAACACCAAAAGAAATAAAAGAGCATGCACTATGTAATGTACAATATTTATGTTAACATTAATAAATAAATAATAATAAATAATCAATAATGATTAATAATAACAAATTAATAATTAGTGAAGAGACACATGTCCTATCTAAGGGCCATGTCTATTCAACCCATGGTGACCAGTCAATGCATATTTAAGCATAACGTCCAATGGCATTGTAACATATTCTATCATTCAATCATATATGGATTTCTGTTTACTATTTTTCCTCTTTCCTATATTGGATATTTGCTAGGAAATGAATTGTGTTCATTTCATTTGGTATCAAAGTTGCATGATGATCCGGCATTTGGCCACATCCTTTCAGACCATGTCTGACTTGGCCTTTGGCTATGCACACTATCAGAGTTTCTCTAACTCCATCTAGGTCGTTGACACAACCGGCCACTGCCCATTTACAATTCAGGTATTCCAGTGAAGAAATAAGTTATCCCACTGAAAATTTGAAGGAAACCATTAAAAAATCTGAAATTTAAGTGGCATATAAAATATATGGCCTGTCCATCCAAATCGTGATCATCATTTGCAGTATCAAAAAAAAGATTCAAATCAAAGAACAGAAAAGAGAGTTTGTAAGCAAGGCCAATATCTCAGGAAGCCACCATTCAAGGAAATTGTGGTTTTCTGTCATTAACCTTACATCTGTATGTAATGTTCTCTTTTAATTAAACCACCCTGAGACACCCGTTAACCTATTTTATTCCCATATGTTCGAGCCTGTGTTGCCAAGGTACCCATACCCGGGGGTAGGGTACACGTACCCGTACCGGGTACTTGGGTACTCGTAGGGTACCTCTCCTGCCATACCCCATACTGGTTCCACGTACCCGAGACTCCGTTATAAAAAAGGGGTACTTATAGGCGAAATGGTACACCGTACCCCGTGTTTGGGTACTTCATACCCCACGTTTGGGTACTATGTTTGGGTACTCCAGGGGTACGACCGACTCAATAAAATGCAATTCAATGGGGAAAATGTAATGACCCCCCACCAAATCTGAACTAATTTTTTGCTAACTACGTATGGAGTCTGGTTCAGGACTTATGTCAAACACTTTGCAACACTGTTCAAATTCCACTGAATACTGTCCAAATCTAGTAGATTGATTTTACATTGATTTATACTGAATGTTTTTATGGTTTTGTGTTCAGCACACATGGAACATAATTTGACTACCAAATGTGCACATAAAAAATATACATATGTATTTAATATTGAGAAATACACTCACATCAACGAGGGAACATATTTGGCAATTTTCAATTTTTTATTGCCTGTAACAGCAGTACATATAGGTGTGTAAAATAAGATTTCAAGTGTACTTTCATGTCCGAGTTTGATTCTATGTTACAGCTGCCTGGTTCAATGATTTATCAAATTTTATGTAACTTCCAGTCTTCTAATTGATATCTACTGAGTCTATGATTTATCAAATTTTATGTTTCAAATTTTCAATATGAATGTTCATTGTTCAAATAATCGAATGTTCATTCAAATAATCATCGAATTTCTAATTATGAATCATGATTCATAATTTATGAATATACAGTACCCCCGACGTACCCATTTTCAAAAAGTGGTGTCCTTGTCCCCGTACCCGTACCCAAGTTTCCTGGCAACTTAGGTTCGAGCGGGTATTAAAGAAAGGGAATAACTGAGGACTAATATCACTGGGAGCAGAAAGAGACATCAATTCAGTATTATTAACTTTTAAGTCATCAGTATAGTAAAGAAGACCATCAACGTTAATATCATAAAGCATGCGGAGCATACAGGTCTTACTCTTCAATTAAGTCAACGATCAATTAGAATTGCATGCATGCAAAAAGTAAAGTACAAAACCTAAAAGTACATGCTAAAGCTATATAAGAAGGATCATTGAACCAAAAGGGGTATCGAAGATTAGTATTGTTGAGTTTGGTTTCTAGAGCAGCAGCAGCAATTGGGGTTGGAGATGAAGGTCTTTAGCTAACAAGGGTTTTCGGCAGCGAAATTTATCTACCCTAATCACTTCAGGATAGATCATCCAGATCTATCACCAGTTATTCACCGTATTCACTCACCTTCAATGATTCAGCACAGAGAAGGATTTTTATTGCAGGCTCACGTTTGCAACTGGGGAATAGCTGGAAATCCTCGGAAGTATTCGATGGGACCCAGAACCTCATTCTTTCCTCTGCATGTCATCAATATCTCTCTCAGCAGACTCACCACACTGCATTGGGTGGTTATCAGTTCCTTGTTTGCACTTCAAGACCAGTTAGCAGCAAAAACGTGAGAGAGGGGAATGTGAGCACCTGAGAAACAAATCAATTTGCTAGGTGCCTTAGAGAAGGCAAAATATCTACATGTGCCTTACAATATCTCTGAAAGGGTTAGACCATCATCCCGACAAAGTTCCAGCAGTAACAAAAACCTCCTCCTTCAAAAACATCAATATCAGTCAGAAAGGGGCACAACTGTAGTTGGGTGTCAAACAAAGGAGAGGAGCACTACTTTCCGACAAACACTGCATGCATCATATCTTTGGCGTAGTATTAGCTTATTTATCAGTGGTATGTGTATATCTTCTTCCTGAAAGTCTTTTCCCTATAATCTCTCCAGATTAGCTATATTTTACGGCCATTTGGCACGGCACCTTTGCATGCACATTTTTTTCAGTATTTTTGCATAATCTTGAGTTTATGAGCAAACAACATAGTAGTAAAGTACAATAGAATATCAGTTGGGATATTATAGTGGTATCAGAGCATGCTCCTTGCCAGTTGTGAGCTTGAACATGAAAAGTAAATGAATCCGGAAGAAGATACTTTTGTAACCTATAGAAGGAGGAAGAGTAGATACACCGAGAAACAGGAATTTAAAGATATCCAGTTAGAAGACACCAATTCAGACATGGACCCAACAGGTATACACTCCGACAGAGGAAAGGGAATGGGAGAAGAGGAAGACAGGTTGGAATTTCGTAGCTTGGTTAGTGCATTGAATGATCTACCTAAAGGACAAAAAGAAGTATTGCACGCCATAAACAAGTTGGCTCTTAAGCCAGAACCGGGTCATAATAGTATACCTCTTTCACCGGTGGACAGAGGATCTACCAGTAGTAACAGGAAACATGCATACACTAATATGCAAAACACCCCTCACATATACAACAAACCATCCAGACATACTATGCCTCACTTTCTGAAGAATGTCGTTATAGGACCAGTCATGCCTTTTTGTTCTTTGGCCTTTTTGTTCTAGAGAATTCAGTTATGGACCCCCTCCCCCGACCCTTCATTTGCAACCAGCCTGCCACTTTATTTCCTCCCCTAATGATTTGTTTGCACCAAGAAGGCCAAGAACCCCCCTGAACCTTTTCTTCTCCCTACCCAATTGTTTCTAAGAGACGGCTACAGTTTCCCAATCGTTTCTATCTTGAGCTGCTTTGGCTTCATTTGAGTTACCATGTATTATCTCGTGATTATCCAAAGGGTCCATGAGTCAACACCTACACTGCGGGGAATCAGGGAACGATGAGGAAGCAAAAAAAAATGCTCCCAAATTGCTCCCTTAGTGCTCCCAGGGATTGAGGCGATTTTTTTTTCTTTTTTGGGTTTTGTAACTAAGACATGGTTTTACTTGGATTTTGGGGCATGGTTGGGGTTCATTTAGGGGATGTATTATATGGTAATGTTAAATTCTTAAAGTAAAAGGATAGAAAATGAAAGATAAGGAAAATAAGGAAAATACCACTTTTACTTAAATTTTTAACATTACCATTAATTGTTTCAGGATATTTGAGACTGTGATACCCGATGTTACCAACTATTTTGTACCATAGTTGAGCAGCCATTTGATAAACATGGTCAATGTTCATATCCAATGCAACAGGTGTTTAGAATGTTTTGCCTAGCCAATTTTGGCTAGTCATTTTTATTTTTATGCTGAAATGACCATGCCCCATGGGGTTTTTGTAATAAAGTGTGCTAGTAGGGGTTTTGAGTGGCTCGGTCTCCTAAGACGTAGATTTCAACTAAGGTATTCCAGGGAGTTTTTTCCCTTATCGATTATGCTTTGCCTATAGCTGAGTATAATCAATGAGTTTTTCTCCCGCTTCCTCGAAAGCTGGAATGCGCGATTTTGAAATTTGGGCCTTGGCGGGTTATTAGAGTCCAACTAGTAAATATGAACCTACTAGACACTATTGGTATGCCTAAGCCCTGGGATGCTTTAAAAATTGTCCAAAAATTTTTTTACCGACAGTGTTGAGTTTTTTTTTTTTTTTTTTTTAAACCATAGAGAATTAATTAAAATTTTCAATTAATTAAACCATTTTGACCATGGTTTAATTGAAAATTTTCAATTTGTAATAATTCAGTGGTCCGGGGTGGGTTTTTGGCAAATAAACACTTATTATATAAGCCAAAACGCTCATTTAACCCCTAGACACACTTATCATAAATTTCGGACTCTTAATTGGCCTTGTAATTAATATTTTCTCAAAAACCCCAAAAATGAGAAATATTAATTAAAATAATAAAAATTAATAAATTGGAGAAAATCAAAATATCTCCAAAAAAGACCAAATTGAATTTAATAAAGGGCTAATTAGCTCGGCAAAAAGCATCTGGGATGATTCCAATCAAGTCTAGACTGATTTGAGTCAATATCAGAGTGCTACAATCAGCTTCACCTTGGGATTTGTGCCTCTCTCCATGCATGGACGTTTTTCCTTCTTTGGCACCTTTCTATTGGCCGGGTGATAAGACCGAGGAGAGATGAGGCCACCTCACCCCCCCTCATTACTCCAACACTCAGTTACAACTTAGTTGCAACTCAGTTCAACTCCGAATCAATTGCCAGAGTTTTAGTCTGATTTAGGGTTTTAGTCTCTCTCTTTTTATATAAATAAGAGTCTCTTCTTCCCATTTGAATATGGAGAATTTGCAAGAGAACTCTGCCAAGATTGTAACCGATATTTGATAATGGAATAAAGTGACTTTGGAGGTCTATGCATGGGCTTTTTGCATGTGATTTTCATCTTGCGAGGTAATCTCATTTTTACCCTACTCTCTCTATTTTAGTAAATATTTGATCAATGTTAGCTCATGAGGGCTATAAATCTAGCACGGTAGGGTAGCCATTTAATGTCTTAACTTGGTTATCTATGCAATATTCATTATATGTTTGAAGCAGGCAGGAAGTAGTCAGTTATACCAGTGCCTTTCAAGTATTTATTTTGATTATTACATCCTAGCATTTGATTTCGTTTGCTTGTATTGAGTTGTTTTGGTTTCAGAAATCGCCAAAGGAGGAAGGGTTGAAGCTCAATCAAGAGTTATTAATCTAATGCTTTCACCTTGCAAGTTCTTTAGAGCACTTAATCCAGCGTCAAAAACACACAACTAAAAAGGGGCTCTTTCTTACCTCTCTTAATCAAAACTTAAAAAGTATTTTTCTTAGTTATAAAATCTACCCTTCCTTCTTCTTCTTCTCTCTCTTTGTCCTCTTTATCAATCTGTTCTTTTCTCATTTCAGCTTGCTTCTTTTTCCCTCACTCTTTTACCTCTTTGCTCATCTTTTTCCCTCTTTGTTTTATATGTTGTCTCTTGCTTGTTTGCTCTCTTTTTCTTCACTCTTCACTACCTTCTTTCTCCTTTTGTTCGCAGCCATACTTCCCTTTGTTTGGCTGTCATATTTGACAAAATTTTGCAGCCAACTTTCCTCTTAGTTGGTTGCCCTCTTTCACTCCCATTTTCAGCCATTTTTGACACTTTTGCATCTACTTTTTGGGCACTTATTTTCAGCTTTTTCCACTCTCTTTTCACCCTTATTTTCTCTTTTTGTAAGCTTCGTTCCTTCACTTTTGTTGCAGCCATCTTTCACTTCTTATTGGCTGCCCCATGTCTTTTTTTTAAGACTCTTTTCCCTCTTTGTTGCCTTATAATTTTTGCCTAGTTTTGCTTCAAAAAACACTATATTTTTGCATTAAAAAATATTTATTTTGCACTTGGATTAGTTTATTTTTGTCTAACAAATAATGGGTGCATGAGTACTTGTTTGTTTTGTGCAGACATCAAAGAGGAAAAGTGAACCAAGAAGGACTTGAAGATTGAAGAAATTGCAAAAACCAAGAAGACAAATATCAAGCATAATTTGCATCCTTTTAAAAAAAAAGCCATTAAGGCTTATTTATTTAGTTTTCTTTCTTGCTTTCTTTTCAAGGGTTAAAATCCCTCTTATTGTAATCATTAATAAAAAAGGACTAGTGGGGTTCAGCCTCCCACACTATTTTACTTTCCCTATTTGGGGGAAGTGTGTCTTGTCTTTTCCTTACCTAGATTAGATTGCATGCTAGATTTAGTTTGCTTTCCACTAATTGCTAGTTTTAATCTTCACTTGCATGCTTTTTGTTTTATGTACCTTTTTTAATTACTCATAAAAAGAACTCAAAGACTCTTGAATCTGTCATAAGGCAAATCAAGAGCACTCTCTAACGGAAAGCATTTGCATTGCATTCGCATAGTAGTTAGATAAGATTCTTGAATCTCACCATAAGGTGGATCAAGGGCACTCTCTGTCAGAGAGTTGTGCTTGTTAATCAAATTTGCAACCCATATTCTCCCTTTAAAATTGGAATTTACCATTCCACAGTGTGTATGCTCTACCTGTACGGGATACCCAGAAGCACTGTAACTTATTAATTCTCACGCTTAACTCCAAGTAGAACCATAATAAAATTTACCACTTTCCCCAGACGAAAATCCAACGCCTAGATTTAATCCTTGGCGGTGGCAAAATACCCAAAGGAAGCAGGAACACCTGGTCAGTGACCTCGAGACACCAGTTAGGCTACACCCTTGCGGTGTAGTGTTGAACATAGCTTCAGAGACTCCGGACCAGCCTACATATTCCTTGCGGGTAGCCGCCTCAGTTAAGGGTTTTGGACATATCTCCCGTACCGAAAGGTATATCTTGGAGATCCCCTTCCCATTTAATAATTAACCTCACTCATTAAAATACACAATAAAATTTTACCAAGAGGCATTTGCAAAACAATCTCACTAACATTTCAGCATTCCCAACATTTTGACTACATTTAAGGCATTGGTCTGTTAATTTTCATATTATCTTGTTTGGACCATTTGTCCATTTACTTCTAAGTTATTTATGTGTGGATGCTCTAATTTCTGTCTTATTCGTATCATGTTTTGCAAATAGCAACGTGGATTGTGTGATTAGTTATTGTGTATATCAAAAAACTGCTAAACAACACTAATTCTCATCTTCCATCTAAGAACACTTTAAACAAAAGCCTTAGACAACCTTTTTAGGGACTACCCCCCTTGGCTTCATTAGGAGTTAGCCTAAACGGAGGAGATGGGATCAACTGACAGCACCTGTCTCTTTTCTTGCCCCTAAGGCCACACCTTTCCCGCTTAAGGAAACAGCAATCCGAAAGATTTTTGCTGACAGTGTGCATTCAGCGGACAACACCAGGCACGTCTATATAGGGCAGCATGTCCCGTGTCCGCGTGTCCGACACGGACACGCTGATATATCGTGTCGAACACATCAACCTTAGCCAAGCCTTTAATATTACAATAATGATTACATATAGGTCAGTCATGGCTGAAAGTGAAGCTTGTTAAAAAAATTCTCAATACCAAATCTAAGTTTTGCTCTCAATAATTTGTATACCCAGAAATTATAAACAGAAATACTTGATATCTTTAACCAATACCGCAACGGAATAAACAAGAAATCAATCACACATTTGACACAAGTATTTACCCCGAAAAACCCTAGTGGGGAAAAACCAACATTCAATATTTTCTTTATTATTCTTTGCTCATAGAGAAAGTAAAAAATTTACAATCATGGAATCGGCCCCCTTGAGAAATCGGCCTCACTCAAATCAGCCCCCAGCATCGGCCCTACATCACTCTGTGTTAGTCGTACAAATCAATATGATTCATAGGGTTTCTCCCTGTTGTTGTATGGATCGACCCTGCTAGGTTTGGCTAGATCAACTTCTCTCTCTCTCTCTCTCTCTCTCTCTCTCTCAATGAAATCAACCCCTTCTCTTTGTCCTAGATCTTCCTCTTGCAACCCATTCCTATCTATTTCTCTTCATCCACTGAGTCTCTCACTCTTCTATTAAGAAAATCTCTCTGAAATGATCTTGTGATCTCGTGTATTTCTCCTCTCTTTAGGCTTTCTTTAATAGCATCTCAATGACAAAAACTCTAACCCCCAATCTCCAAAGTGATGGATGGCTTAAATTAGATCTTGAGCCTCACTTAAGATCAACAGCTGTAACTTAAACATAAATTCACTTTAGTCATTAGCCAACATTAAGTTACTTAATGTGCTTTTCCTAAGTTAGAATTAGGAAAGAGATATAAAAGCCACTTACTCTCTCAAGCAAGTAGCTAGAGAGGTAATTTGGACAAGTCCTACATGCTAGACATTTATGTTGAATTTTATACCTTAGAGTTGTTCCCCTAAGTGACATTTGCCTAAGTCACTAGGAAAAGAGGTTAAGTCACTTGGACTTTATATTAATGACTTGAGATGAGTATTAAACGCACTTTAGAGAATAAAGTGTACTTTAAGTAAAAAATTAAAAAGTGAGTGAATTAACTTTTATTTTGTGAAGAAAAGTGATTTAATCACAACCACTCATCTAATCTAATCTGGGCCCTTGGATTAGATGGCTTTTCACTCACCCTAACTTTTTACCTAAAATGAAAGTTTTCCAAGTGAAGAGGCACTTTTGCATTTTTGAGAGAGAGAGAGCCAATTTCTGAGCAAGAGGAGAAAAAAAAATGTAGGGGGGCTTTTTTCTCTTTGGCCCAAAAATCGAGGAGGAGAAAACAGCAAACAAGGGCACGGATTTCGAGGAGGCAGCAAGAGCATTTATTGCAGCATGTCCGTACAGTACCGTACTGTACAGATTCCGTAGAGGGCATGGATTTGAGGCACAGATTTTCAGCACTCAAATCAAGGAAGACTTGTTAGGCACGAAAATCGAGGTAGAGATTTCCTGCACGATTTTCGAGGCAGTACCATATAGAACAGGTTGTACAGCAGTCACACACTTCGTATAGCAGCACGGAATTCAAGGAGGGAGCAGGCAAAAATTTTCCGAGTTTGGAGTTTCTGTTTTGGCACGAAAATCAAGGCAGATTTTGTTTTCCGGTTGAGATAAGTTGTGCCTGATATTTTTGTCTACTGCTATATTTTTCTAAGATAAATAAAGATTTTCTCTCACAGGTTTTCCCCGGAACTTGGGGTTTTTCCTAGGTCATTGGACCAAAAATTACTGTATCTAAATATTTATGTGTGAATGTGTTTTATTTGCTGCTCATAAAAAGTTGTAGAAATTCTTCTTGTGTTTCAGTCCTGTATTGTTTATGAGAAAAATTTGATTTGCAGCAGAATGTTAAATTGGGTTGGGCATTAAACAATGTTTAAAACGGAGTTGGAAACCGAGTTGTGAGAGTGCTGAAAATTCTTCATGGTATCAAAAGCTTTGATAGAGAAAGGGCATATTTTTACACAGTGAAAAATTTCAGACATCAATGTTTTCTTTTGTCAATGGGAAGCACCTTGTTGAGACTTGAACTTTGCAGAGAAAATGGAAACGGGACTTAGGTTAGAGGATCGGCTTGATGCGGATGGGAATTTTGTCCCATGAAAAGCTAGGCTAGTGTTGATATTGGAGGGAAATGAGTTGTGGGATGAGGTAGTGTACAACACTACAACAAATCCCATTGTGATACCTGCTTCCACCGATGCAGCAACACTTTCTGCCTTCAACAAGAAGGACATAAAGGCTAGAAGAATTATCCTAGATGCAGTGAAAGACCATGTGATCCCACACATTTCGAGTAAGACCCGTGCATATCAGATGTGGGATGCTTTGACCAGCTTGTTTCAAAGCTCAAATGAGAATAGGAAGATGGTTTTGAGAGAGAAGTTGAAAAGTATCAAGATGGCGAAAGCTAAGGGTGTGACTTCTTACCTTACTAGGATCTCTCAGGTGAGAGATGAGCTGGCAGCAGTTGGGGAGGTTGTTCCTGGTTCAGAGCTAGTGCAACAGCTTTGAATGGGGTTTCAAAGCCTTGGATTGTTTTTATGGAGGCTATAGTGGCCAGGGAGAACTTACCTACTTGGGACAGGACTTGGGATGACTTTGTTCAGGAGGAGACCCAAAGAGGTCTTGTACAGGGCAGCTCTTACACTAGCAGGGAGGATGAGGAGAATGTGGTGTTGACTGTGAACGGAAAGAAGAAGTTCAAGAAGGGCTCCAAGAAGGGTGGGGCTAAGCATCAGGAGGGACAGAAGAAGGACTTTAGCAATGTAAAGTGCTTTGCTTGTCAGAAGTTTGGGCATTATGTTGGACAATGCCCACAAAAGAAGAAGAAGCAGACAGCAACTTCTGCAGAGGTGGAGGAGTTTACAACTAGATTCGAGAGAGATTTTTCTCTCTGTACTGGGCATGTTGATAGAGAGAGAGCATCCATCGTCGCCAGTGCATATATTGATATTGAGAGGGAGTATTCCTTGTTGATTGGCCATTATTTGAGTACATCCACCACCAGCACGTGGTATATTGATAGTGGAGCTTCGAGCCACAAGACAGGTGCTCGAGAGATGTTCTCTGAGCTTTCACAAGAAGGGATTGATGTGGAGGTAGTGTGGGGAATGACACAGTTGTCAGAGCTGTTGGGCTTGGGACCATTTCATTTTAGAGAGAGTCCATGAGTCCCATGATTTTGAGAGATGTATTGTTTGTACCTGGGTTGAAGAAGAGCTTGATCTCAGTTTCCATGATCGAGGATAGGGATCTTGGGGTGTCTTTCATGGATGGACATGTGCGTGTTTTTTCCCAAGACTGCAGGACCATCTGCTTCCTAAACCATTTGAGTCAAATGTGGGAAACTGTACAAGCTCTTGTTTCAGCCCCAGCATGCTTTGGCACATAGTAGCGACAGCGAGCTTTGTGAGGTGTGGCATAGGAGAATGGCTCATCTGCATCATCCAGCTTTGAGGATGTTCAGATATATGGTTACAGGTTTGCCAGAGTTCAACACTAAGCACAGTGATGTTTGCAGGGGGTGTGCTTTGGGAAAGTACACCAAGACTGATTTTACAAGTAGTGATAGTAGGTCAGCATGAGTCCTTGATTTGATACATTCTGACTTGTGTGCTCCTATGTCAATTGTTTCCCTGAGAGGGTTCAAGTATTATGTGACATTCATCGATGACCATTCCATGAAAACCTGGATCTACTTCTTGAAGAGCAAGAAATCTGAGGAGTCTTGCAGAGGTTCCAAGAGTTCAAAGCTCTTGTGGAGAACCAGACTGGAAAGAAGATTCAGGCACTCAGATCAGATAACAGGGGTGAGTATACCTTCAAGGAAGAATAGATCTATTGTTGGAGCTGCGAGAGCCATGTTACATGATCAGTCACTTCCTTTCTTCCTTTGGGTAGAGACATATACAGATGTATATCTTTAGAACAGGAGTCCCCATCGTGTCATGGGGAACAAGACACATGAGGAGAGTTTCACAGGCAAGAAGGCTGAGGTGAGTCATTTTCCGATATTTGGTTGCTTGACTTATTCACATGTCCCTTCTGAGAAGAGGACAAAGTTTGAGCCCACAGTAGAGAGAGGCACCTTTGTGGGGTATGATGAGACTTCAAAGGCCTTCCACATCTATATTCCTTCTCTGAGAAAGGTTGTTGTGAGGAGGGAAGTGAGATTTGAGGGGGAGCGGGCCTTCAGGAAGTCTAGAGAGTCAGAGCAGGGAGAGTAGCAGGTTCCCACACCTCAGGTAGTTTCACAAGTACCGTCAGTGCAGTTGACAGGTTCACAGGTTTTCGGGGTTACTGGACCACAAAGTATAGGCACAGGATCTCCAATTTTAGTGGTTCAGCTAGCAGGGTCTTTGGGGACAGGTTTTGGTTCTCATGTCACAGGTTCACCATATAGAGCTTCAAGATCACAAGGTTCACCAGTTGTTGGTTCACCAGCTCTTGGTACACTGGTTTCTGGGCCTTCTACCTCTGGGAGTTCATCAGATGAGGACAGACCAGTTTGGGAGCAACCTTCATGGAAGAAGAAGCCTAAGTGGCTTCAGGAGACTCTGAAGGAAGCTCAAGAGTTTGGAACGCCCAAGGAGCCAATGAGGACTATAGTGATGCCAGACATATTGGGTATGGCATTGGTTGCTAGTCTTCGTGATTCAGAGCCATCTACCTTTGAGGAGGCCTCTCAACATCATGTTTGGAGAGATGACATGATGGATGAGTACCATTCCATCTTGAAGAACAATGTTTGGGAGATTGTTCTGAGACCTGAGGGGAAGTCAGTGTTGACTTCTCGATGACTTTACAAGCTAAAGCATGCTACAGATGGTAGTGTAGAGAAGTACAAAGCTCGGTTGGTAGCGTGGGGGTTCTCACAAATAGAGGGAGTTGATTATGATGAGACCTTTGCACCGGTTGCTCGTTATACTTCTATCAAATCATTGATTTCCATTGCTGCAGAAATGCGTTGGAAGATCCATCAGATGGATGTGA
This sequence comes from Pseudotsuga menziesii, assembly GCA_001517045.1. Classification (NCBI taxonomy): domain Eukaryota; kingdom Viridiplantae; phylum Streptophyta; class Pinopsida; order Pinales; family Pinaceae; genus Pseudotsuga; species Pseudotsuga menziesii. Next base: position 436,031 of record LPNX011096845.1, on the reverse strand, counting down.
AGACCGCATTTCTCAATGGAATCATACAGGAGGAGGTTTATGTGGAGCAGGCACAGGGCTTTGAGATTCATGGGAGAGAGTCTCATGTGTGCAGGCTGAAGAAAGCCTTGTATGGAATGAAGCAAGCTCTTCGAGCTTGGTATTCCAAGATAGACTCTTACTTACTGCGGATGGGTTTTCAGAAGAGTGGGGCTGATCCGAATCTCTATTTCATCATGGTTGGAGTTGATCCACTCATTCTTCTCTTGTATGTGGATGACTTGTTTATCACGGGGGAAGAGAGACCTACTGCAGTTTGCAAGAGAGATCTTGCTTCAGAGTATGAGATGATGGAAATTGGGTTGATGCACTATTTTTTGGGATTGGAGGTTTGGCAGGAGCCTAGTCATATTTTCCTGGGACAAAAAAAGTATGCAGTGGATATTCTAAGGAGATTTCGGTTGGAGGATTGCAGGTCGATGTCTACACCTATGGTCACCAACTGGAAGAAGCTTCATACTTCAGAGGGAGAGTTGGTGGATCCTACTTTATATCATCGACTCATAGGTTCATTGATGTATCTGGTCAACTCTAGGCCAGATTTGTGTTTTGCGGAGAACACTCTCAGTCAATTCATGGTGGAGCATAGGAGAGTGCACTGCGTTGCCGCAAAACATGTGTTGAGTTACCTTGCAGGTACAGTGGACTATGTTCTGGATTATAGGATATCGGATGGGATTAGATTGATTGGCTTCACAGATTCAGAGTGGGCAGGCAGTGTGGCAGACCGGAAGAGCACTTCCGAAAGTTGTTTCAGTTTGGGCTCGGCAGCAGTGTCTTGGTTCAGTCGTAAGCAAAAGTCTGTTGCTTTGAGTTCTGCAGAGGTCGAGTATATGGCAGCTAGTCAAGCCAATTGTGAGGCATTGTGGCTTCGCAAATTGCTGGTGGATTTATTTGATCAAGAGTTGAGACCTACGATGATTTACTGTGACAATCAGAGTTGCATCAAGCTCTCTGAGAATCCTGTATTTCACAACAAGTCAAAGCATATTGAGATCAGATATCATTTCATCCATGATTATGTTCAAAGAGGAGTTGTGGCATTGCAGTACATTTCCACTGATGAGCAGGTTGCAGATATCCTGAAGAAGTCTCTTGGAAGAGGCAAGTTTATTCACTTTAGAGACAAGTTGGGTGTGGTGAAGAACAACTTCCTCGGTAAGAGGGAGTGTTGAATTTTATACCTTGGAGTTGTTACCCTAAGTGGCATTTCTCTAAGTCACTAGGAAAAGGGGTTAAGTCACTTGGACTTTATATTAATGACTTGAGATGAGCATTAAATGCACTTTAGAGAATAATGTGTACTTTAAGTAAAAATTTAAAAAGTGTGTTTTTATTTTGTGGAGAAAAGTGATTTAATCGCAACCACTCATCTAATCTAATCTAGGCCCTTGGATTAGATGGCTTTTCACTCTCCCTAAATTTTACCTAAAAGGAAAGTTTTCCAAGTGAAAAGACACTTTTGCATTTTTTAGAGAGAGAGAGACAATTTCTGAGCAAGAAGAGAAAAAAAACGCAGGAGGGCATTTTATCTCTTTGGCATGAAAATCGAGGAGAAAACAGCAGGCAAGGGCATGGATTTCGATAAGGCAGCAAGAGCATTTATTGCAGCCTGTCCGTACTGTACGGATTCCGTACAGGGAACGGATTTCGAGGCACAAATTTCCAGCATGCAAATCGAGGCAGACTTGTTGGGCATGAAAATCGAGGCAGAGATTGCCGGCACGATTTTCGAGGAAGTACCGTACAGAACATGCCGTACGGCATGTCCGTACAGTTCGTACAGCAGCACGAAATTCGAGGAGGGTGCAGGCAGAAAATTTCTGAGTTTGCAATTTCTGTTTTGGCACAAAAATTGAGGCAGATTTGTGTCTTCCAGTTGAGATAAGTTGTGACTGATATTTTTGTCCACTGCTGTATTTTTCTAAGATAAATAAAGATTTTCTCTCTCACAGGTTTTCCCCGGAGTTTGGTATTTTTCCTGGGTCATTGGACCAAAAATTACTGTCTGAATATTTACGTGTGAATGTGTTTTATTTGCTGCTCATAAAAAGTTATAGAAATTCTTCTTGTGTTTCAGTCCTATATTGTTTATGAGAAAAATCTGATTTGCAGCAGAATGTTAAATTGTGTTGGGCATTAAACAATGTTTAAAAACGCAGTTGGAAACCGGGTCGGGAGAGTGCTGAAAATTCTACAATTAAGCCTCTGCAAAATCACCTATCCAAGCTATAATCATCAACAAAGCTTACACCCTTTTCAACACAATCCACTCCATGAACAAACTGGGTAGGATGGAAAATTAACAAATGTGATGTGTGACAGCGGTGATCTGTGTAGTAATGGCTGGTGATTACAACAGATGACAGACATTGAAGGTGGAAGATGGTTGTTAATTACATTATGAGTGTTGACAGAAATGTGGTGGAGCAATGGTTAATGTTGAAGATGGTTGTTATAACTTATATCCACAGGTAGCTGGCACGGTTGGTTCTCTTCATTGCAGGCAGCAATTTCTAACCATCTAACAGTTCTTACAGGCAGCAGAAAAGTATGCTATGATACCATTTGTCAGAGACCCAACATTTGAAAGAAAATACATAATATTCATACCAGAAAAAATAAAAGGTGAAAAACTTATTACAATATACAATATATAGGAATATTTATACTTGTGAGAGAGGATGTCCCGATAAACAGTCATGACTCCTTATTTAATACTCGTTAATATGTCATTAGTTAAGTATGTGATGTTCCTCTTCCTGAACTTTGTACATTATGTGATTTTAAAGAACATAAATAAACAAGAAATAAAGCTATTTGTATTTCCTTATTTTAGATTATTTATATCCAGCCCTAAGATTGGTGGATTCATAATTATTAATCTGTTGTTGCATAGCTTCATCCTGTTTAAATATCGTTGTACAGTTCCATTCAATTGATGAGAATTCAGAGAAGTCCAAATTTTTATTTCTAAGCAATTTTTTGCATGCTTCAATTTTGTCTTTTTTCTTTCCACAATTTTGCATTCCCCGGAGGAAAAGTTTCTTTCTATTATAGCATGTGATCTGTTGAACTCCACTTTTACTGTAGCAATGATACCAAAAGAACAAAAAAGAAAGATATGTACAAGTGAAACACTCATAATTTATGCATGATTTGATTATGGTTTTTCCTTTCTGTGAATGTTTTTCGACAGGGTAGATCTAATCTAAAGTTAAACCCGAGGATGAAAAGTTAGGAGTCTAGGAAGTGTATCCTAATTAAAGGCTTTAAATTCTGCATAGCAATGGTATGTTAAATTTGCCCCAGATTTTCATCTGTAGAAACCATTTTGAGAATATATCGTGACCCAAATTCCCAAGCCAGATTGGGATAGGGGCGAGGATTGAATACCTGGCGATTATTCTTTAGTAGTTTTCTTGCAAGAGCACGTGACGAATTGACTCCACTCATCCCACAATTTACTTCAGTTTCTGCATATCCTTCAGCAATCAGAAGGGCTTCTTTCAAGCTATGATTTTGAGGGAATGCCTTGCTACCGAGTAACAACACACTACGAAGAAATTTTCCACGACCACAGGCTGCATGAACCCAATCAATACTCCCAACAAGACATTTCAAATCACCATTACTTAACAACATCTGTTTCTCAGCTAAAGCATGTTGAGAAATTTGCACTTCCCTGAGTAGAGAACCTGTTAACGTTTCCAAAGTAGCAACTTTCTCTCTCCAGCTTGGGCTATTAGTGCAGGTCCTGAAAAATAATGAAACTTGTTAAAGTGCATGCTAATTGAATTCCATTTGGATGGTTATCCATTTTTCTTGTTATAAATCTTGCATAAGATATTTTCCCATGTATCTTTGTTTAATTCAGCTAAGCATCTGTATAAAATAGCAATTCACAAATCTATGAACTATCATTCCAATTACTGTTCACAAGGATAATAACCATTTAAAAACTCATACATGCCAAAATCTTATGGCTCCTACTTTAAAAGTGTAAAAGAAAAGTTTATATTCTCCAACAACAGGCACATTAGGCCAACGAACCCATACAGCTACATTCTGAAGTGATAGTAGCAAGAATGCAAGATTGGACCAAAAAGGCACTGATAATTATATCAGCTACATTTTGGATTAAAAAAGGATAAAAAAAACAAAACAAAAAAGGTATTCTATTTATATTTGAAAGTCTATTTATATACCTCCATACCAGATCAAAACCAGGATTATAATTGAAGGTCTATTTAATAATTTAAATCATATTGTTGGTCACAGAATAAAAGAAGAACTAGGAATCCTCCCAAAAAGTCATTTGTTGCCTAAATCAGATTTCTAGATAGTTACTCATTAAACCAAGTAGACGGAGCCATTTCTGTCAACATCTTCTTCTGCTGTGGACTCTTTCGATTGTTTCAGTCAGCTAGCACCACCTACACATACTTCAACTCAAGAGAATTCAGCAACCTTTAGCAGAGAGAAAAAAACTACTAAGTATCCAAAAGGTGACAATATTGACCACACATACTATGAGCCTATGGATTCATCAGAATGTGCAACAGATACCAAGGACAAGGAGTATCAAGAAGAAAGTATGCCAAAACATTGAAAAGGGGACAGCATAGAGGTAGAATAACTTTATAACATATCATGTTTTTGTACTCTAATTTTCATCACAGTAGCCATGGGCCATGGCAAATCATGTATTTTAAATGAATAGACATGCATGCCTTGAAGAAGTTTTCATCCAAAACACCCCATGGTAACTTACTAACTACATCTAACAAAAACTGAGAGTTAAAAAGCATTGTGGGAAAAATGTTGAGAGTAAACTTGAGAAACAGTTCCCCAAGAAGGGAACCACTGGTTAATTCAGTTTTGAGATCATCTCTAATGGAGAAACATGTATGGGTTCTGGAAATTATACAGGTTTCCAAATTGGAGGTTTTAAAGTTCAGGGAAAAATGGAAATGGATATCTTATCTAGATGTATGAGCAGGTAGGAAACTTTTTATATACATATTGTGCGCATATATGTCATCTAAAGGAACTTTCAATAATAAATTATTTTATTTCCAAGTCATGTGGTTGGCCAAATCCTTTTCTCCAATTGAAATTTGAAACACACGCTCATCGCCATACAGGAAAAGGCATTTCTACAGGAATCTGCTGATAAACAAATGGGAAATGCTGCCTTGACATTTAAATATAGGAAACATCTCGGAATCCAAGAGATACTCCCTGGTGTTTCTATGTCTTTCTAAATCAGATAAGTTCATAGTTTTCTTCGTGGGAACAAGCCCCAGGTTAGACATCTTGGTCTCATAAAATTGGTCCTTTCATATGCATACTATAAACAAAAAGGCCAAGTCATGTCATCAAGACATTATTTGGCTAAGAGGTTCATATTCTGTTTTCAATCTGCTTCCCAATTTTATTAGTATCAATGCAATCACTCCTGATTTAAAATCCATTCCAACTTAGGCTTACACAGTATCTAGCAGTGAAAAATGATTAGGTAGAAAATGCTGTGTGATACAATACTTCGACGATTTTTCTCTATATAATGCCCAGATGAAAAACTGTAAAAACACTCAAATATTGTTAACCATATCAATCAAGACCTCTAGAATCTGTGTTTTCGCCTTCTTAGGTTCCTCCAGCTAGTAATTTATGAGGGCACCATCTAAATAAGTATCCTCTATCAAATGAAAGTAGTTTCACTTTTTCTCTTAGAGAGGCAAACTCTACATAAATAAAAGACAAGGTACGGTCCGAGGTAAACTCAATTTAATATTCACTTCTCACAGTGCTAAGTTGCTTGGAATAAATGACAAAATACTTACGAGAGGGCATGAAATGAACCAATCTGGTTCATAAAATGAATATCCAAAATAAATAGGATAACATATGATAAAAGTATCCATATGAATTAAAATATTGCAATGAATAAATACGATAGAAAAATATATGATTACAAAGCCATGTGACAGTATACTTATATGCATTGATTGCTCACCATGGTTGATAGATCATGCCCCTTAATTAGGTCATGCCTTTTAGTTAGGATGTGTCACTTCACTAGCTGTTATTATTATTATTATTATTGATCTAAATATATATATATATATAATATTGTTAATTTAAATTTTTAATGTTATATATATATATATATATATATATTCACTACATTGCCTTCCCCTTTAAAAACGTTTTTCGAGCACACCACATCACATTTTCATTTGAATCTCTTCTTTGGAGTGCTCTCTCAGTGATGTGCTAGGGTTGATGAGGAAACCCTAGTGGAGAATATGAGGTGGATAATTTCTCTCTTGAGTCCAATGCACACTCCGAGCCAGTTTAAAGGCCGGTTCGGCTCGGTGAGGGTTCGACTCGGTCGACTCGGGCCGAGTCCAAGCTGACTCGGCCGAGTTTAAAAACACTGATTGACACTATGATTTTGGGTATGGAAAAACCCAAGATGGGAAAATCGGTGCAGCAGTCAAATATAGATTTTATTATGAGAAAATATGGAATTTTTACAATCACTGCTAATCACCCAAACCTGGTGAAGCAGTTCCCCAGCAGAATCACTAGACAAACCCCAGCTAAAACTCCAACCCCCTCTGCGTGACTGTACGGCCTCCCAGACGTGCGGATCCGTACAGCTGCTGTACGGAATCTGTATTGTCTGTACGGATCCGTACTGTCTGTATGGAAACTGTACGGAATCCGTACTGTCTGTCTGGCCTTCCTCTGCAATTGCTCCCTATCGATCTGTACAGCCCTTGTCCTACCTAGTAACTCAATGATCCTGTTTGCTTGTTCCTCCGTCTTCCCAGCTAAATCCTCTGTCTGATTTTCTCTCTCAATGTGTGTGTGTCCTCTCCATCAATTGACCTTTCTTTTATAACTTTAGGTAAAGCGAAAACCCTAATTTCACTTTCACTTAAAGTCAATAAATAATTAGATCACTTTAATTATTTTCCAAAGTAAACTTAGGAAAAATAAAAAAATACAATTGACTTCCTAATTTAAGTCTTTTGCAAGCAAGAACACATGCATGTAGGAAAACCTTCATGGTTGCTACTAGTTTAACACTCTGTCTCAAAGAGGAAGGGATTTGATAGCAACCGCATCTTATCCCTTAACTTCACAAAACGTTGTCTGCAAAGTGCCTTGGTGAAAATGTCTGCCAGCTGCTCATCTGTCTGTATGTACTCCAACCAAATGGTTCCTCTCTGAACACAATCTCTCAAGAAGCGGTACCTAATGTCTATGTGTTTGCTCCGGTCATGTAACACTAGACTTTCAGATATCCTGATGCCACTCTGATTGTCACAGTAAACTACTGTAGCCTCTAGATCACACTCGAACAACCCTGAAAGTAACTTCCTCATCCACATACCCTCACAAGTAGCCATGTTTGTTGCCATGTACTCAGCCTCTGTCGAGCTCAATGCGACTGACTTTTGCTTCCTGCTAAACCAAGAGACAACCCCTGACCCAATGCTGAAACAACAACCTAAAGTACTCTTCCTGTCTTCTACACATCCTGCCCAGTCAGCATCTGTGAAACCTGCACACTCCCCCTACGCTCATAAACCAATCCATTCTCCATTGTACCTCTGATGTAGTGAATTATGTGCTTCGCAGTCGTCCAATGCACACTCCGAGGGTCCACCATGAACTAACTCAAAGAGTTGAGTGCAAAGCTAATGTCTGGTCGAGTGTTAACCAGATACATAATGATCTGTTAAGCTGACGATACAAGGTAGGATCAAATCCGTTTGCCCCTGATGCATCAATCTTCCTCCAGTCGGAAACTAAAGGTATGGTCATAGGCTTGCAGTCTTCCATCCTGAATCTCTTCAAGATCTCTACTGCATACTTCCCCTGTCCAATGAAGAAGCATCCATCTCTCTGCCAAACCTCCAAGCCTAGAAAGGAATGTATCAACCCAAGGTCTTTCATCTCAAACTCCACTACAAGGTTGGACTTGCAGTCTCCAATCAGCCTCTCATCTCCTGTAAGAAGGAGATCATCCACATATAGGACCAGTATGAGAGGCACCTCACCTGTAAAGAAGTACAGGTTGTGGTCAACCTCACTCCGCTGAAATCCCATCTCCCGTAGATAGTTGTCTATCCTCAAGTACCATGCTCGAGGTTCCTACTTGAGCCCATAAAGAGCTCGATGCAGTCTGCATACATGTCTCCCTGTTCTCCACATCAAACTCCTCTGGCTGCTCAATATATACCTCCTCCTCTATCACTCCCTTGAGGAAGGCAGTCTTAACATCCATCTGATGGACTCGCCAACCCATCTCTGCTACTAAAGAGATAATGGTCTGAATAGAAGAATCCCTGGCTACAGGGGCGAAGTTCTCCTCATAGTCAATACCTTCCTTCTGTGAAAACCCCTTAGCCACAAAGCGTGCCTTGTACTTTTCCACACTTTCTTTTGTTGCATGCTTCACCTTGTAGATCCACCGAGATCCTACCACCTTCTTGCCTCATGTCTTGGCACAACCTCCCATACCTGGTTCTTTATGATTGAGTCATACTCCTCAACCATGGCCTACTGCCACACATCATGTTGTGCAGCCTCCTCGAAACGAGAAGGTTCAGAGTTAATCAACTTTGTCATCAGTGCCATATAACTGAGTCTCTCTGGTGGTACGCTCCTCCTACACAAAGTCATCCCACAATCTCTGGCAATCAAGGAGCTTCTCCCTAGCCACTACACCTTTGACAAAGGCGTCCCATGGCTTAGAGAAGCCATTGAGGGCTATCCAAACTAGCTCCTCATCTTCAGTCTTAGAGCCAACAACTCCAAGCTCATCTCTAATATGTGTGAGTTTTGTGAGATACGGTACAACTCCTACTCCCTTGGCCATCTTGGTACTACGCATCCTCTCTTGCAGCACCATCTTCCAGTTCTCATTCTTGCTTTGGTACAGACTCTCCAAATTCCTCCACATCTCTGCTGTGGACTTCTTCCCGGAAAGGTGAGGGACTATATGGTCCTGCACTCCATCCATGATAATCAGCATGGCTCTGGAATCAATCTTCTTCCAAGCTACAAACTCTATCGGATCTATGGGCTTAGCTTTTGTGGAGTCAATGTGCTCCTCTACATCACTAACATCCAGGATCCTTGTGATCCTTTCTTTCCATGTAGGAAAGTTTTCAGCCCCCTGGACTCTATCCTCATCTCTCAACTACACAACCATACTAAAGTGTACCTGTCAAACCCTAGATTTGCAATCTAGGTTTGTGTCTTCAATAGATCTGCCGCTGATCTATCACTGCTGCTGCAAAACTCTAGGCTTTAGCTCACCAGAGCTCTGATACCATGTAAATTTTCCTTTAAAGCTCAACTAGGGCTAAAACAGTATATTTAAATTTAACTGAAATAACCACACATGAACTTCTTTATAGTATGCAAGGAAATATAAAACTAAGAAATAAATCACAACATTGACACTATTATTTCGGGTATGGAAACCCCTGGAAAAACCCAAGATGGGAAAACCAGTGCAGCAATCAGATATAGATTTTATTATGAGAAAATATGGAACTTTTACAATTACTACTAATCACCCAAACCCGGTGAAGCAGTTCCCTAGCAGAATCATTAGACAAACCCCAGCTAAAACTCTAGCCCCCTCTGCGTGACTGTACGGCCAGTTGTATGGCCTCCCACACATGCAGATCTGTAGGGGTGTTGTACGGAATCCATGTTGTATGTACGGCAATTGTACGGAATCCATACGATCTGTACGGAATCCGTACAGTCTATACGGCCTTCCTCTACAGCTGCTCCATGTCAATCGGTATGGCCCTTGTCTTGCTTGGTAGCTTAGTGATCCTGTTTGCTCGCTCCTTCGTCTTCCCAGCTAAATCCTCTGTCTGAATTTCTCTCTTTGCCTGTATCATGTCTCTATTGGAATACAAGTGGGTGTGTGTCCTCCTTACCAATTGACCTTTCTTTTATAACTTTAGGTAAAGCGAAAACCATAATTTCACTTTCACTTGATCACTTTAATTATTTTCCAAAATAAACTTAGGAAAAATAATTAAATACAATTGGCTTCCTAATTTAAGTCTTCTACATGCAAGAACACATGCATGTAGGAAGACCTTCCTTGTTGCTGCTAGTTTAACAGTCCACACATTGTGTATATCGCAAAATTGATTTTCATCAGTTATCTTCTTGGGATAGTTGGGATAGTTAGGCACTAACCTCGACACAAAGAAGGGTGAGCATGTTGACGGCATTGTGCAAGGTGTGGTCTAGGATTGGGTTTCCCATGTCCTTGAGAAGCTTGTTGTTTCCATGCTTCTTACTTTTCTATTGCAAGTTCAAACCTCAATTCTTCCCTCTGATCTCTCTTCCTATCATCATCATGATTGATTGATTTGCAATATGGAGGACTTTTAGGGAAAATGAAGGGAAAATATCCACTTCATGCCGTGGGATTTTGGCAAGGTAGTATTTCAATCACTTTATTCACCAAATATTTGCTTTCCACATAGCTTGTAGTTCACATTTTGTAACTTATGAAGCTCAATCGGTTCACCAAACTCCCACATTACATCCAATGGCTTTCGCATTTTGTAAGGCACTAATAAAAACCTATGGCACAAAACAAATGGGCAAATCAACACAAAAAAATGACTAGAAGATGTATATCTAATAGACATTGCAAACCCTATACTAAATCTTGAAAACCAAAGAAAATGCAAGCACAAACATACATGGGAATATTGATATAGTAGAGTGGAGTAAATCCCCACTCCATGATAGCTCAGTTATTACCAATGAAAACACTAGATCCCCCCTTGTTTGCTTGATGGAAAATGGTCACAATCTCCTTAGAGCTCAATCCCCTAACACTCCTTTGCAAAATGAGGGCGAAAAGCCCAAATTCTAGTTATAAGGTGAAGTTGACATGGACATCACGATGTATTGTATCAACGGATGATATTTGTTAAAAATATTGTAACATTTTCAATGCGTCACGATAATTTCTATCCACAAAAAATATCATGATATTTAACACTAAAAATAGCAGCTCAACGAGCAACTAGCAATACATCACGATACAGACAATATATGACCAATATATGTAACACAAACAAAAATGCATATCAAGATTTTGAAATATATTTGAAAAAATAAACGATTTTTCATCAACACCAAAAAAAATCGCGTTGTCAAACCCTAGCCAATTTCTCACCAAGTAAAATTCAGACCCTTTGACTTTTACAAAAAATCAGAAAAAAATGTCTAAAATTGTGCCAGGATAATTAAAATCACCCAACGTGATTTTGAGTTTCTTAAAGCCGATTTTGGGTTTTTGGGGGGGTCATTTATCTTTGCAACTATTGGGGAATGAGAAGGAAGGGATTTACCATCATTAACAACCAATTTTAAGAGGCCCAAGCAATTGTTTTTATCACCATCACAATGTTTCTTATTGAAAAAGCGATCAATTCCTATCAGCCCACAATGTTGATATTCTCATATCACAAGTTTTCTTCAAATTCCACCCTCTTACTTAGCATTTTTCTAGATTTACATAAATTTCTCAAAGTCCATATCGTTTTCCTCTCATTATCATTTTTCATGGCTCATAGAACAATTTACAAGTATGTTTTTTCTAACCAACAAGTTGTTTGTTTTTTAGTAATATTTAATGATTATTTTTTCATTTTCTTTTGCTCTAGGTTTGAAGTTGGAAGTCGAGTATTGCACTACCGATATGCCAAATCCTTTGCACTTGTTTTGGTAGTATAGTGAGCTTAAAGATGGGACAAGCTAGCAAATGTACCACTTGACTAAAATTTTAAAGCATGACGTTGGAATTCGTAGTGAATCAATCCCTGAGATTATGCGAGCTGCCCATGATGCTATTTATGAAAAAGATAAAAAGAAGGAATAGGCAGATGCTACAAAAGTTGAACTTGCCACCGATGGAGTGGCTAGATCCTCAAGAACCACAGGCATATATTTGACTCAAGGTAGAGAGAGGACTCCACAAATTCACCTTCCATGAAGACTTCACCTCTCTTTGTTCCAGGAAACAGAGATGGGGCACAACCTTCCATCCAGTTATTGGTTAGAAAAAAGAAGCAAGACTCAAACAAAGTCATGGAAAGGTGTCTTTTCTAGAGCGACATACCATTCAGAATGTATAATGTAATCACTATTATTGGCCCAAGGTATAATTTCCCTACCTAAGAGGGAGTTGTAGGGGTTAATTCTTCCAGCGTAAAATAAAAAAATCATTACTAGATTGGAGAACCTAAAGAAGTCATGTCAGGCCACTGGATGCATGTTGATATTCGATGGTTGGACAGATGGGAAGGTTTGGACCCTTCTTAATTTCTTGGTACATTGCCTAGGGTACAATGTTTATTAAAACCATTCTACAATGGTGCATGTTCAAGATGTGACATTGTTGCATGATTTGATTGATAAGTTTATCTGAGAGATTTGGTTTGGAACATATTGTACAAATTGTAATAGTTAATGCAGCTAATTATGTGGTTTTCAGCAAGTTGGTAATGGAGCGGCACCCCATAGAGTTATGGACTCCATGGGCTGCCCATTACATCGAGTTGATGTTTGAAGACATGGGGAAAATATCTGTCATCAAGGAGATCATTAATCAAGCTAGGAGTGTCATATAATTCATATATAACCATGCATTTGTTCTGGGCATCACAAGGAAATTCACATGAAACAAACAATTATTGCATTCTACAATCACAAGTTTTTCTAGCAGTTTCATTTCTCTTCAATCTATGATCCATTATCATTTTGAGTTGAAGTGATGTTCCTTTACATTGAAGCACTCTTTCTCAACCCTACCTATGCTTACTCATGTAGCTTTGGTTTCAATCGCGAGGTTATGAAAGGGCTCCTCATGTCTCCAAGGGATGGTATATGATGTCGATGATCGCAAAACAATTAATCATGAGATGCAGAATGTATCTGAAAGCAAGTTGACTATTTGGGTTTGTCAACGTTGTCCATGAAAAGAGTAGGTTGATGCCACGTAAGCCATTTGAATTAAGAATTTTAATTGTGTTACAATTTAAAGTTGAATTATGTTTCCTTTATGTCCTATTTTCCACTATAATGAAATGTAAATTAAGTCTTTTTTTCTTATTTGTTGTAGATGCTTATTGGCGAAATCACAATGCAAGAGCACCAAATTTACAGTTATTTGGCATTCGAGTCCTCAACAAAACCCATACCGTTTCAAGATGTGACCACAATTGGACTTTGGAGTATAATTGAAAAATTATACTCAAATAAGTGCAACAAGTTAGAACTTCAACTAAGTAATTACAATTATATAGTTTATGACCAGTTAACATATTTATGACCCTCAAGAGTCGTTAAATTTATTATGACCCTCTTACAGGTTGGATCTCCCACATCTTAATTGTTGAATTTTAATCCAATAGACAATTATTATCACAATGATTCTTCAACATTTATTTCACCCCACAATTTCATTGTATAATCAACATTCACTTGCAACGAAAATAAAAGAGACAAGGACCACTGAAAGATAAGTGTTCTCAAATATATATTGTAGTTGGGCTACTATGATACAGCATATGGACTTTCTCTATATTTTTTTGAGCCAAACATATAGATGGGATACAGCATGGATCTTTGATATAGTACGAGCCATTCAGGGCCTTCATTCAGTAGCAGATGCAGAGTATTTCCTTGCCATGACTGAGATCTCCTTGTCCATTGAGATGACTTTGGTGATGACATATTCAAGCAGAGCAGCAGAGATGGTACACAATTCACAGATGGGCACATCAAATAGAGACATGTATATGGTGAGATCAGGTATATTGCTTCTTGGTAGGATTTTGCTCTCTGATGTATACTAACACCTTTGACTTATTGTGCTGTGATGATTATGGTGACCTATGCTTATATGATATGTTTTATTGTTGCTTAACTTGTGTTGAGAGTGATCAGAGAATCCGATGTTGAAGACCATTTCCTATGCCATGCTTTACACAAACTTTAGTCTATATTGCTATGTTGGTTCCATATGCCATTTGTCTCCATCCATCCAGTTTCATCCATGATTGATTTATCCCATGACTTGTGACTGAGACCTGTGAGATTGAAGATCCTTTTCCCCACTTTCACCCCTGTGCATGATGGACTTCATGTTTTTCTGTGTCTCTAGCTATGAAGTATGTGGCTTGACCAAGTATGTGGCTTGACCAATGTGGTCAAGTTCACCAAATGGTTTCCCTTTAGTCCTCAAAACAAATGCTCCTACCAACAATGTCTTTAGACACTATAGCAGTGGAACGCATAAATACTATATCTTAATGATGCAAAAGGCAAGTTGTGATTAGTAGTGCTTTTAAGCGCTAATGCCTATATATAAATGTTATAAAGCTAGTTAGTGGCCAAAGGATGAGCAGTAGCACTCATCCATTGTATGATGTAAGGCTCATTTGTCTCTACGGGACAACACGTGAGGCGAACCCGTCAAGGCTATGGACTCTCGCTAGCAGCGAAGCTAGGCCTTAGTCATTTTCTGGAGCCCAGAAGGCTTTACAAGGCACCTTCCTTTGTAGGTTGGCTAGCATCTTGTGTTAAAGCTAAAGTTAAATGTTGTAAATTGTTAAATCTTGTTAAAAAGGATACTTGTTAGAGCCTAAAGGAAACAAGCCCAAGTACTTTATACATTTGTTATACACCACCATCCCCTATTGTTATTTGTCACGCATATGTCATTGTGGTTGTGTGTATTTGTTGTCATTCGGAGAGATCACATGGTCAAATCAACTAAAGGTCATCACCCTTTTACCTAAGCCTTGTTTTCCACCTTCACCCGACATTAGCAAATTGATTAAACTTTGTAAGTATGGCATAGACAAGGGACTTCCAAAATATTCAACGATTGTTCAAAGACACGAGAATATTTTATTGATTATTATTATTTTTATTATTATTTAATATTGTCACCATGATTCTGATTAGCATGATTTAAGTTGGGTTTTAATAATACATCCTGGAGCAGTTCTTACCTTGGATGCATGCACGATCAGTTCAGTTCATTAGTTCACCTTCAGTTTGGGTATTTCTAGTCAACCCAAATGACCAAGTCAAACACGGTTCCCAATGCAGTGACTACAAAAAATCAATAGTGGTTATATTTGATCCAGACATGGCCAAGACCAATACTGCAGTCTCAGTTTTCATCAAATGGTCACAGTTGACTCAAGTCACATGCAAACTCCCTATAGATATCATCTTAGATGATCATGTTCATCTCTTGCCTAGTATGTAAAAGGTGGCCAGGTGCATTCAAGGAGTATCTAAATGGAGGAAGCAAATCTATCACAATACCAACATACTCCAAAAGATCCAAGACCCCTACATAGTAGCAACAAGTGAGGCCTGAAAGGCTGGTTGAGGTAATGGACTACGATGAACAATACGCAAAGTACGAATATTGGTCCCATTCCTTTGTCGAGTCAGTGAAGCTTCGAATGCAGTGTAGAAGTGAACCACGCTAACTACAATGTCGAGCCAAAAGGGCTAGGCACCAAACTCCGCAAGTATGACGGGTGTAGGGACTATCTACTTGCATGAGATGGTGCGATGAAGTAGGATCTACACTTTGTCTATTGATGCCTAGTGAAACTCTAGCAAACAAGGCGTCCAAACCTTTAAAACATAGAGAATTGGGGGTCAAACAAGGGTGTCCATCAAAGACATCTAGGACGATATGTCCTAGAAATGCTTCCAAAAAAACTGTCTTTTAAAGAAGTCCAAGGATCCAAAGCCCTTATTAACTAGGGATTAAAGGGAAAGTCACATACTTTAACAAGGTCCGGTGAATTGTAGCCCCAATTAAGTATAGGTGTTAGTGATCTCAATCTCCTCCCCTCTAAAAAAGGAATGGTGATCCAAAAGGGTCTTCCACGAGACGTTGAAGTTCATGTCCTTCATTTTACCCATGTTAATTGTCAACAAACAAAGGTCACGGAAAAGGGCTAAGGCATCCATCTCTCTATGTGACCCCTTTGAAGATGATGCTTAAAGGACTACGTCGCCAACACAAAGCAGGATATAAATCAAAACCTAGTGTAGAAGGCACCCATTGCCTCCCTAGATATGTTCATCCAAGAAGGACTCCAACTCGTCGATGTAGACCCCAATTGCACTCCTCATAAAATCCAATGCCTTGTGGGCTCTGCGGAGACAACCAAGAATGAACTTGTACAGGTGAATGGTGCTGGTCAGTAGAGTCTCATAAATGACAATGCCTGCCATCCTTTAGAACAATGCCTCTATAGGAATGGAGTCGAACAATTTTTTAATGTCTACAAAGGAGCAATAGACTTTAAAAGAGCAATGTCACAACTCCTCTATGATGGCCTTGTTTACAACCAAACTTGCATTATAGTAGTCAATGGAGACTCGGTGAAACTATAGACACAACGCCCGTTGTCACCTCAATGTTCATGTCTCTCGCTTTGGGATTTTGGTTCTTGCCAACACCAAGGGGGTGTCCCTAACTATGCATGTGATGAAAGAATGAATGATGCAATAGGGCCTCAATTAAGAGGTACTTGGAACTTGTCATGTGTAGAAAAAAACTCAATGGAGGGACTTGAAGAAGACCAATGCCTACCAAGATGAAATGGGTTTGAATTCAAGCAAAAACATAAGTCTGAATGATAACGAAGAATAATAGTGAGGCATTCACAAACGAAGAATCTCACTAAACAAGCAAAGTGTAATTTAAACATTATGATCAGTGTTAATGAACAACCCTATCCTAGTCGCTATGATGCAACTAAGGAGCAAATTTCTCCACTCTACATATCTTTGAGGCTAGGTATACTCGTTCAAATCTGTAACAGCTTTTGCAAATCAGGGGTGAACATTCTCTAGGCCTGGTGAGCTGTCTAAAGCAACACAACTTGAAAGTTGAAAACACATTCTACAAGATTTAACCACATAGGAAACAAGGGAAACACAAGTGGATCAATTATTCAAGCGTTATTCAGCCATCAAACGACCTCGAATTACAACAAAAAGGTTCAAATCTTTGGAAATCCCATGTCTCATTATAATGAAGTTTTTTCACTTTATAGAATCCTGCCTCTTTTAGCCACTTTAAATTTTATTTCTTTTTGTTTTTGTTTTAGTAGATCTGGAAATTTCTGTCATTTACATATATAAAATATCATCCCTATAACCCTATATCACATGGTAGATTTCTCTTGTTTATTGGCTGGAAATTAACTTTTGAAATCTTCCCTGCTGCACTAAGAAATCTGCTCCAATAACAGAATTAAAACAATCATTTGGAAACTGATTTGCTGGGTTAAACATTTCAGATTAATAAGTGACTTAAACACCCTAGATCTGCCCTAGTCTTAGCCCTACTTCTACAACATTTCTAATCTAAACAAGAGTGAAAACATTCTGCTGTCACAAAGCTTGTTCGCTGATTTGAAAAGACATATTTACAAGTTTATAACAGCAATTCATCAATTAGTTTGGATCTGGAAATTAAAGGTATTATTGCATACACTGATCAACTCTCAAACCCTATTTTCACTTCACTAAAAGCTCTCAAAACAGATCTGAATATAACCATTAAATCTAAACTCAGTTTATAATTGGAAACTATTCATAGTTGATGTGCAAATAGTAACTAAAGTCATCTTTGAGTTGTTTCTATCTTTAAAACTTAATTTCTATTACAGAAGCTCCTCACATGTTAGATTACCCAACATAAAGTGAGGGAAGTAGTTGCTTACATGACAGTGGCAACCCTTCTGAGTTACACTTGAGCTTTCAACCCAGTGAAGACGCTGCACCAAGGGGTGGTAGTTTAGGCGATAACAGTGACTTACATGAACCCCCACTATGGCCAAAATCATCACAACAATACTGTACAACTCAATGCACCACCCAATTACATTTTTCACTAAGGCTTATAATCATGAATTCGATGTGCATGCGTAATAACAAGAACAACATGTATAAATGAATCCATAAACAAAGTACACGTACTCGCCAACATTCCCATGATAACATTAACAAGTTACACAAAACCAAATAAACATGTATTCATAAACAAGGCGCATGTAATCATCAACATTCCCATGATAACATTAACAAGTTACACAAAACCAAATAAACTAAGTCACATGACACGAGGACATGGGACACGGAGGACACGAAAATACGAGTATTCGGCATGAGACACGATGACCCCAGAAATAGGACACGGGGGACACGTTTTATATATATATTAAAAAAATACATAAAGATCTACATTCTTTAAAAACTAGAAGTATATACAATGTACATCAATCATAATATCATTCAATTGAAATTTGACAATGATGAATCAGTAATAAAATTATCAATGAATCATGAACTTTGAACCATAAATTGCATATTTGATATTTCTCATTAAACCACAAAAATCAAAATGTATTACATAGATATCGAGAGAATGCCACTGACAAATACAAAATAGAGTAGATACTACTTAGTACCAAGTCTAGTATCTACTGTACTAATAGATACAAAATGAAAATACTAAATAGCCACAGGTAAGAATATCATAGCTCATCAATGGTACTAGCCATTGTCAATCGTCTTCCTGCTCCTCCATGCCAAAATTAACATTACTGTCGTAGATCTTTCCTCTATCCTCCTCCTTTATACCCTTTTTGACAGGACACATGTCCAGAAATCACGACACGTTCCTGGCAAGTGTCCGACACATGTTGGAAAGTGTCCAGATTTTGGGACACGAAAATTATGGTGTCGGACACGTATTAGGGCAAGTGTCGTGTCCGACACGTGGAATACGGGACACGGGCCCTATTTGGAAGTGTCCTGTTACTTAGCAAATAAACATGCATTTATTAACAATGCACATGTATATCATCAACATTCTCCTGATAACATTATAAAGTTACACAAAACCAAAGAAAAGATGCTTTTAGCAACAATATCCATCTTAGGTCCAGGGAACACTACCAAGTAACATCAAACAGGAAAAGTAGGCTAAAAACAAAGGAAAATACCCCAAAACAGCCTTCTACTTTAAACCACCACCCTCTATATAAAAGACTGTATCTCTAGGACTTGAATTCTGCCGACTTTCTGTTGTTCTTGTAATGATCATAGTTAAATACAGGCCAGAAGGATAAATATGCAGGTCACTAATGTTTCAAAGCTTAAATTCTGAAGAAAACACACCAGTAGACAACCTTGTCATAAACTAGCCATTACAGTCTAAGACTCAGCGGTTAGCTTTTGTCGATTGCACCATAAAAGGAAACCCATAAAAGAGGAGACATAATGTTTATCAATTTATAACTTATTATACAAATAGAACAAATTTGCTGCTCTTTAATGTCAACAGTTCTAATGTTGCAATAAACAGCCAACAATGCATGATAACTGATGACTGTATGAGAACAAAGATGGTATTTATAGTAATCTTTAAAGTTCCCTAGATTGCCTCTAGCCAAATGCTTGGGTAAGGAATGATTTTTGGCATTTGCATACAAATCCCTTGGAAACACCACTCTTGTTGGCATTGTCATTTTTCAATGCTGCCAACTTGTGTGAGTTAAGCTCACGTAGATGCTCTTAACCAACTAGCTATTCTTAGCTGTTTATTGGACCTCCTAAACCCTATAAATTGAGGCTCTCTCTCATGTTATTACCATTCACATAAACAGATTATTTCTTCTATTACTATGAGTATCATCTTTGATCCAGGTTGAACCCCTGATCCTTACATCATATCAGAGCTGGTACAGCCCTGACTCTCTCACGATAGGGGCTGTGATCCAGCCACTATCTATCCTGTGTGTCTTGGATCTCTCCACAGCAGACTATTTTCTCAGACCTTTTCATGGTATGGGATCAGGTATAGCCCTGACTGTCTAGAGAGAGGTTGTGATCGAGCCAATCTGGAGGAGCTCAAGTGCATGTGCAGTTTATCTTTGAGAGATCAATCTTCTGTACCAGAGTTCTTAGTCTCATTCATCCTTGCATAGTAAATCCATTGAGGGACTGTCTGCAGATCCATTGGCTGCCTACTATCAATTTCTGAGGCTGTACTGGAGCTGCGCAGCAGCGGTACCAGAGATAAACTCTCACGTTGTTGTACATGGTATAAGGATTCACCCTTTTTTTTGTGGATCATGTGCCCAATAAAACCATTAGACCAGACGTCTCATGGGGGCAGCTCATGCAGAACGGGGCCAAATTTTTGGCTCTTGCGCAGATTATAATTAGATCAAGTCAATGTGTATGCCAATAGCAAGGCTGTGGTGGAGAGAGATAGACTCTTGGTAATCCAGATCTGCCAAGTGATGCTCCTGCTCGCCCATTTCATAGTTACTTTGCCGGAGGAAAAGGAAGAGTCCCGATATCATTTGGCGGTTTCATGAATCTGCGAAGTTTTAGACACAGAGCAGTAGTACTTTCGGAGATACCGCAGAAACAATATTAGGCAATTCTGCAGAAGAAATTGAAGAAAACTAGGGCATCAGATATTTTACAGTTCTGATCACAGTTTTGGGAAAATGAGTATGTTGCTCAAATCGCCTTGAGGAGGCACATCTTTCTATCCAATCAGATCTAAAAGATTCCAAGTTTTGAAAATTAGCGTTTCTCTGACAAACCCTAGATCAATTAGCTCTGGAACCAGGGCGGACACCTCAAAACGGTAAGATCTAATCTTTTGCTATTTACATTTGAGGTTCTCATTTCAAAATGACTAATCACACCAGCTTGATGACAAGCTTGCTGAAGATGAAAACTTCCGAGTATGGAAGTATAGGACCTTCATGATCCTTGAAGAAATTGACTTGGATCAGTATTCCAGTAAGAAAGTTCTAAGAGCCAAAGGGAGATGAGGCTAAGGCTAGAGCCAAGAGAATCATTGCAGATTCTATTAAAGATCATCTCATCCCTCATGTGTCATCCTTGAAGACACCAAAAGGAAGTGTTCAATGCTATGACGAAGCAATCGAAGAAGAATAAGATATTGTTATAATCACCTTGAATGGCCTCCCAGGATCATGGGATTCATTCATTCGAGGAATGTGTGCCAAAAGGAAGTGATTACCTTCAACAGACTCTGGGAAGAGTGCACACAAGAAAAAGCTCGACTCATAATAAGAGGAGAAGATGGGAGCAACTGAAGATCAAGCTCTCACAATTCAAAGAAGATCCCTCAAGCGATGAGGAATATGAAGGACTCAATTCTTTAAGAACCTCTTATCCATCTTAGCATTTGGATAAGAAATGAATTAATGATGATGTTATGAATGAAGAAGATGATGAAGTTGAAGGCTCAAGAAGGAGTCTACCCACGAAACAAATAAAGATAAATATTCAATTGTCATTTCATGATATTGTTTGGTTATGCATTTTTTTTATATTCAGCTGATGTGTTATGCATGATAGAATGTTTGCATTAATGACTACTAATATGCATGTGATGGATAAATAGCCCATGGTGATATACAACCCTCAATTGCTACTTATCTAGAATGAAACCTCTTTGTTGACATATTGGATTAGTGCACAATCTCAATGATGTCATGGTAGAGATGGAAGGCATCTAGAAAGTTTCCGTGAGATATGGATGAATGTTGTATTGGCTTAAAATAGTTGCATGATTATATCTTTATGCATAAGAATTTTCCATTATGAATATGCCTTGTGAAATGTTTCTAACCATACAACTGGTGCATTTGACTTGTAGGAAAGATCGCGTACAATGAAAGAAGGATGAGACTTGTTCCGAAGAACAAGTGATGAAAGCTCACAGATGGGTGCGAGAAGAACTTTTCAAAAAGTTCAAGACAGAGGATCTTGGTATCCAGTGACCCTAGATGGATACATAGAATATTAGTAGCAGAGCAAGCTAGTTGACATTCCAGTACATAATGTTTCAATACATAGAGTACGAAAGGCAGAGGGAGAATGATGCTCCGCTTCAGAGGGAGTGACTACAGAAGATCCTGAGGTTCGACATGGTACGATAGGATGGACAAATTACCAATGGCTCTAGGCTTTACTGAGAGTAAAGTGGATTCCAACCTTTTCCTCAAGGTTGAAGGCAGAAGACCAGTGATGCTCTTGTTATATGTCGATGACCTGTTCCTAGCAAGAAAAGAGGAACTCATTAAAGAGGCAAGAAGGAGACTTGCTGCCGAGTTCGAGATGAAGGACTTGGGTATGATGCATTACTTTCTAGGCATGGAGGGGTGGCAGAGTGTGGATGGAATCTCCCTTGGACAAGGGAAGTATGTTGTGGAGATCCTAAAGAGGTTTGGGATGATGAACTGTAAGGCCATGGCCACACCTATGGCATCGAACCTAAAGCTATTGAGTGATGCTTCATGAGAGACGGTTGATGCCACAATGTATCGTCAGATGCTTTGTTCCTTGATGTACCTGACAAATATGAGACCAGATTTTTGCTTTGTTGTGAACACATTGAGCTAGTTTCTGACGGATCCGTGACATGCTCACCCGGTTGCAAAGCATGCATTGAGCTACCTGGAGGGTACAGTTGAGTATGGGCTCAAGTATGATACGAATCGGAAGACTAACTTGCATGGTTATGTTGATTTGGATTGGTAGCGCCACTGAGAAGAAGAGCACCTTGGGTTGCTTCTTCAGTTTGAGATCTAGTATGGGCTACTGGTTTGGCAGGATGTAGTCCTGCATGGCGTTGAGTATAGCCGAGGAAAAATATGCAGTGTTCCACGGAAACTCGCCCCCCAAGGTCGAGGGCTCGCCTCCCTCGCTCCCCACGCCCCGGGGGCTTGGGGGCTCCTCCAAAAACGTTTCCTCACGCCCCCAAAAATGCGAAACTTTCAGAAATGCAGGAGGGGGCGCGCCTCCTAGCTCCGAACGTCGCCCCGCTTGTGGGGGGCGCCCACACGCCCCTCCCCGAAGACGGGGGGCTCCCACACGCCCCCCCACGATTTTGCTTTTTTAAATTTTTTAAATTCGAATTTAAAAAAATACAAAAGAAAAAAAAACTTCCACGCCCCAAACTTCCAGATCTTGGATCTCCCCTTAACTATTGGACATCAATTCTCGCTTTCATGCCCCATAACCCCAATGAGGTATAGTTTCCCTGATCCACAAGCATCCTGGACTAATGAACAGCTATCTATCTTCCACTGCATCCCTCCTTCTCTTCAAAATGTGGGCTTCTTTAAAATGCAAAAGTCTATTCAAGTTCTCTAGTGAGGAGAACACCATTGGTGAAATTCGGTGGTTCTTCAGTGATGGCTACATCTCCTTATATAAACTCGATTGCAAGAAAATATCTCAGCTTTGAACATTTAGTGCCCCCTCTGAAAATGAAAATACTTCCGCTGCACCTCTGATTCATTCAAAATACCCTTGTTCCTGATACAACTTTGTCAACAAAGATAGTAGCCTTGCACTTCAGGAGTTTTCAAGTTTTGCACCTGTGATACTTAAAGTTGAAGGAAGAGAAATAAATGGCAGGAGCATTTATGCTGCTAGAGAATTCAATTCAGGATGCTGAAGCCTGAAAGTGCTCACGCTAAGATCAGATGACAAGGGACCTTAACAAAAACAGATCAATCCTCATGGGCGGCAACTTTGTCTAACAAAAACAGATCAATCTCTTCTTAGCATGGGCTAGCTCATTCGTAGTGGCTGCGGTTTAATTGCATCTTTCTTCAGATTGATATGACGCTTTCAATACCGCATGGCTCCTTCAATTCATGACTATTATGATATTATCCTTCGACGGCTCATTTTAATTTACGTTGTTAGGATTTATGATATTTATTATCTGGCATTTATAATTTTTATTTTTTTTAATTTATATATATTTTTTTAATTTTTATGACCTCGACGCCCCCCCGCCCCCCGCCCCCCTCGAATTTCCTAGAATTTGGGGGTAGTCTCCACACGCCCCCACCGTGCGTTTCCCCGCTCCCACGTCCCGGAAACTTGGGGGAACATTGAAAATATGTTGCCACTTTCTCGGCTATTTGTGAGATAGTATGTTTCTTTTGAAAGCTACTATTTGATTTGATTGATCTGACATGCATTTTTGTATGATGTAGAGAGGAGCAGTGAAGCTCCAATGTGTACTTCAAATCGAGGTTCCTTCCAAGCAGAAGTGATGAGTCTGGAAGCCGTAGATACACATATGCCTTTCCGACATGGTGGCAAGCTGGGCCTCCTATGGTCGTTGATGTAAGTGTTGAGAGCCTTTCCGACATGGTGGCAAGCTAGGCCTCCCATGGTCGTTGATGTAAGTGTTGTGTTATGTGTATCTGGGTTGTGCTCCGTGTGACGATGAGATGATCTGAAGATGATGAGGTAATAGTAGGGTACACAGGTGTTGCAAGGCATGTAATCAGTCCTAGGATGCTCCTTCCGGTTTTGCAATGGCTTATAATCAGTTCTGGGAGATCTTGCAGGTTTCACAAGAGGCATATAATAGGTCATGAGATGTACCTACTTGACGGCTTGCTCGCAGACATGATAAAGACCTGGCAAAGGGCTAGGCCTACATCTAATATGAAAAAGGGTTGGCTCTGTAGAGAAAGACCTTACAGAGGGAAAGGCCTACATCCAGCATGAAAAAGGGTTGGCTCTGTAGAGAAAGACCTTACAGAGGGCTAGGCCTACATCCAGCATGAAAAAGGGTTGGCTCTGTAGAGAAAGACCTTGCAAAGGGAAAGGACTACATCCAACATGAAAAAGGGCGACCTCTGTAGAGAAAGACTTTACAGAGGGTGAGGCTTACATCCAGCATGAAAAAGGGTTTGCTTTGTAGACGGAGACCCACATCCAACATGAAAAAGGGTTGGCACTGTAGACCTACATTCAGCATGAAAAAGGGTTGGCTCTGTAGATGGAGACCTACATCCAGCATGAAAATGGGTTGGCACTGTAGACCTACATCCAGCATGAAAAGGGGTTGGCTCTGTAGATGGAGACCTACATCCAGCATGAAAAAGGGTTGCCACTGTAGACCTACATCCAGCATGAAAAAGGGCTAGCTCTGTAGATGGAGACCTACATCCAGCATGAAAAAGGGTTGCCACTGTAGACCTACATCCAGCATGAAAAAGGGTTGGCTCTGTCGACAAAGACCTACATGGACGCTAAGCCTACATCCAGCATGAAAAAGGGTTGGCACTGTAGCAACTTCTGATGACCGATAATATGGGATGATGATTAAATTATAAGAAGATGATGGCAGTAGCTATGATGAAGACTCTACGACTCCGTGATGATGATGACGCGATGAAGACCTGACCAGATGTGTTGATGACTGTGCAGAGAGAGAATACCTTCCTAGTTAAGAGGGAGTGTTGATGTATTTATAACTTCAGAAGATATTCTGATGTATATTATAGTACCCCCATTCGGAATGTGTGTTACCCCATTACGGGATGTTTAAATTGTGTCTAGATCTTGAGGTACAACCTCCGTTGTAAGTCAGGGCAATAGTCCCCAGTGTAAGATCATGTAATATGTAATTGTGATCTCTCTAGAAGAAGTGGGCCCCATGTGAGATGACATGTAGCCTCAAGTCTTATATTTGGTCAGTGACTTGAAAGGGTATAAATAGGGAGGCACTCTCCCTCACTTATACACACCTCACACACTCTCTAAGGCGTTGGAAAAAGAGAGACAGTCATAAGAGGAGAGAAAGATAGCTGCTGAACATTTCTTATTACTGCTTTTGATCATCTTACTATTCTGAAGAATTTTGTGGGGTTTTCTCCTTTATGGTTTCCCCGATGAAAATCTTTTTGTCTTGTGCATCTTTTACGTTTTATGCATTTTGTTGTACTTGTTATTCTTTCAAATAAATATCCTATATAATCTAATCGGATCTTAAAAAAATCTAACAGACAAAGCTTTGGTCTGTGTCCAATCTCACCAACGTAAAACCCTTGATGGTGAAGGAAATGGAGTGATTCAGTCTTAAATTCCAATGAGTTTTGCAGCGACCATTCCAATGAGTTCATACCTGGCTCAGTTTTAACTTTTGTCTTCTAGTTGACGTGTAGCACGTCAATTTCATGTGGACAGCCAACGCGGACAACTTTATTTGTTTCTTAACATACTACTTTAACATGTCTCACGTGTGGTGGATTTGGTAGGTGGATTGATTTAATGGAAGAGACCAAGGATCTAATCCCATGATCACCATTTTGCTAGATGGAGGTGTTATCAACTATTTTGTACCATAGTTGAACCTCTTGTTGAGCCGCCATTTGATGAACATGGTCAATGTTCATGTTCAGTGTAGCAAAAGTTCAGAATGTTTTAACTAGCCAATTTTGGCTAGTCATTTTTATTTTTATGTTGAAATGACCATGCCCCATGGGGTTTTTGTAATAAAGTGTGCTAGTAGGGGTTTTGAGTAGCTCGGTCCCCTAAGACATAAAATTTCAACTAAGGTATTCCAGGGAGTTTTTTCCCTTGTCAATTATGCTTTGCCTATAGCCAAGTATAATCAATGAGGTTTTCTCCCGCTTCTTCCAAAGCTGGAATGCCCGATTTTGAATTTTGGGCCTTGGGGGTTGATTAGAGTTCAACTAGTAAATATGAACCTACTAGGCACTATTGGTATGTTCTATGGTCATTTCCTAAGCTCCGGGATACATTAAAACCATGTCCGAAAAAAATTTCCCAGACGTGTGGTGATTTTTTATTTTTTATTTTTCGACTATAGGGAATTAATTAAATTTTTCAATTAATTAAACCATTTTGACGATGGTTTAATTGAAAATTTTCAATTTGTAATAATTAAGTAATCCAAGGAGTGTTTTTGGCAAATAAACACTTATTTTCTAAGCAAAAACATTCATTTAGACCCTAGACACACTTATCTTAAGTTTCAAACTATTTTTTGGCCCTATAAGTAATATTTTCTCAAAAACCCCAACAAATGAGAAATAGTAATTAAAATAATAAATCAGAAAAAATCAAAATATCCCAAAAAAATGCCAAATTGAACAAAATAAAGAGCTAATTAGCTCGGCACGGAGCATTTATGATGATTCCAATCAATATCGGTCAGTTTCAGATCAAGTATCGAAGTGTAGCAGTTGAACTATCAGTCAAAAATTTGCCCTCTTTGGTCAAATTCGTTTTTGGTTGAACTGTGGGTTATCTATTGGTTGAGTGATCATTACGAGGGAGGATGAGCCACCTCACCCCCCCTCATTACTCCAGCACTCAGTTAAAACTCAGTTGCAGCTCAGTTCAACTCCAAATCATCATGCCGAGCTCATTCAATTACTCTGATGTTACTCTTAGTCCAGATTTAGGGATTTGAGCCCTATTTTCTTTCCTTTTTGTATATATAGAGGTGCTTTGCTCTCTCTTATTTATGGAGATTTTAGGCAAGAACACTTTGCCAAAATCTATATTGTAATACTTGTTTATGCTATTGGAAATTGGAATAAGAAGCGACTTTGGAGGTCTATGCATGAGTTCTTGGACTTGGTTCACATTGTCTTGGTGATATCTCCCTCACCTTATATTTTCTTAAGCAAGTCATTATTCAATTTATGTTCTAACATAGCTTAGAAATATTTTGTTCGGATTTGTGCTTGAATATAAGGGTTTTGCAAGGATCATCCAAGGTGGAGAGTGGCTTGGAAATCAAGCAAGTTTTTGCACATGCAATGGTTTTTCCTCTCTAATTCTTTCTCTTGCAGGTCCTCCAAGTCCTTCTCTTCTCAAAGAAAGAAACACAACAAGGAGACTAGCCTTTCCTCCATCAACAACAAACTTCAATCTTTCTTTCGGTTACATTGGTCGCTACAAGTGGATCTCTATTTTCAAGGTTCTATCCTACCTATTTTCCACTTTTTTTTTGTACAAGTTATCAAGTCATTTAAATCTTTATTTCAAGCTTGCTTGGCTTCTACTAAGTTAGATCTAGGCTTTCTATCCTTAGATCTACTTTTTCAAAGCTAGATCCATCTTTCTAAAGGCCCATCTTTAAAGATCTAGTTTCATTTCCATTTTTGTAAATCCATCTTTTTCTACATCCAAGTTTTGACTTGAGATAGCACCTTGGGATTTCATCCCAAGGGTCACATTGTTTTGTGGTTGCTTCTCTATCCCACTATATCCTTGTGTGCGTCTAGCTAGCTGGAAGGTTTTCTTGGACTAGTGTTCTAGTGGTCACCTTGTCCCAAGGTTCATCCCACCTCATTGTTTGATTCTTCATCTTTTTTTATTTTTGTCTTGGGAAACATGCACTATTTTTCTCGAAAAACATGCATATTGTCCACTTTTGTTTGCTACTTTTTTTGTATTTTTAGACCTTTTTTCAATTCTGGAATTTCTTGAAAAATATTAAAAATTTTCGAAAATTTTCGAAAAAATCATCTCTTTTTTGTGCTTTTCTTGAAAAGCATGCCATTTTAAGCTTGCTGTTTTTTTTTACTAATTTTTACAATTTTCTTCTAAATTTCAATTCTGGAAATTAGCTTGAAAAAAAAAATTTAATCAAAAAAGTTTTCAGAGAAAAAAAAAAGGTTTTTTTTTACTTTTTCTTGAAAAACGTGCAATTTTGTACTTGCTGATTTTTTACTGATTTTCCTCAATTTTCTGTTATTTTCCAGATTCTGGAAATTAGCCTAACATGTTAAAAAATCTTTAATTTTAAATTCTCAAGTCTTTTTCATCAAAAATCATGCATTTTACATCAAAATCGGTGAGCTCATGCATTTTACATCAAAATCGGTGAGCTTGCCTTGTCCTTTCCAAGTTTTGATTTTGGGTCTCATTCCATTGTTTTGGTCTTTTGTTTCATCTCATAAGGCACTTGTCTTCTCATCCACTTAATCTTTTCGAATCACAAGTTAAAATTTGGTTTCCTAACACTCTTACTAGTCCTTGTTTAGAGCTCTTATCCATAAGTAAACTAAAAGCAAAACCAAGCGAGAGAGAGCAAGCAGAACTAGATCCAAAGACAAGGATCCAAAACCAAAAAGAAGTCATTCTCCTTTGTACAAACTCATAAGAGTTTTTCATTTTTACTTAAGTCAGTTCTCAAAAGTCCTTACAAGGGTTAAATTCCCAAGGCATTTGTACTTCATTAATAAAACAAGGCTAAGTGGGATAAGGCCTCCCATACTTGGTTTTTCTTCCCCATTTGGGGAAGAGTGTCTTTGTTCTTAGCTTAGATTTATTTCAACTACTTAGAGTAATTTCATTTTTTGCAGAGTAGATATTAATTGTTAGTTTAGTCATCTCATATTTTGTTTATTTGAACTACATCATCTTTATGTTCTTATTTCAAGTTGTTTGTCTTTTAACAAATAAATAAAGTCTCTTGAACTTGCCATAACACAAGTCAAGAGCACTCTCTATCGGAGAGCATTCCCACTGCATTTCCTTGCATCAAGCATATAGTTTAGTTAAAGTCTCTTGAACTTCCGTCATAAGACGAAGTCAGGAGCGCTCTCTGTCGAAGAGTTGAACTGTGTGCTCCTAATTTAAAATCATTTCAACTCACTTTCCCATTAAAAGTTACTTCGTTGCTATCCCTCACCTAGTATGCTCTACCGACCCTAAAAAGTTGGACTCGTACTCAGAGCGGTGATTGGATTTGTTAATCTTGCAAGTGATAACATAATAAAACTTTCACCCCACAACCAATGCACCAGCGTTTTTCGATAAATACTCAAGTAGTGGGAAAATTCCAAGGGTGGGCGCCGGGCAACCCAATCTAAACACTCGTTGGTTAAATTCTCCGAACACCTAGCTTGTGATTCCAGACAGGTTCGTCATGTCTTCGAACGGAGCCACTGAAAGTATTTCCGGTTAGGTTTCCTAGACACCTTAAGCAAGATCATATTTAAAATTTAAAATAAAATAAACCAAGAACAATTGCAAAACGTTCTCACAAACAGTTATTTTCAAGACTTGTATCTCCAGCATCCCCAAGCATTATACAATTTTTTACTCCATAACGCACTGGTCTATTTACACTTACATGTTTTAATTAATCTGGGCCATTTGTCCTTTTGAAGTTTCTACTTGAATTTATTATCTATCTATGGATGCTTTTATTTTTCAAGTCTTTATTATACTGTTAATCTTATATCTTGTATCGCAACGTGGATTCCCCTTTATCTTGTGTTTATTTCATCTAAAACTGTGATCTCATCAAAAACTCCTAAACAAATACCCATCTGCATCACTCAACACTAAAAATACATTGAACCATAGAAACTCTTTGTTGGGGACTACCCCCCTTGGCTTCGTTAGGAGTTAGCCTAAACGGAGGAGCTAGGAGTAGGTGACAGTACCTAGCTCTGTGCTTGCCCCCAAGGCCACACCTCTCCCACTTTCTCAAGTGAGGAGACAGCTTCTATTAGATTTCTGCTGCTGCTGTGCATTCGGCGGACAACAGGAGGCAATTATTGGCATATTGTTTTTCTAATTTGTTGTAAAGAGGTTATTGGTTACAGTGTTTTTGCCATATCTTTCGACAAAACTCTCTATTTTCCATATCATTTGAGGCATTGCGAAAAGCATTCCGCTCTCTTTCAAACGAGTTTTGCATGTCACCCAAATTTGGTTCTTCATATATTTGTTTTTTTCTAAACAATCGATTAAATATTAAGATTCCTCTATTGTAAATGGGTACCTAACGTGGCCTTCTTTGTCAAAACCCATATCGAGGATTGTTGTCCATGATAGTTTTATAGTACCTCTCATTCTGCACCGTTAGAGAAGTGGATTCTGTGCCACTCATGCGAATAATCTTAGGAGTGAAAACAGGGATTTGTCTCCCTGTACTACCTTGTTTCACAATGTCTTAGAGCTCGCCACTTTGGAGTATTTCTTGTTTAGTTTTTTTTACATATTTGCCACCTTTAGCTTGTATCTCCATACTTTCGTCTTCAGTTGTGCGATCCATTGTTGCCATGTTTTCCACTCAATTCAGCATTGTGGGGGGATGGTATGCAATGCTTCCTTGGATGAGCAATATATTTAAGGGCTAGCCCTATAGATCTTCTCTAGCGACTCTAATCACTAGTCCTTGCTTCAAGACATTTCAGGTAAGTTCTTGTTTTGTACTTTGGTCAGATCAGTTATTCTAACTTGATAGGTCTCTCCACGCAACTCCACTGAATAAATAATCAACAAAAATTACAATTCAAGGAAACTTCAAAATATGATATGGCATCTTTTGACAAAGCATGGATGCACGATCAATGGTTTGATACATTGGATTTCTCACACATTCTGGGATATCCACATCAATTCGATGTTGAAGAGGATGAGCGCTCCTTTAACTAATGTTTTGTGAGTATAAGTATGCGACATCAGTGCATATCTGGTTGTTCAGGGCATTTCTCTAGGCATACAATATCATACATGATGATCTTAAATGAAGTTATTTGTGGCAACTCTTGATTTGAGCAACAATCGGGTTCCCTCCTAGAAGGTTCCAAAAGGTAATTGGTACAAAAGGTTCCCTCCTAATTGGTAATTGGTAATTGGTACAAAACGTTCCCTCATAGAAGATTCCCTTCACTCAAACATTTGATCAAGGCATTCAGCAAAGAGTGGGAAACTAACGTGAATGAAGATGGTGATAAAGATCATGATGAAGACAATCGAGAAGCCCTAATTTCCCTTCCAAAGAAGGAGGATATCCAAGAAATTTCCAATCCAATTGATATATTCGCTCCTCTTAACCTATCAAGCATCCCTGATAAGTTACCGAATGCGTTCTCATTTATATTATGTGATCATGATGAGGATTCCATAGCAAATATCAAAGGTTTTTTGGCAAACACTTTAGATTTTCGTATTCAAAAAGGTGAAGAAACTTACATGAAGGCATTTGTGTTGCACTTGGATGAAGAGTCCCTTGTCTGGTTTAAAGCCTTGGGCAAAGGTACAATATCCTCTTTTGCAGAATTGATAGAGATATTTGGTAGCTACTGGTGTCCAAAAAGGCAAAGCGAGTGGATGCCTCATGTTGACCACACAAAGGGCTTATTCAAGAAGGAAGAACATATGGATCTTATTGAAGAGGTCCCAGAACAGCATGAAGCAATTCGTGCTGAAGATGCCTATGATGGTGATCAAGTCTCAAAAGGATCGGTTGAAGAAACTATTGTTAGGGATCTAGTTTAGGACACCCTAAGCCTTACATCTCCTGAAGATGAACATGATCATGCTGCAAGAAATGAAGACCAAGAAGCCATATTTGAAGAAATTTAAGAACATAAGGAAATGGTGAGTTCTCCTTACCCTCAAGTTACAACTTCCTATGATATTTCAGGCCTCTTGCAGGAAAATGGCAGGATTCTTGAAGACAATGATTATGGGAAGTTCATGGATCCATCAATATATGATTCTTCAAGACTAAGAGGTATTGATTCCGAGCCCTCGAATGACACATGCTTTGAAGAAAAAGTCAATAAGCCTTTCCTATCATTCATAGAAGAACAAGAGGTTAGTATGGAACAGTTTGAGCCAAACGATTACATAGATTTGAATCAATACGAAGAAGTCTTAATCACCTTGAGGAAGGGCATCGAATACAAAATAAATGAAAGCTCGATTAACGAATGTATGAATGTTTCTTCTCCTTGTTACATCCAAGAAGAAGATTGGATTAATCCTTTTGAAATTACATATAATGATGAAGAACTTTGGGATGTGGATCATGTTGCTATTACAAACGATCACCATATACAACAATTCGATTATGATAAAGAGTTGGAAGATTTTGGAAGCCACAGCTCCGATGAGTTTTCTTTCGGCTCAGTTTAGTCAAGCCTACCCAGCATCAGGGGCAATATAGGGTGTTATACAAAGAGTTCCTTTCCAGGTATTGGGATGATAGGTTTACTCTCTCTTAGGGTGGGCCATGGTTATCATTCCCAACGATATCTCTCAAGAAGCATTTCAGATGTTGAGCAACCCTTTCTATCCACTACAAGTAAGCTTCCAATGATGCATTTCAATAGAAACGATACAGGTATGTGACAAGTATAGTATTTACTCACCCTTTCCATGATATTTGTTATTTATCTTTTTGCTCAAAACTTGAAGGTGTGAATTTTGTGGCAGAAAATTTCAATTTTTTAAAGATTATTGGTGGTACTAACATGATTATTACAAAGATGAACAACATGTTTGCATGTCCAAAGAAAGATTGAACAGGTATAGGTACATATTGCAGTTGGCCTTACTCAACGCTAAAAACAGGGAGTTACAAACTTAATGCAATTCTAGCTCTTCGTTCAACACTAAGGCTAGGATGTACTTGTAGGATACACCTAGGGATACAATGGCCAAGGATTCGACGTTCCAAAGCTTATGCTCAACATCAACATGGAAGGCTCCAGGGCTTATGCCCAACACTTCCAAATTATATTTTCATGTGTTCCAAAGCTTCATGTGTTCCAAAGCTTCAAGCTCAACGCAAATGTCTCAAGACTCATGTGCGCCAGAGCTTCTCACTCAACACAAATATAAGTACTCATGTGCTCCAAGGCTTCTTGCTCAACACAAAACATCAATTTATGCATGTGCTCCAGAGCTCCTCGCTCAACACAAAACATCTCATCAATCATGTGCTTCAGGGTCCACACCCAACACAAGCAAACATAAATATATATCATATGCAATTGGCTTACGCCCAGTATATCAAACAAATCATCATGTTCATATGCAATGTGGTCTTCAACCCAGTATATCAAAATAAAACATCAAGGTAACATCATAATCAATGGGGCTCATGCCCATAAGTGTTAGGTCCAAAATTCGGGATATTACATCCCTCCCCGCTTAGAACAACACCGTCCCTGGTGTTCTAGGGAATCGGAATGAGATCATGAAACAAAGCGAGGTAAGCCTTTCTCATGGTGGCTTCATTCTCCCAAGTAGCCTCATCAAATTCGAAGTGCTTCCACTGCACTTTCAACTGGACTACGGTGTGCTTCCTAAGCTGCACCTCTCTGGTCCAATATATGAAGAGGTTCAGGGGCAAACTCCCCTTCAAGTTCCACCTGTAATAAGGACCAATCAACCACATGTTTAGTATCATAAAAATATTTCTTTAATAATGATGCATGAAAACCATTATGGACTCTTATGTGCGCAAGTAACGCTAGTTCATATGCCACTGACCCTCTCTTGCCCAGTATTTCAAAGGGTCCACAAAACCTAGGTGCTAACTTACCGCACCTTCCCAAGCTCAACGAGCTCCGTTTTGCTTTTACTTTCAAGTAGACATGGTCGCCTATTTGATAATCTTTATCTTTTCTTTTCTTATCCCCGTAACGTTTTTGGCGGTCTTGTGCTTCTTTAAGGTTCACCTAGACCTTGGTAACCAACTGTTCCAAGTCCTTTAACAAATCAGGCCCTAACATGAGCCGATCCACCGGGCTATCCCAAGTAACCGGTGTTCTACACTTCCGTACATAGAGTGCCTCAAAGGGACTCATCTTGGCGGAAATCTGGTAACTGTTGTTATATGCAAACTCCACAAGGTGCAGGTAGTGTTTCCACTTGGTGGGGTTGTTCATGACATACATCCTAAGCATGTTCTCAACAATCTGGTTTACCCTTTCTGTTTGCCCGTCTGTCTGCGGGTGATAAGCAGTACTAAAGTTCAACTGCGTCTCTAATCCAGAGAATAAAGATCTCCAAAAGTTTTCGGTAAACTTTGCATCTCGATCCGAGATGATTGCCTTGCGTATCCCGTGCAATCTAAATATCTCCTTCAAGTAGATATCGGCAATGTGTACTACCTTGTAGGTCGACTTCACGGGAATGAAGTGTGCTGCTTTTGACAATTTGTCATCTACTACAAAGATAGAATCATTTTTTTCTTACTTTTCGGTAGACCGGCGATAAAATCCATACTAATGACTTCCCGGTTCCATTCTGGAATGGGTAGTGGCTGCAGCAATCCCGAAGGATGTTGATGCTCAGCTTTGACTAGCTGACATTCCTGACATTTCGCGATAAACAACGCAATGTCGGCCTTTAACTTAGGCCAGAAAAAGTGTCTCTTAACGGCGGATATCATCTTTTGATATCCCGGATGCCCCGAGTAGGGTGTCCGATGAAATTCCGTGAGGATGTTGGACCGAATGTCCCCTCCCTTCGAAACGTACAATCTCTCTTTGGACCACAGCAGTCCTAATTCGTCTACCTTGTACTCTTTTTGTTGTTGAAACAACCTATCCTCTTGGACTTTCTTGAGGATTTCTACATAGAAAGGGTCAACTCTATTGGCCGCTCTAATCCTCTCGTACAAATCCAAGTCGGTTTGACTTAAAGTCACCTCGTATATCATATGAGTTCGTCGACTCAAGGCATTGGCAACCTTGTTCTCTTTGCCCTTAATATGCTTTAGCTCGAAATAGTACTCGTTAAGGAAAGCCAACCATCTGGCTTGCCTAGCATTCAAATCTGGTTGCTCGAATAAATACTTCAGACTCATATTGTCTGTCTTCAAAATGAATTTCCTTCCCATGAGGTAGTGCCTCCACATCTTCAATGCGTGAATGAAAACAGCTAACTCAAGATCATGTGTGGGATAGTTCTCCTCATGTTCTTTTAACTTTCGCGATTCATAACAGATCGCATAATCATTCTGCAGGAGGACTCCTCCGAGTCCTTCCTTGCTTGCATCCGTGCAAACAACGAAATCCCCATCGGGATCCACAATTCGTAGTATCGGTGCAGTCGTCAAAAGCTGCTTAAGCTTTTGAAAAAATTTCTCCCACTTGGTCGTCCATAAGAACTTATTTGCCTTCTTCTGCAAGGCGGTCATAGGACAAACTATTCTCAAGAAGTTCTCAATAAACTTCCGATAATATCCGGCTAATCCCAAAAGGGAGCTAATGTCGGTGACACTAGTAGGGGTAGGCCAGTCTTCTATGACTCTAATATTTTTCGTGTCCATAGCTATCCCTGTCTCAGAGATAATGTGACCTAAGTATTGTATATGTGGTTTGTAAAAATCATATTTACTAAACTTAGCGTAAAGTTGGTGTTCTCTTAACACTCGTAGTACTATGCGAAGGTGTTCTTCCGACTTCGTGTTCCTCTTTACTTTTAGAATAAACTAGGATGTCGTCTATAAAGACCAAAACAAATTTATCCAGATATTTATTGAATATATTGTTCATCATACACATAAAGTGCGCGGGTGCATTGGTCAACCTAAATGGCATTACTACAAACTCGTAGTGCCCGTACCTTGTACGAAACGCGGTTTTGTGAATATCCTCATCGCGAATCCGTACCTGATGGTACCCGGATCGCAGGCCGATTTTTGAAAAGATCTTGGCTCCTACTTGATCAAACAAGTCATCGATCCTAGGGAGTGGGTGTCGGTTCTTGATAGTCATCTTGTTAAGCTGACGGTAATCGATGCACATCGGCATCGTACCATCCTTCTTCTTTACGAAAAGTATCGATGCTCCCCAAGGGGACACACTTGGTGGGATATACCCTTTCTCAATCAATTCCTACAACTGCAGTTTAAGTTCCACCAACTCTGGTGCACTCATGCGGTAAGGGGTTTTTGAAGGCGGAACTGATCTTGGTGTCAGTTCTATGGAAAAGTCTAGGTCTCGTTTCGGAAGTAATCCAGGGATTTCCTCAAAGAATACGTCCTTGAATTCTACAAGAACGAGAAATTCCTCTATGCGTTGTTCTCTCTCGGCCTCTATGTCTCCAATATTTACTGCAAACAACTTGCATCCTTTTCTAATGCACTTCTTTGCTTGTAAGGCAGATATCTGCCTTACCGAAACTTTTTTTGGTACGCCTTGAATCTTCGCTTGATTCCCTTGCCTATCTGTACACAAGATTGACTTGTGTAAGCAATCGAGCATGACATGGTGTTGTTCCAACCAGTCCATGCCGATAAGTATATCATACGATCCTAAGGGTAGGATGTTCATGTTTACTTTCGTTTGAAACCCATTTAGGTTTACTTCACAATCTTTAACTATTTCCGAAACTTTCTGTTTCGGACCTATGGCTAATTGTACCAGCTAAGGTTTATCATGTTTCACTTTGCCTAGTTTGCATACATGAACAATTTTAAGCGATACATAGCTCCGATAAGCATCAGGGTCCATCAGTATTGAAATAGAAGTGTTCAATATCTTACCTTCTATCTCAACCATGGTAGCCTGATGGTCTGCCTGTCGGCCATCCAAGGCTGCATAAATCCGCGATGTTCCAGCTATGTCTTCTATCATTGGTTCTTCTTGTAAGTTGTGCAAGACCCCATTGGTCTTGTTCTTACAATCTCAAGCATAATGAGGCCCACTGCATTTCCAGCATTTGATCTGTAGCAGGGTAGCATTGGCTCCCCCACCTGCTACTGGCTTGTTAGCATTTGGAGCTAGTACATATGGTTTTGAACCTGATTTGTTGAAGTTCTTGTTTGCTGGAAAACGGTTGTTATGTTTCCTGTACGGGGGTGGGTTAAAACCTGGTTTGCGGTTGCCAGAGAAGTTCTTAGACTTGTCTCTGTTTCTGTTCATGTTCTCTTGCCTTAGTTGTCCATGCTCATAGCAGAGCCTAGCTTTGTGCAATGTGGTGTCCAAGGTTTTAGGCATGTCGAACTCAATCCTTTCCCAAAAGTTGGGAGGGAGACATCCTAAAAACTGTTGGATCTTTACCTTTTCGTCTTTGATGTATGGTACATAATGTAACAAATCTAAGAATCTGTTAATAAAAACATCCATAGTCATGGATCCCATTAGTGGCTTGTGAAACTCTTTCACCTTTCTGTCGAAGAATCTTTCCGACATATATTTTTCTTGAAAGATTTTGTGGAAGTTACTCCAGCGTATTTCTCTTAACTCATCTTTCTTGGTATGTTTCAAATCTCTCCACCATCTCGCTGCTTTGCCATTTAAATTATAAATGGCCAACTGAGCCTTCATCTTGCTAAAGTAGTTATGTACTCGAAAATATTTGCTCATACCCAACAACCATTCTTCAGCTTTCTCCCCCGTGTTCACTTCCCCTTCATATGTTGCGGCTCTTACTTTTATGAACTCCCCCTGAAGATTGTCATCGCTTCTTTGTTTCTTTCTACATAAAGAAAAGGAGTCATTACTGGAAGGACTGTGATAATATTCTTCTGGAGGTTCAGGGGTATGTGCCTCTTTCCCTTCTTTTCTTAGGTTGCTGGCCCATTTACGATAAGGTTCCTCCTTGAACCTGTTTATGGAATTAGTGGGTTTTCCCTTGCAGGCTTCCTCCCGTCATATTTCGCAACAATGCTTCATTAATTGCTTGTTGTTCATTCCTTCCATTCATACTATCATCTCTAAAACTTTGCAATTCTGCTTGAAGACTATGTATGGCTTTCATAATATCAAAATTCAGCTCCACCACCAGTTCTGCTTCTTGGGTGGGGGTGTTCATCTTCCCTTGCCGGCTGTTATCTTCTTCAGTAGTCATGATCTGAACAAATCTGTAAAAATTCTTGAAATTGCAAAATTTAATAACAAGGAAATTTATGTTAGTCAACAAAAATTTAAAACATACTTTATTTTCCTTGCAACGAATGTCTGGTACGCCCGTTAGGTCTCTTAGTGTTGAAACTGGGCTCTGATACCACTTGTAATGTCCCCAAAAATTGAAAATAAAAATAATAAATTAGTAGGCTAGTCAAAACTACCTATGCTGGACATTATTGGACTTGCGGAATGTGTCGTACTCTATTTATACTGTTGTTTTGTCGTAAGTTGTTCTTACGTCCTACTTCCTCACTTTCATATGTGATTATTTCTGTGTTTACTTATGATGTCGTAATGTTGATAAATATGCTATTATTATGGTTACGCAATGATGTGTATGTTAGATACTTTGATTATGTACTTCAATGATTTTCACATGTTTTTACTGTCGTATACTTGATTCTGACTTAACTTTGTTAATGGATAAAGGGGTGGAGTGGCGAGACTAGTTTCCCATGTAACTACCTAAGAGGTAACAATTTCTACTTGTCCTAGCGGGCTTACTTAGTTCTGTTGAACTAATGCCCTACTTCCTTTTTATGTGCAGGGTCACTCAGTGTTGGAAAACTATTTATAACAAGCTGAACGGGCAAGCCAACCGTTTGAGTTACTAGCTCACATCTTTGCAGATCTATCCTAGCGACATTATACTACTTACAACTGTGATTATTACAGCGTTATTATAGTGACGAGGTCCTACATCACTTATTATCTACGTGACACAGATTCATTGCTTATGTGCTACTTATTTACTATGGTGTAAATGTTTTAAGACATGTTCATGTCCTAACATATTTTTATTATATGTTTATTTTAAAGTTTGTAATACTTTGTAAAAACTTTGGCTAAAAAAAAATATATTCCATGGCATATTTCATATGCCATGGTCTTAGGGCTTAAAGCCTAAAGTATTCGATGCTCAAGGTCTTAAGCCTTAAAGGCTAAGGTATTCGATGCACATGATAGTTTAAGCCTTGTGTTGATTTGGGTGGCAAGTTTACAATATAGTCCATAGGCTATACGAGTATGGGTCCGGTGTGCATTAATGGTGGCCAAGGTGGCTCTTTCAATGTGCCTTGGGAAGAGAGGCAACCACGCTTAGGGCTTGACCCAAGCGTTAGTCTGGCCATTTCGCAGCATTGTTGCTTGCTCTCTGCTTCGGTTCAATATGAAGGAAACGATTTCGACGGCTTAGCAGACAGGTATGATAATCGTTTGGTTTCGCAGCATCAGTTGATTGTTTTAGCTTATTTAACATATCATGCTTCTCATCGTGGCTTTCGTTCTGTGGTTGCAGGTTACAAGGGTGGTGAGGAGAAGCGTGTTCGTCGCTTGAGGGAAAGGCCGTAAGCAAAGCCATACCCTTACGGTAATCCTGCTGAACAAGTATTCACTGGTCACCTCTTGGCTTCATGGTTATGACTGAGTTGTCCCTCATTGATGGTTGAGTTTGCTTGAGTCTGGTTCCAATAGATGCGTTTGAGTTTGGGGGGTTTGACTGTAACTTAAAGAAACTCTGCGTTTGGAATGCTACAGGCATTGGGGTTTCATTAGTTGGGGTTTTCATTTTGCCTTCGGACCTTAATCATTTAGATGTAAAGGGATTTATTTATGGCACTCTGTGTAGCAAAAAAGGCCTGGGTAACTCCTTGACAGGCTCGGTGCATTTTATATTTAATGTTTGGTTATGATACTGGCCATGGGCAGCGCCATTGCTTGCAATGGTGCAAGGCCGTAAGCAAACGACTGTGGAACCTCTTTAATGGATTATAACGACTGGGTTTATGAATATATGTTGCGTTTGATTTCTGTGGTTGTTACTGTTGTGGACTGTGTGAATTCTCCTTCGTTATTTACTTTGTTTGTAAGGATGACAATGGGTGTTCGGCGTTATGGCTTGGGGCCATGGCATTAATGGCATTGGCACTCACCATTGTAGCTGCGATAGCGTAAATGGGTGCAGACTTACTTTTATAATTATGATGTGTAAATGAAATGTGAAGCCAACGGTGGGGATAAACCCTTCGTTGGCAAACGTTGCTGTTGGTTATTTCGTGACAAGGTTTTTATAGTATTTTAATTTACTGTGTGGTTAAGTATGAGGCCAAGGGCCATAGGTGACTGCGTGTGTAAATTATAATGGGTCTTACAACCTCTATGTAAAGAATTGATTATTAACTCACAGCCTGTACGTAAGTAGTGTAGTGTGGCTTGTAAATAAAACAGCACCTATAGGATTTGATCCTGGGTTGTGTAAAGTGGCGAGGGTTTGTAGTTATGGATACGATTTGGGCTTAAGTGCCCACAGGATTCGATCCTTCGACCTCTGTACAATTATCTTGGGTATTTTAAATGATTACTGTGTATTTAATATTATTGTGGTTTTATTACATTGGACATGGTATTTATGGTATGTGATTTCTATAATGTTATTCATAATGTTAGAGGGATTGATTTATTTATTTATGCAGTGGTTTTATAATGTTGATATTAACATTATTGCTTATGCTTTGTAGATGTAGCTAGTATTAATGTTATAACTCGTGGACCATTTATAGGGTCTCGATACTTGGACTATTAATGGATTTGTGATATTTATTTGGTTAATGGAAAGTGATAATGTTTATCTTGGTTGTTAGCATGAGTTTATTTATACAAACCCTGAGAGGTCTTCGCTGATTTTTATCTTAGCTTGGTTACTTTAGAATTTATGGTTACTCTTAGATAAAGAATACTGTGTTTATCAGTGCAGAACCTTCATCATAAAGCATAAAGCTCCTCCCGAGACTTTCAGAGAAAGCATAAGACCACAAAAGTACTATGGCCTTATGAGCTAGCTTATCAGTGCAGAACCTTCATCATACGAAGAAGCAGCAAGTAAACAGGTATGGATTAATGCCATGATTGAAGAGTACAGTTCAATCATGAAGAATAATGTGTGGGAAGTTGTTCCCAGACCAATAGGAAAGTCAGTAGTGACATCCAAATGGCTTTATAAAATCAAGCATGTTGTTGATGGTAGTGTGGAGAAGTATAAAGCCAGATTCGTAGCTCGTGGATTCACTCAGAAAGAAGGCATTGACTATGATGAGACATTTTCTCCTATTTCCGGGTATACTACCATTAGAACCATCATTTCAATTGTTGTAGTATTCGGATGGAAGTTACATCAGATGAATGTAAAGACAGCCTTCCTCAATGGCAAGATTGAGGAGGAAGTCTATATTGAACAACCTGAAGGCTTTGTGACTCATGGAAAGAAAACCCATGTATGTAAACTGAAAAAAGCATTGTATGG
Source organism: Pseudotsuga menziesii (assembly GCA_001517045.1). Lineage (NCBI taxonomy): Eukaryota > Viridiplantae > Streptophyta > Pinopsida > Pinales > Pinaceae > Pseudotsuga > Pseudotsuga menziesii. Next base: position 394,061 of record LPNX011096845.1, on the reverse strand, counting down.
ACTGAAACATGCTCCAAGAGTCTAGTATTCGAGGATGGATGGATTTCTCCATAGCTTGGGGTTCTCCAAAAGTACAGTTGATTCTAACTTGTACTTTAAGGTTGTTCATAATCATGTCTTCATACTTGTTCTATATGTAGATGACTTGTTTCTTACAGGGAATGAACAATTGATAGAACAATGTAAGAGGGAGCTTACCTCTGAATTCGAGATGAAAGATCTCGGATTGATGCATTACTTCCTTGGCTTAGAGGTCTGGCAAAAGTCAGGCGAGATCTTCCTGACACAAGGAAAGTATGCAGTGGATATCTTGCCGAGATTTGGGATGCAAGATTGCAAGTCCATGAGCGTACCCATGACTACCAACTTGACAAAGTTGCAGGACTCAACCACAAGTTCACAGAGTGTGGACTCTACTCTATACAGACAGCTTATTAGATCCCTAATGTATCTCGTGCATACGAGACCATACATCTGTTACATAGTGCATGCACTGAGTCAATTCATGTCCGATCCGAAGCACATACACTTGGTAGCTGCCAAACATGTACTCAGATATGTGCGAGGTACTATCACTTATGGGCTCGAGTATACTTCCAGCAGTGGAGTATTGTTATCTGGATATGCAGATTCAGATTGGGCTGGCAGTGCAGTTGACCAGAAAAGTACCTCTGGTTACTGCTTCAGTATGGGATCAGCAATGATCTCTTGGTCTAGAAGGAAGCAGGGTTCCATAGCTCAGAGTACAACTGAGGCAGAGTATATTGCTGCAAGTGATGCCTGCAAGGAAGCAGTTTGGCTCAGAAAACTTGTATCTGATCTATTCGGGGGAAAGCTTGACTCAACAATCATCCATTGCGATAATCAGAGTTGCATAAAGCTTTCAAAGAACCCGATGTTTCATGATAGATCAAAACACATTGAAATGAGGTATCATTTCATCAGAGACCTAGTGATGAGAGGTGCTCTGAAGTTGCAGTACATTCGTACAGATAAATAGATTGCAGATATCTTGACCAAGCCTCTAACAGTATCAAAGTTCGTGTACTTTTGTGGCAAGCTTGGTATGGCAGAGAATGCCTCTCTCCCTGAGAGGGAGTGTTGATTTTTCTGAGCAGCATCGAGAGCCATTCTCTTAGGAGAATGGGGACACTTGGTCTGGGGCCACGGTGTGGACTCAACCTAGAGTTGAGTGATCATTCTGTTGAATGATGATATCTAGTCCTTGACCATGATATGGACCCATCTTTGCCCTGGGGGGACTCAACCTTGTATTGAGTGACCATTTTGTTGAATGGTAGACATCTGGTCCAGGACCACGTTGTGGACCAGTCTAGTACTAGTAGACTCAGCTTAGTTCTGAGTAGCCATTCTTTTGAATGGAGGCACCTGGTCAGTTACCAAGACTCAGCCTGGGGCTGAGGGGCATTCTCTTGAGGAATGGAGGCGCTTGGTCTATTACCAAGTATTTGACCTAGTGTCAAATTATGCAGCCTGTGGCTGAGGCACCTGGTCTGTTACCAGGAAGGCACTATAAGCCCTAGACTGGGTCTAGGCATGTGTGACACTATGACCCTTGATCAATGGGCTTTGCGATTTTCTCTAAGGCTTAGCTACCCTTGGTTAAGACACCCTAGTACCTGATCTTGGTGTCACACAAAGTGTGAGATAACAGCATTAATAATTCTCTCAGTTTATGATGATGTACTTTGAATGGTGATAAAGGACCACGTCGACCACATGTGATGGCCACAGGGGCACTTGAAGAAGGCTAAAGCAAAAGTCAAAAATACATGAAGACCCTTAGTACCACTAAGGTGTAAAAGTGAAAGTGCAAAAAGACCTTTAGCACCACTAAAGGAAAAAGTCAAAATTAGAAAAGAACAAAATATTATTATTTTTAAATTTCTAATTTTGGTCCACTTACAGGTGACTCAAAGGATATAAAAGAAAATCATTCCATTTCATTATTACACACACGCTTGTTATCACACGTGCGGCTGCTCAATCAGGTGATCTTACAGTTTTGAAGAAGAAGGTTCTTATGATTGTGCCCTAGCATGGATGAGTCTAGCTAGGGCATCATCATTCATGTGAAGACAAACCCTAAGCTATGGTTTTAACAGCTGCAAGTTCATCTCCAGTTCTTGGCTAGGTTTTTTACCAAACCCTCCTTCTCAATAGCAAAACTTCTTCCGGGCAACTCTCCTTTCACCGGGCAGCTTTCAGATCTCCACGGGCAGCCTTCTCTTCTTCACGGGTTGCCCGCATCTTCTCTCAGGTAGCACTTTGAGGGCTCGGCCCTCCCTTTTCTTCCCTCAAGCAGCTAGCAGCAATAGCCCGTAAGGGCTAGGGCCTGCTACAGACCCACGGGCAACCTGTAGGGCATACCCGGGTGGGTGTTGGAGCTACCTCGAACCCTCAAGCAGCAGCATAGTTGTACAGCAGAACATGGGCAACAGCAAAGCTGCATTTTTCGGGCAACCGGGCAGCAATAAAGTACGGTCGGGCAGCTAACTGGTACGGTCGAGCAGACAGGTACAGGCAGGGCAGATCCAAACAACTGGCAGGGTTCTGGGCAACCTGCAAATTGTTGGGCAGGAGAGAGAATTAGGGCCACAAGCCCTAATTTGGAAAAAGCCCTAATTGGGAATTTTTGGTGAAATTGGAAATTTGATCTTTTGTAATTGTGGTTTAACCCTATTGGGGTTTGTGGAACTTTTTGAAGAATTTCAGTCATCTCATTTACGAGATGAATTACTAATGCGTTTGGGGTTTTTGTCCTTTAAAGGTTTCCCCTTGAAAAATTCTTGTGTCCAAGGTGTTGATGTGATTGAAGTTATTGATGGAGAGTTTTGGAACCTGTGTGGAGTTTTTTGTCTCCAAGCGTTTCAGATTTCAGAGTTGAGTTCGTCTTCAGGAGGAGTGATTGATGTTGTTTACTGCACTTATCATTTGTTTATGTTAGTCTGCAAATTTTAAAAGTATCATGCTAATGCTAAAAATTCAACATCTTTCACCCACTCGAACATGTTTTCAGCACTCAGAAACCCCCTCCTCCAGTGTCTCTAACCTATGACGTCATCGTTCCACTAGATGAGCCTACAAGTTGGGAAGAGGGGTGTTGAGGGACAAGCAACACTTTGGGGTTAGTTGGGGCATGACATCCCCCTTTGGATCACTGCTTCATCAAGTGAAGCCTTATTTTAGTCCATTTTGTTACTTTATGTCTATTTTAGAGCATATTTCCCAACTTGTGGGGAATTTACCCTAAAATTAGTCTAATTTCAATTTTATTTCATTTTAGACTTGTAGGTTCAAAATGAAAAGTTGAGGACGAAAAAATATAAATAGACATCCTCTCCTCATTGTAACATTATAAGAAAAGGGTTCTAATATATGTTTTACTCTCTTTCTCCTACTCTATGAGTCATTAATGTGATGTACACCTTTTTTAGGATGTCTTCTTTGGCTCAAAGGTGAATGAAGTAATGTTTTGGGGCTTCTTTTTACAAATGCAAGTGGTTGATGCTAGACTAGTTTGAAGAACACATGCACAAGTGTTACGTAAGGTCTCTTTCCTTGCTCATTCTTGTTAAATGTTGGTATGTTATGCTCTTAGCTTAGTTGAATGGTGCTTTTATGGTGCATATTGCTTATTTGTTAAGGTTTTTTGTCAACTTTGTATGAAGGGAGCGTCCTCCATATGAGTTCTCTATTGCTATTTGGGGCCTTGGACTTCTTCATTTGCCCTGGTTAAGATCTCCTACCAAACCATTGAGGGTGTTAGGTGATGCCCTAGCTTGCAAGCGTTAAAAAACATTTTAAGAGTGGCGTTGACCATTGAGCTCTCATTGCCCTAGGGATTGAGACAAAAATCATATCCCCTTTTCTTGTCATTAAATTACTCTTTTTTAGCAATTTACTCCTTTAATTTTGCTGCAATTTTATGCATTAAACCCTAAAAATCTGAAAATTCCTAAAAACCCTAAAAATCTGAAAATTTCCAAAAATACAAAATATTTGCAATTTGATCATTTTGGTCCACCCATCAAATTTGCCCTAGTGGATGTATCCATAAATCTCTGAGGGCATCCTCATTTTCCTTGGTAAAAAAGTTAAAACCCTAAAAACATATATTGTCAAAAAAGCCCTAAAACTTTACATAAATTAAAAAACCTAGAAACAATTAGAATTTGTTGAATCCGGTCCACCCCTCAATTTCACCCTAGTGGATTTGTCAACAAATCTTGAAGGGCACCGTAATTTGAGCACTCGCAATGGGAAACGTGAAATTGTTGAAATTAGGGTTTTTGCAAGTGTTTTGCATCTCTAATTGACTCAAAAAGTGTGCCCTAGGTCACTTAGCTTTCTCCCCTTTAGAGCGCACTTTTGGGATAAGTGAAAGACCTTGGGATGAGTGAAATTGCATTGAAATATGTGAAATGGTCTAAATTTGAAAGGTGATTGATGACATACATGATAAGCAATTGAACTAACTCCTCAATTAGGTCAATTTGTCTTCTTTATATATTGTTTGAATCCATTCAAGGCACTGATCTAGCTATAAAGGTTGTAGAAGGGTATTTGCTCGTTGGTGTTTGCAGGTACACCTTTTAAAGGGCTTTCCCCTGGGTTTAGGTGTTACCCAAAGTAGTTGAGAGGTTGGGCTGAGGTGACATTTGGACCTAGCCCTTTCCCATATGCATACCATTCACTGGCATACAAACCGCATTTTGCTGCTAATTCAAGAATGCTAGTTTGAACGGTAACACTGTGACTACTTTCCTGGATATTTTCGTGGTATCTGTGATCTCTCCACAGCAGACTATTTTCCCAGATCTTTTAAAATTCCTTAGGCATCCTCTAGCCAAAATGCATGGGTTATGAATGATTTTTGCATACAAATCCTTTGGGGATACCACCCTGACCTACTTCAGTCAGTGTTGTGCATCATGTGCTCTTTTTGCAGGCATCAACCACCACTCTGTGGCCAAGCAACAAACTCTTTGCAAGGCTAATTTATCTACTTTTAATATTTGATTACTCATTAATCAAATCAAAGCTAAGGTTCACTGGTTATTTGCACATTAATGATCTCTTTCTATGGACAAATGCACTTTAAGAACCCACTGCAGTTTAGACAACTCAACCATGGTAGAATAATAGTATGGTTACTTAACTGAGGAACTGAGAAACAATTTACTCTTTCAAATATATGTACTACAAACAAAGGCATCATGCAAATAGAAGGACAATTTGCTGTTGGACAGTTGCAATTTAATTACGAAGCAGGCATCGTACAAGTGATACACAAAAGAATCTATACATTATCACTGCTTTACAAATAAAACCTATGATTCCATGCATGTCTCTGATCTAAAATTATTAACCTAACTGCACCAGAGCATAAAATACAAATACACATGATTGTAACTAGGTACTGACCATTGAATGATGGGACCGTTGCAGAAATCAATCAACTGGGCAATCAAGGAGAAACGAGCCTCGTCACAATCCAAACAAAAGAGATAATCTCTAATATCTTCAAACAAGATAATCCTCGAAAGCTGCCCATCATCTTCATTTTCTAAGTCATCATGATTTATAGTAATCCCTGCTCTTCAACCGGAATCAAAGAAATAAACTAAGTAAACAAGCATGACTCTAACAATGAAAGACTATTATGATTGGGAGGATATGCTGCTTTTCATCCAGAATTAAAGAAATAAATTACATAAAAGAGCTTGAGCCTAATATCGTCTCTGAGAATGTCACAAAACGTGGAGAAATAGCATATAGCTTGAAGTTTAAAAGATCAAATAAGCCAACTGATACAGCTATATATGAAAGTAAATTCCTTAGCAATTGTGCAATAACTAACTAAAAAATCAGGTAAGGTACCATACTTTGCATGAAGTGGCATCCATTGCTCATGGTCTCGCCTGGCCTCTTCCTCAGACCATCTTTTCCATACATTAGGGTCTTTTACCTCAACTTCTTTCTCATTGTCAAGATTCAATCCAAGCTTATCAAGTAAAAATTGGATATCATCCTCTTGTTTGGATTCTTCAACATCTAATTCAGTTTCATCTTCAGAAAGTGGCACCTCATCATATGCTTCATCTTTGCCAGTCACCTCACTGTTAATTTTGGAAGGGAGCTCTGACCAACCTGTCCACCCTCCTTTTTCTACCTCTGGCAGATCAGCAGTTAATAGCTTTGCCTTCTGTCTTTGTTCCTCCTCTTTCTCCAGCCATGCAGCCCACCCTAAGGCTCCATCTTCCCCAAATCTTGCAGTGTCACTGCTCCAAAAGTATTCAAATAGTCTCTCTTTGTTTGGTTCACTCAGCTTAAGGGACGGAGGAAATAAACTGTACTCAATTTCAGCCTGAAACAACCCAATGGCTAGTTCTCGGTGCCCTGTCTGCCATTCGAACTTGCACAGGCTAACAAAAATATTTACAAGTGCTTGTTCAGACTCTAACAGTTCTTTACTAACCGACATTGCTTTATCATTTTCATAAACCTGTAATTAAACATCACAATATTAGAATCAAAATCAATTAAATGCAATACAAAGATGGTTTCAGTGTAAAGTATCCTATTTAGCAAAGTACAATGCACAACATTTTCATGTAAAAAGCAAGTCCAGTTCTAAATGAAAAGACAAGGCTTTCACTGGGCATTTAAATATATCTAATTTTGTGACAATATGATAAGTTAGTTTATGTCACCTTCCAAACTGAGGTGCAGCCAGAGTAGGTTCACTAGAGTGAGGGCCTAACATCTCAAATCAAAATATTTTTCCACCATCTCCGTCTTTAAGCTAAGCCAAATCATATCCAAATACATCCTAGTCTGAAGAGTCATCAAATACTATGCATCCTACATAGTCTAGTTGTCACTTGCAAAGGATTCGCCAACCATTTGCTCTGATAATGATGTTTCTCCTTGTGTTTCAGTCTCTAATTCTCAAAGAAAAGCATGCATGATGATGTGTGAAATAGATCAGAGGAGCAGCATGACATGACAGACAAAAGCATGAAAGGAAGAGATCAGAACACTAACTGATCCATTTCTCCCCAGTGGATGAGTCAGAATCTCCCAATAGCACTCATGAAATAGATTTACAGCCAACCGGCTAATTGCATACATAACTAAGAAGCAAGAAATGTAAAATACCCATACAATCACACTGTAGTCACAATATGCTTTAAACTGGAGAAAACCTCTCTGCCAATAAAAACACTAGACTCGTTATTAAAAGTCAATTGGCCATTACATTTAATTTGTGTTTCACTAAACAGTTCCTACCCTTCTCTTACAACAGAAATACAGCAATAGCTGATGACTGTTGTATTTCTATTGTTAGGAACTAAGAATCTAATTCTTTTGAGCATAATCACCTAGAATTTAACTGATATCCTACATTCTTGCAATCAGTTTAATTTAATTCATGATTAGGTTCCATTCTTTGATTAGAGCAAGTAATGACATATTCATTAAGTCTAATCATCTTTGAGCTCATTACAAGCTCTAGGGTTTCACCCTAGACTGTTACGCTTAATAAGCGGAAGCTTGAAATATTGAATTTAGTATTGTGCAAAAGACAATATATATTTATAAAGGTTTGATATAATATAAAATGAATGATGGATCACAATAAGAATGCCCTAGCCTATATAGACTTGATGTGAGATGACCTACGACATAAGGTCATGACTTTTGGAAGCATTTATTGCTAACTAATTTAAATATTATTAAATATTAACTACTTTATGTTCACAACATTGCCACCCTCTTAACAAAAGCTTTGTCTTTAAAGCTATGTTAACCATCTTCAACTTCTATTCAAACATACTCTGAATTTTGTGAAAATTTAATTACCCTTCACTAAACTTCGAAGTAATTGCCTTCGTGAATTGTCCGAATTATAATAGGCCAATATTACCATGCTTGCATGATGTTTACTAAAAATTATGTCATTATTTATTTTATCCTTAACTACTCTTTTAAACGTTTTCTTTTAAATATTTTATTATTTTCCCTTCAAATTATATATTCTTTGTTTAACCTAATGAAGACCACGAATATTACAGATGTCTTCTGATTTAATAAATTTAATAATCAACGTTTCCATCGTCCACATCTGCTTTCACACAACACATGTTGCGACTTTTGATATATGGAATTGGTGACTCCTTCAACGGAACCTACGTTCAGTATCTCCTTCAGAGTAGCTTTCGCTTCCCGACACTTAAGAAATTGTTTAACCAACGCTATAGTTTCCCTCCAAAACAAGGACAGGCGAATGAGAAAATTGGCGGAAACCCCTAACATGCACAATTTACAAAGTTTCAGATTCGTTTTTATTGACATCCAAATCGACCTAGTTTCAAAGGCCACCATTTCCGTATGTTTATTTGAGTAAAGTAGAAAACAGAAGTTAAGCATAAAAGCATAAATGGCAATTGTTTGCAATTCAAAACAATGTCAACGAGATCACATTTGCTCTATCACTCCTGCAATTATTTTGTTTCAAACTATATCTACTATCCTTAGCCACTTGTATTGTTAGCTAAACAACTACTGCTCCTACAACCCTCCAAACCTGGTGATCTAGGAAATCAATTGTAGCTTCGAATTCCGCAATTGTAACTTTCGTCGTTGCTTCTTTCACGACGACATGACAATGACCTAGAGGGAGATCTTGAACCAGACCACTCATGCCTGCTAGTGGATTTAGGACTGTTTTGACCATTTCTTTTAATGCGACCCTACTCGGAGTTTAGATGGTTGGGCATGATCGAGAAAATGATGAGGATTGTTGAATGGAAACCTTCAAACTTTTTGTTCCTTCCTTTGTTGTCCTTATCGTGCTCTATTGAAATGGCAATCCTTTCTTCTGATCTATTTATTGTGGTTTTCAAACTAGATTGTTGAATGGAAACCTTCAAACTTTTTGTTCCTTCCTTTGTTGTCCTTATCGTGATCTATTGAAATGGCAGTCCTTTCTTCTGATCTATTTATCGCGGCTTCCAGACTATCTTCCCAAGTAAATGATACAAATACTTCATCTTTTGCCAGAGAAGCTACTTTGTCGTTGTCATATTTTTTGGCATCATCATTGTCAGGTACCCCTTCTAAGTCTTCATTCTCTGCAGTGGCATCGTCCAGTGTATTGCCATCTGCGTAATCATATTCAATAGATTTTTGGACTCTTGTGTATTTCCTTACACTCTCTTCTAAATTGCTCAAGAATCATAAAAAAATCCTCTTGAGATGAATCCATGGTTGGATATACGAGAGCACTGAACTGTAGGCTCTGATACCAATGTTATGCTTAATAAGCGAAAGCTTGAAATATTGAATTTATTATTGTGCAAAAAACAATATATATTTATAAAGGTCTGAGATGACCTATCACATAAGGTCATGCCTTTTGGAAGCATTTAATGATAACTAGTTTAAATATTATTAAATATTAACTACTTTATGTTCACAATATAGACCTTATTCTTAGACTTGGACATTTTATTAATTTACATTGTGCATGGTTAAATTTTCATGTTATTATTGGGGATTAGTAACATGTCTCATTTGTGCTTCTAGCCTTTATTGTTATCTTTATTTGAAGCATTTTCATTTGAATCTAAGCATTTAAATGTGTTATATTTTAAGTCATGGATTCATTTGGCATATTAAATACCTAGTTATTTCCATATCTTATTGTGCTTAAGGTTAAGTTAACTCTCGTTCTTACAGTGTTGAGACTGGGACATTATTATTGGGGATTAGTAACATGTCTCATTTGTGCTTCTAGCCTTTATTGTTATCTTTATTTGAAACATTTTCATTTGAATCTAAGCATTTAAATGTGTTATATTTTAAGTCGTGGATTCATTTGGCATATTAAATACCTAGTTATTTCCATATCTTATTGTGCTTAAGGTTAAGTTAACTCTCGTTCTTACAGTGTTGAGACTGGGACAAGAGCTCTTCCATGTTACATCCCATCTTGCCTTGTACACTTTTACTTCTTTTATTTTCTTCTCTACTTTACTTCTTGTATTGTGTCTCTTTTAAGGGAGACCGTTTGGTCCTCCCACATGCACGAACATCATTGTAACCTGCAGTCCCGTTGACCTGCTTTGTGGTCATTAGACATTAATAAAATTATCTTATCTTTAATTCAAGCAAAATCATTCAATTACAGAAACCTCCATTCAATTACAGAAACCTCCCTTGGCTTTTGAGAGTTAGCCTAGCTGTGAAATTTTCAGGTGCACTCTGAAAATACTTGACCCCAACTCGGTCTCAAGTCTCTCTAAATCACATGCAAATTATTTATGACATGAAACACATGAGATCAATTCACTTCTTATAACTCAATATAGCAATCACACATAAAACTGAACAAAGATGTTTTTGTTCAAATGGAAAACCCCTTGTGGGAAAACCAGTGAGAGATATAGTAACTTTTATTATCTTCAAGCAGTTCACAATAGGTACAATAGATCAACCCAACATAGACTTGTATATGAGCTAAAAATCTCTAATCTCAAGTCTGATCTCTGATGGATAGTTGGGTAATGCACCCCTCTCTCTGACTCTTCCTCTCTTTGAAAATGCTCTCTGACTAGGGCCTGTCGCCCCTCTACTGCTGGATCATTGTCTAGACAATGCCCTCTCTCAGATTGATGAACTCTATCTCAAAGTTCAACTCCCTACAATGAAGTACACCCCTTCTACTCAAGAATGTGCCCCCTCTGTCAACTAAATGCTCTGCAGTTGGAATCAAACTCTCATAGAAGCAGTTTCTACCTTTAATGTGTCTTCCCTCTACTACAGATCAAGTGTGCCATATCTCTACTCAGATTTGCACCCTTACGCCACTAGAAATTGTGCTATCGCTGCTCAAGAATACACCTTTGTCTCTCATGCAAGCATTTTCCCTTCTCATTCAAGGATTCACTCCTCTCATGCACTGGTTCGCCCTCTCTTGTGTGCTCAATCTTTGAGCTCTCAACTAATGAATCTCTTGCCTTGGATGGTTCCTCTCTACCTCAGAAGAAGTATGTTGGATCCCTCTTAGATCTGTGCCCCTCCTCTGCCTGATGATTGTAGCATTCTCTTCTCAAGAATGAGCCCTCAACCTCATGCAGTGATTCGCCCTCCTCATGCAGTAACTCGCTCAACTTATGTAGATAAACTCTCTACTCAACACTGTCAAGGTGAATGCACCCCCATTTGCCTCTGCTCTCTTTTATAGGCTTCTGATGATTTTAGGGTTCCAAAACCCTCACCTACTTTTCATGCACATGCACACCTACTTTTCATGCGCATGCACATGCATCACCTACTTTCCATGCACATGCACATGCATACCTCATGCACATACACATGCATATCTCATGCAGCATGCAGATCTCATGCACATGCATCATGCAAATCACACTACTGCATTAAAAACCGGTGCATCCCTACATTCCTTGCATGCAGCTAGTAAGGGTCTCGAAAACCTCAGCATGTTTCCACCATTGGAACCATGACAACTAGTAGAGTCTATTTCACACTCTTCATTACTATATTGTAATGTACCTTCATACTAGGCATGACTACATGAAGGACAAATGAAGAGGTCCAAGAAGTTTTTGAAGAAGATCAAGAAGCCTCTTTTGATGACCTTATTGAAGAGCCTCCTCATGTTCCCATTGAAGCATGTGTTGAAGACCTAGTTCATGAAGAACTTAATGCTCCTATTTGTTCTCCTCATAATGATGAAGCTTTGGTGAGCTTTTCTCATCATATTTTTGAAGCCAAGCCTTTTGAAGATGACATATTTGAGCATCATTTTGCTTATAATGAAGATGGCAGCCATGGATATAATGTTAGTGATTTGTGTTACAGCTCAATTTAACACCTTAGTGGAAAAGCCCCACTTGACTAGTACTAGAAATCTAACTTTGAAAGATTACTACCATTGTCACTTTAGCTTAAGTCTTTCCACATTTTAAGCCATTCTTCAAGGCCAAGGGAAGCTTCCCTATCAAGTTTGGGAAGATCTTAGGAGCTTAAACTCATTAAAGGTTCAGAAGTGTTTAGTTAAGTTAAAGCATCCCACAAAGTGTTTCAACCAACAACAATATGCCAAGAGATAAAAGCATTTTACAGAAAAGATGATTGCTCAAGATAAAATAACCATGGATATTAAATGAAATAACTTATGGAAATGTTAAACAACAATGTACAACAATTTATCAATACTAAAACCAATGTTGAAAAACTCTCTGAAAAATCACCAACTTTTTAAAAAGTCACGATTTTTTCCCTAAGCCAAAAAATCGACTGGAAAAAATAGCGATTTTTTAACTTTTCAAAAAGTCGCAATAGCTAAAATGGCAAGTCCCTACTTTTCCCAAGAATTCGCAATGGCTAAAATGGCAAGTCCTGACTTTTTCCAAAAACTCTCCATTTTTGCTAAAATGGATAAAATGGCTAATTTTCCAAAAATTTGTCATTTTAGCCATTTTGTTGTATACTAACACCTTTCCTCTACCGTATAAATATTTCAAAACTTTGTTGTATTTGAAGATCAAACCATGCAAGGATAATCTATACAAAATATGTATCCGACGTCCGTTTATCAAAGATCACAATGGTAATTGAATTATTTTTTTCACTATTAGGGAATTTTTTGAGCAAACATATTTTGAGTGATCATCATAGCACATTGTAGGAAAAAGAGAGCAATGTTTCAAGCGGTAGATGAGTTAGGGCTAAATGTGAGGATCGTGTCGATAATTCAATTTGGGAGGAGTGAAAAAGACATCTATGATTTATCACTAATACAAAACAAGAAATACGTTTAATGGCTGACAACCAAATCGATAAAATACCTTTCAAAAATTAGGTTTAAGTCATAAGATGGAGGGACAGATAAAAAGCATTTATGAAAACCTTATATAAGCGTAATCATTGGAGTAGGGAAAAATATGAAGTATGAATGGAAAACTCGGGAAGAGAGCATTGGTATTAGATAGCTATATGCTAGTTTTCCTCGAATACATTTATATATGTGATGTCATGTTGTATTGGTTATCCACTTTTGAGTCCTTGATTGGACAACTATGATGTTACATGATACAGTATCGACTTTGATATATGATTTTACATTTGGCATGACTACATGATGATGATATATATCAATGCTTTCTCCATGTTTATGTTCCAATGTGTTTATCTGATGTTATTGTTGCTTTAAATGTTTAAAATTCTGAAAAAATGAATGTATTTTGTATTTTTTATTGTTTGTCGACTTTTGCCGATTTTTTCACCGATGTTGCCGAGAAGTTGTATTCGGGACCCTTGCCGAATTTTTATCGATGCCGACTCTTTTAACATTGATTAAAACTACATTAAAGTGAATGGTTCATTGCCCCAATTAACTTGATTAATTTATGAAATTGTTTACTTCAATGAGGCCCTCTTGAAGAAATGAAAATCTTTGCAAAAAGGTATCGACTTGAATTGCAATCACTGAAATCACTCCAACAAAAATGGCTTACTATTAATCCACAAACTTGAGAATTATTAATTAGTGTTTTCACCAGTGTTACACGGGGACTCGCCCCCCAGGGTCGGGGGCGCGCCCCCCTCGCTCCCTGCGCCCCGGGGGCTTGGGGGCTCCTGGGGAAACGTTTCCCAGCGTCCCCAAAATCAGGAAACTCTCGGAAACTCGCAAGGGGGCGCGTCCCCTTGTTCTGCAGCGCGCTCCGGTGAAGGGGGGCTCCCACACGCCCCCTCCAGACACTGGGGGCTCCTAGATGCCCCCCACGATTTTCCCAATTTCAGTTTAAAAAAGCAAATTTTTAATTTTAATTGTTGTTTAGTCTCTATTTCAGGCTTAGTTTTTAGTAATTTACTATTTCACTATTTTAGCATGCAATATCATTGATTCAAGTTTTCAATTACAATGACTGAAATTTGAAATATGAATATCCAGATTCAAATGACAAATTTGAAAATTATCATGATGAATTGTATAATGTGTTTGTATTATTAATTTGCTATATTCTGATTTACATTGCACAATGATAAACTTAGTATTTACTATTTATTATTTACTTTTAGTAGTTTACATGGGATGAATCATTGAATTGTTGTTGCTGGGATTTAATAATTTGTAATACTAATTTTTATTAAGACCTGGACGCCCCCCCGCCCCCCCCAAATTTCGCTAAAATTTGGGGGTGGTCTCCACACGTCCCCAATGTGCGTTTCCCCGCTCCCGCGCTCCGACGTCCCGGAAACTTGGGGGAACATTGGTTTTCACTATCACATTCATAATCCATGAGCAATAGAATAGATAAACAGTGAGATCACTTGTACCAATTTATGATCATTTCCATAATACCAAATAAAGTTAAATATACATTTAGGAACTGTTATAACATACTTTGTAGATGGGATCTACCTCTAATTTTGACTAAGCAGATTTCAATCTTGAGCCTAGTCCTTACAGCATATGCGTCAAACGATATCAGCGGTTGGAGGATTATCCTACTATTGAACAACTGGATCAGACAGTAGTGTTATCACATATCTAGTAGTTGGGCTACCATATTCTATTTTTCAGATACAATACATTTTTTCAGCCAAATCTCTTACATATGAGATGTTGAGATGAGCAGTTTTGACGGATCATTATTTTGTTAGTGGACTATTATACTCTCCCATGTCAGGACTGAGTCTCAGGACACTCAGATTCAAGGATTGATGCAGCCATTTAGTCATTTGCAGAGCAGTTAGTGATGCCCAGATTGGTATTAGTGTGTTCTCATTGGACAGATGATGGTTCAGATGGATTATTTGCATGGTTATGACTCAACATTTATTATATTGTGTTATGTTTATCATTGCTCTTATACTCATCTTTGTGACATATACTAGCATTTAGTGTCATGATTTGGCGGTCATAACTATATGGACTTGGATGTATTTGTATTATGTATTGATGTCCCTACTTAGACTTGGAAGTTCCTGATTTTTACTCATTGGTTTTACCCTCCCTAGGGAGAATAGAGGTAGTCATTCCCACCATACTTTGGCTTGCTAGTGTTGGCTTCATTGTTCATTGTCTCCACCCATCCATTTCCTTCCAGTTTTGTTTTAACCTGACTCACTACTTGACTTATGGCATGGAGGACCTTTCCCCGCTAGAACCTTTGTTGGACAAACCTCCCTGTTTATGTTGTGTCTCGGCTCTGAGTTAGTGACAGAACTTGCCTTTGGTAAGTTGGATTGTATGCCTTAATCATTCTGGTCGGTTGTCCCGATGTTTGGCACTGTGCAGAACTTCCCCTGGTCACTTGAAATGTTGTTGGCTAAAACTGAAAGCTCATGTACTGCTTGTATTGGAAATATTTATATATGCGCCCATGGAAATTGTAAACTCCAGAATGTGTTTTTTAACATATGTGAGTAAAGGGCAAGAGCAATGAAATGCTAAAATACCCCGCGAAGGGTATAAGAAAAGGTCCCAAAAGCAATGGTTAAATATATGCTATATCTGAATATTGCTGACCTTATAAATTTGAATATGTCCTTGATGAAAGCTGCAATTAGTTGTGCTTTTAAGCACTGGTGAAGTCCCAAAGGTCATATAGGCCAAAAAGGCCATGGAAATAAAATTGACGATCCTAATGAACCTGGATCAAGCTTGATGTAGACATGATGCCTAAGTTGAATAAGCACTCTCTGAACAACTCAACCATTTGTGAGGCACTGCCATTCCCTATGTTGTTGTTTTTCCGGCATATGGTTATAGTGAGTATTCCCTTTCCATATCCAAAGTGTCATGATATTAAGTTGGTAGTCATCCTTTGTCCTAGCCTTGTCAATTTTAGCCTTCACCCTTCACTAGCAAATTGACTACAACTATGAAGTGAGTATAGTCCTAAAATTCTGGTCCGAGTAATAATAAATAAAACCCCATATATGTATTTGGTTGGTGTACCGTCAGTGAGATGACTGCTACTTGATATGATTGTTACTTAAATGATTTGTAGAGCATGTCTTAGCCTTGTAACACTTGCAGCAGATGGATGATAGTCTGAGTTATATTATTGGTATCTGGTCACTTACAGGTGATTATATTGTCAATTGGATATTGTTGATGATCAGGCAGAACCTGGAAAGGGTATGAGTATGCACCCTAGATGGATTTGGACTCTTTGAGTCTAGTGAGATAGCTTATTTTCAGTTCCGGGCACTTGCAGAGATGATCATGCTCATTTTACCCTTCTGATGCAGTTTTGCTTCACAGAATGATGTGTCTGAGCAGGAAGATGTTTTTATTGGATCTCCTAGGGCGCTATATGGGGCATAGGGGGTGCAGCCATTTGATTGTACCATAGTACCCCCATCCCAGAGAGCCTGGTGGGCTCAGTTGGACAACACAGGCACCCTAGGAGGTTGTTTTGGTGGGTTCACGTTTCCCGAGGCAAATTAAAAAATGATTAAATGGCTATTGAAGAAATCGATTTGGGCTACTGAGACAAGCAAATGACATGGGATGAGTCATGATGATGAGAGTGATGTCCTCCACACCTTCTCCAGCAGTTGCAGCACCTAATTGGGCCCACCCCTAATTTTTGGGCATTTTTATATTATTTTTTAGAGCTTTTGGAAGGCTCACAATTTCCTCAAAAAGGCACAAAGTCAAAATATTAAAATATTAGATTGTTTTATTGTGCCATGGGGCACCCAGAGAGAGTTAGTTAACACTCCATGGACCCACCATGTGCTTCATTTATTTCTTGTTGAGTGGGGTACCCTCTTTATGGGTGATCTAGTCCACTTTGGTACTTTATGGTCATATTGATCCATGTATTGTATGTTGAGCTCATCTCAACCATTGATTAGAACATTGATATCTTTTAATCTTAGCCACTCGTTTTGAAATGGTTAGGATTTTGGTTCTCTCGTTCCTATTTAAAGAAGGGAGCTTCTCATTTGTAGAGGGTCTTTGGCTCTTGGATCTGATTAATAGAAAAACTTCCTTGTGGATATTTTTTGGATCTCCTTTGCATCTGGTGTTCTTAAATGGTGATTGGAAAGTCCTTTGCTTCCTAGCATTCGGGAAATTTGTGTGAGATCTATATTTTTTCAGGATCATTGTCTTGTCTACAGGAGGGCAACTTCATCTTGGGCCTTTTTGCAAGGGATCCTCAACTCGCTTGGATTGGATTCCTCTTGTATCAGGGGATTTTCATTAGCTTCATTGTAATCTATGATTACATCTTGATACTTTTCTGTAGATCTTGTTTTTCTTTTGTGATACGGCAAATCTGATATTGTTGACGTTTGCTTATGCAAGAGAGAGGGCGCATTGGTCACTTGGAGCAAAACGTTGGGCTTAGAAATCACACAGGTCTTCTCAAATTGATCGAGATAGCAGGGATCATCACCTTCAAGGCATCTACAAGGATTTCCAGGTAAGATCTGCAGGTTAGTTCCTTTCTTCTAGATCTCAACCCATTGACGCATGCTTTTCTTCATTTTACTGAAAATTCCATAAATAATAAAAAACCAAAAAATCCTAAAAAATGAATCGCTCGATCTCTAGACAAACCACTGCTAGGTTTTGTAGATCGGGCCTCCCTCTCACCAATTCACCCCTAACGTTGAGCTAATTGTGCCTGGTTTTCCCTAGATCTGAGAAACAGTCCTCCCAAACCCTAGCGCTCCTCATGAAATTCTGACTTTTTCCGGGATTTGATTTTTGTGGCAAAATTCCTTCTTGGGTTTGTAGATCGGGTCCTCCTCTCTCCAAAACACCTTCAACACTGAGTAAGATGCTGACATGTGGCCCTAGATCTGAGAAACTGTCTTCTAGGACCCTAGCGCTCCTCATCATTTTTCTGACTTTTTCCCAGATCTAACTTTTCCAGCATTTTTCCAACGTGGGTTTGTAGATCAGGTCATCCTCATTCCATTTCTCCTCCAACGCTGAGCTGGTGGTCTCTAGATTGTCCTAGATCTAAGAATCTGCCCTTCCAAACCGTAGCGCTAGCCACCTTGCTGCTGGTTTCTCACATAAACTAACTTTTCTGGCCAAATAACTTTCTGGGTCTGTAGATCGAGGTATTTCCCAGGTGAGTTTCCTACAACGTTGGGCAGATAGTGACTCCATTGCCCTAGATCTAACAAGAACTGATCTCCAACCCTAGCGCTACCCCCTCTTTGGCCTTCTTTCCTTGTAAACTGACTTTTCCCTGGTGACTCAAGTACTTTGACTTTGTCATATCTTTCATCAAGTCTATCCATCGGTACTAAATAGCCCCAACCCTGTCCTTGACCTCCCTGCATTGGTCACGTTTCCCAAGGCAGAGGATATTCTCACTTGTTGCTAGTACCTCAACCCCAGATCTAGTTTTTACCTTACAGGTCATCTGTGTCCCACTTTGGATCAAACCTCATACTTCCTAAGCCCTGATCCAAATCCTTGGCTCACCTCGTGACATCATCCATAAATCTAGGGTTTCTATTACCTTACACCTTTTGTACCTCAAAGTCCATTTGATCTGATCTGGTGTCTAGCTTTGATCTCTCCTGTCCGGAGTAGATCTGGGGCTCCCCCTTTGTTGTCTTGGGCTAAGACACAAAGTGAAGGCTTCCTTGATTGGCATGACAACCATCCATTGGGAGTCTAGGCAGTCTTGGTTCCACCTCCTTAGTTGCTTGTCTCTCTACCATCCATCCTGGATCCACCTCACATAGGCAACTACAAGGTTGGTGATAACAAGTAGCATATTATCAGAGGGGCTACCCTTGTAATTATTAATCCCTCTTCATGTCACCCCTTATCACACATGTCAGACCTTAGTACAACGGGCCTTCAGGATTATTCTTATGCAGTTGGGATCTTGTCTTTCCTTGCCCCCAAAGTAAGCAGAGTTAGCACAAATGGTTATTTTTGCAGCTGCAGTTCAGATCAAGTATATGGCAGAGGTATATTTTTGGATTTCATGAGTCTTATTGATGGACTGACTTATGTTAGACCTTGTCATGCATAGGCGATCATGTGATTTTATTGGTTGACTGGCAGTAGGACTTGTGCTGGTTGCTTGTGTAATATATGGATCATCACCCCTCTATTGGTTCCATAGTTAGCCTTATCCACTTATCCATCTCATTCATTTTGTTGCAAACCACTCTTCACTTGGACATGACTGATGCACTTGCAGACCTCCCCCTCTGTGACATCTTTGTTAGGATGGCCTGTTGAATACACAAATATATTGAGAGTCACCAACAAGAAGTACACCAGATATATATAGAAAATCAATAATAATATATTGATAAAATATTAAAACCATAGAAAATTACAACAACTTCTTGGAGGCCCCAACCCCCTTGTTTCAGCAGCTACAACTGAAAGGAAGCTTCAACTCCCTAGCTTCTCCAGCACCAACTGGAAGGAGACCACAACTCCCTCATTTATGAGCTACAACTGAAAGGAAGCTGCAACTCCGTGATTTACCAGTTCCAACAGGAAGGTCTCCAACCCTCTTAGATTTGCCTCAAGGTGACTCAAAGTCTACCTCAACTCTTCTTCAATTTACTCCAATTTTTCTTCAACTCTTCACTGTCTTCTTCAGTTCTTTACTCTTCAAATTCACTTTGGCACTCTTGCTTACATCGGTTTTTCTGTCATCTTATGGCACTGCCAAATATCTCTTGTACAGTCTCAACTTTCAATTCTGTTCTTGATGCTCTGTTCCCAATTCTGTTCTCGAAATACTCTGCTCCAGTCACTGTTATAGGCTTCAAGACCTTCCTTTCTCAAAACAGCAACGATGTCTTTACAAGATCTGCAATAGTGGATTCACCAGTTCTGTAGCTATGTCCTTTCAAAGTCTGTGTACACCACGTTTGCAGCAAGATCAGCACAAGATAAACACTAAAATCTTCTCTGCAATCATATCTCTTCAAGGTCTGTTATCATATCATCAAGATTTGACCTGAGAACTCCACAAAGTCTGTATTTTCTATGCAAGGTCAGTACTGATGACTTCTCGAGATTTGCACTGAGGATTCTAAAAAGTCTGCACTGAGGATTCTTCAAGGTCTGCACTGAACTCTTTACAAAGGTATTTATTCAATAACGTTTGCACTCATACAGGGTTTCCACTGAAAACTTTACAAGGTCTGTACACACTGCAATCCAATGATCAACTGTTTGCTGAAGATGGTCTCAATTTGCACTTCAAGATTTCTCCACAAGGAAGCCTTATCAACAGATTACAAACAGTCCTAAGATTGTCGACTTCAGTCCCTCAAATAGTCTGAAACTGGTCCTTGAATAAGTCAAGATCTGTACATGGTTCTTCAGTAGATACAACAATGCTTCCCCAAATGCTCCGTACAAATTTTAGATCAATTCTTCACAATCATTCCTTCAAATCTGTAACAAATTACCCTTAACACATGCCACATCAACTTTTTCACCCTGTTTCGAAAAGCTGTTCGAAACAGGGTGAGAACATTTCCAAAAAAATTGTGTCAATTCTGTCCACCAAATCAGTCATATGATAGGCCCAAAATCAGTTCATAACACAGCCCCAAAACAGTCATCACAAGCCTTCATACTTGTCCTTTTCTTACTTTGGGATCTGCGCCCCCTTTCCTCAGTCTTCTTCTACCCCTTCACCCTTTTCTCCTGCTGCCATTTCAGAGCTCAACTCTTTTCCTTTAAGTAATCATCAAAAAGGGTGTACTTCATTCTTATTTATACACATGTGTAACCCTCTAATGGGGCCGACCTCAACATGTTGTAACTTGTAATGTAATTTTAATTTTTGTACTAGAGCCAACCTATAATTCTGTTTGATCATTGTCTTATTTGGGTTCCTTAGGGCCAACTTTGCTCTCTTTCGGGGGCTTCGTTGGTGCTTTCCAAGGCACAATAATTCTTCTTCTTTTGAGCTTCTTCAAAGTAAGTCTGTAAATTTTCCTTTAATATTCAACTAGGGCTAAACAGTGCATGCAAAATATCAACTGATAACCACACATGAATATCTTTAACAGTATGCAGCGGAATATAACTGAGAAATAAATCACAACATCACATCACAATATTAACGCTATTATTTTGGGTATGGAAACCCCCGGAAACACCCAAGATGGGAAAACCACTGCAGCAGTCAAATATAGATTTTATTATGAGAAAATACGGAACTTTTACAATCACTGCAAATTCACCCAAACCTGGCGAATGCAGCACCCAGCAGAATCACTGGGCAAATCCCAGCTAAACCCCAACACCCTCCTGTGTGAGTGTACGGCCCAGATGTACGAAGCTTGATGATCCTAATGCTCACTCCTCCGTCTTCTCAGCTAAATCCTCTGTCTGACTTTCTCTCCCTATCTGTATCCTATCTCTGTCGGAATACAAGTGTGTGTGTTCTCTCCACCAATTGATCTCTCTTTTATAACTTTAGATAAATCGAAATCCCTAATTTCACTTTCACTTTAACTAGTGGTAAAGCAAAAACCCTAAGTTCACTTTCACTTTAACTAGTGGTTCACTAAAGTTAATTTAGATCACTTTAATTTATTTTCCAAAGTAAACTTAGGAAAAGTAAATTAAATACAACTGGTTTCTTAATTTGAGTCTTCTACATGCAAGAACACATGCATCTAGGAAGACCTTCCTTGTTGCTACTTGTTTAACAAAGTCAAGGTTGCTTCGAGATAGTTCATGGACCTTCTTTGTGGACACATCATCATAATTTTAAGGGCTACTTGGCTTCAAGGCTTCATGATGGCTTCATGTCTTCACTTCAAGACTTTATGTCTGCATGGCTTCACGGCTTCATAATGACAAGGATCCACTCCCTTTCTTGCTTGATGCTTCAAGGGTCTTTAAGGGCCTTCATGTTTGCTTGTCCAAACGTACTCTTCAAGGATCTCCCTCTTAAAACCCTTGGTGATCATCATGACACCTTGATTCAGATCTTTTACTATGTTGACATTGTTGAACCACCTCAATGTCCTTTTACTTAGGTTGACATCAATGACAACCAAATGCCCAACATGGCCTCCATGTTTTCCCGAATGTCTTGGGTCCGATGTGTGACAAAGCTATACAAAGTTGTAACGCTTCTTGTCGGATAGCTACCAATGTTGAGTTCTGAGCCTAGGTAATCTAGTCACCAAAAGTGTATCCGCTAGACTTGAAATAAGTACTCCCCATCCTTGAAATTGGTTAGTGGTTAGAAGCATAGGTAATCCTCCTCGTATGACGTTAATCCTACTTGCCCCTAAAAAGGCATTACTGTGGCAACTCCATCACACCTATGGACCGCAGCTGGCAGCCAAGCTAAGGCCATGTCATAACTAGGGACCAGAAGGCTATCCAAGGCTAGTGCCTTTAAACCATTAGCTAACTAAAGGATTGCAAAGTGAAATGTACTTCAAAGAAATATAAAAACAAAAAAACAAAAAGTGAAAGAAAGTTTGAAATGAAAAGAAAAGAAAAAGTTGTGAAATAAAAGGGGGAGGGCTTGTTAGAGCCAAAGGGGTGCCTTCTACGCACTTCATCCATTTGTGAGACACCCTACTTCCCTAGTGTTCACCACACCAAGAAATATCACAGAGTGTCCTTATTCCTATATCTCCAAAAAAAATCAAATCTATCCTATGGTCAACTTCCACTTTGACTAAACCCATGATTGATTTCCATTCCACATTACTCAATGGTGAGGTTTGATCTATGTATTACATTTGTGATTAGTCTAGATAGGAAAATGTATATGAAACTAGATATTCTTGTCTTTTCCGGTACTTAGCACTTCTCTTATACGTGTTTTGTTGAAATGATCACTATGTATGTCATGAATTAGCATCTAGTTATCCATCATTTTTTGTCGTGATAAAGGCACTAACACCTCTTGCAAGCATTCTACATGATTATTCCATCATCTTGAGTCTTGGTCAAACCCTGGTATGATCTGGTCAAAGGGTCAAGCCAGCAGCAAGATCTCACTATGATTCATTATTAATCATATATTTGCCATTGGAGGCCAATTGGACCCCTCAAAGTATCATTTGAGACATTATTGGATTAATAGACTTTATTAAATTATTTTCCTAAGGTTTGCTAAAAATAATTAGCCTATATAATGAAAAATATTTGGAGAATACTTCATGGAGATCATATCAAATTGATTATGGGCATATGGGTAGTGGATCTTACGATTTTTTAAGGGCTACGAATCATTTGAGACATTATTGGATTAATAGACTTTATTAAATTATTTTCCTAAGGTTTGCTAAAAATAATTAGCCTATATAATGAAAAATATTTGGAGAATACTTCATGGAGATCATATCAAATTGATTATGGGCATATGGGTAGTGGATCTTACGATTTTTAAGGGCTACGAATCCATCTATGTAGTCAGATTTACAATCTGAGGAAGGATAATTGAGATTTGGGTAGTTCAATGATTTATTATTTTATTCCAAGAGAAAATTAAAAATTAAAAAATGGCCAAGGTCTTTGATGTATGAATTGAGATAAGTGAGTGGAGAGGTATGACTTGGGTTATGTTATGATGGTCCCCTAAACACATTTGGACCATTTTTCCTAGCATCACTTGATATGTGTAGTTCAACTTCATGGTGGGATGCCTTCTCTCCCTAGGGGAGCGACTTCTTCATATGGTGACTTGGATCTTGAGCTATAGCATGTAATAAAATTGTATTGTGATCATCAAGTGGACAATTTGATACCCCTAGCATCTTATTAGACATATCTTTCATATATCATGAGATTGTACTTGGGCCATTGGAGGTATTTCACCCCTCTCCATTAGATAGTCATTTCCAGCTATATAAAAAAGATAAAAATGAGATCAAATCTCAACCATTGATCATGTATTGGCATCTTTTAATCTCAACCATCTATTAAAGGATGAGTTAGGGATTTTGTTACTCTCAATCTATAAAAGAGAATGAGCTCCTAATTTGTAAGGGACTCTTGGCTCATTTCAGCAATGAATAATATCAAATCTTTTTGTGGTGCAAAATCTTTTGTTCGTGGATGATTTGGATGGATTTTCCTTTCTTTCCGAGCTCCTACTACAACTAGATCTCAGTTGTTCTTGCCTTGGACAAATTTTATTGTGTGATTTTGCTTGTTGAAGAGAGGGCGACTTGGGCAACTTGGTCTCTTTGACAAGGGATTTATTTGTGAATGAAATCTATTTGCAAATACCATTTGTTTCCTGTCTCTCTTACTTGCTAATTCAATTTGCAAATTATTGAGTTTAGCAATTAGATATTGTGATCAACTTCTCTAATTAGTTTCTTTGTGATTTGCAAGTTGAAGTTACTGGATCAACAAGTGCACCTTGGTTTGAAGTGAACTTGGGATCTATTATGGGTCGTTGAGCAAGGAGAAAGAACTCCTTCAAGCATCTGAAACAAGGTGAGTACCTGGATCTTTTGATATGGAAACTTTGAAAACCATTTGTCACCATAGTATAATGTTTCAAAACTTTTGATTAAATGCATGTGGGGTTTATTGGGAGGTTGTCACTATGGTAAATTTTTATATAACTAGATTTTGGGGTAAATTAACAAATCCTAAACAAACTCATTTTCTGGCTCCATTAAGCCCTAAGTGTAGGTAAGATAAGATAAGATAAGATAATTTTATTTATGTCCACTAATGACCACAAAGTAGGTCAATAGGACTGTCAGGTACAATGATGTCCGTGCATGTGGGAGGACCAAACAATCTCCCTTAAAAAGAAATACAATACAAGAAATAAGATAGAATAGAAGTCAAAGTGTACAAAGCAAGCTGGGCTGAAATATGGGAGAGCTCTCGCCTCAATCTCAACACCGTAACCCTGCACAGGGGCAAATGTAAAATTCCAAATATTGATATTCTATTGTTTTCTATTCTAGGGATTGCTTGTAGCCTCAAGATTTACAATAATACAGAATAAAAATTTGCATGCAAAGTTCTGGGCAAATGGCCCTAAATTATAGCTGAACTAGGGCAAAGGTTTTCGGAAAGAAGGTAAACACTTACCAGTGATGATCAAGCCGAAGATGCTCCAGAGAGATGACGCATGCAGATAAAGCTGAGCTGGTGTAGTAATATTGCTTCCTTCCCGGTGTTACCGCTCGGCAACACAAAACCCTCTCCTTAGCTAAAGTGGACTTTTTTTATGAAGGAGGTGCCTGATGGAGCTGAGAATTTACTGGGATGTAGATCTTTCCATGCCCGAGAGAATGAATGGAGCATGCAAGAATTTTGACCCCTCTAAGTAGGCTAGCGAATTGGTTCCCCTGTTCAGCTGCTCACGCCCCCAACCACACAAAACTGCTGATAATTGCTCCGAATGAGCAAACTGGAAGCTGTTGATCACCCAATGCAGTAGCGTGACCCTGTTGATGAAGATGATGCCAGTATACGGAAGATAAACTGAGATTTAGAGACTCAGAAAGTACTTTGGGGTTTTCCAGCCAAATCCCCCAGCTACACGGATGAACCTACAAACAATCTTTCGGTAGATACTGAATCGTTGGATATGGATGAATATGATAGATGTTGTTGATAAACCTGGATGGTCTATCCTGAAAGAGACTAGGGCAGATATTCCATTGTCGAACCCTCATTAGCTGAAGACGTCGTCTTCAACCCCAACTGTCGTGGCTACACGCTGTGCTGCTGCTCAAAAGTTTCAAATCAACAATAATAATAATAGATACTTTGCTTAGTCCAATAACCCTTCTTAAATAGATGATCATATGCTTTTAGGGTTTTCGCTTCACTTTTGCATGCATGCAATTCTAATTTCATGTTGATTTTTAAGCCTAAGAAAATAAGGCTTCTTCATCCTTACTGATGACTTTAATACTATAGGAGTGTCCTATTCTGTTCTAAGTATCAAGTCCCTCAGTCAATTCCCTCTTATGCAGTACCCGCTCGAACATATGGGAATTAAGTAGGTTAGCGGGTGTTTTGGTGCCTAATTGGAAGAGGACATTACATTCCTCCCCACTTGAGATTGCTTGTCCTCAAGCAACTGCAAACTAGGATGCTGCAATACCTTCTCTCCCTCCCATGTGGCATCCTCCGTAGGTAATTCTTTCCATTTGACCAAGTATTCTCGAATCACCCTGTTTCAGAGTTTCCTTTCTCAAACCTGTATCATTCTCTCTGGAATCGGTACCAAAATCCCTTCATCATCTAAGGGAGGCAACTCTGTGGATGGAGCAATGTGTTTCCCAATGGTCTTCTTGACGTTGGATACATGAAATACATTGTGAATTTTACTCTCCTGTGGTAACTCTAGTTCATAAGCCACCTCTCCAACCTTCCTAACAACTCTATAAGGACCATAGAAGCGAGGTTTGAGCTTTTCTGCTCCTATTTTCTTGAGCGAGGACTGCCTGTAAGGTTGTAGCAGTAAATATACCAAATCCCTTACCTCGAAACTCCGCTCAATCTGGTGTCTGTCTCCATATAGCTTCTGTTGATTTTGGGCTGCGTGTAAGTTCTCCCTCGGGACCTTAAGAATATCCTAATTGTCTTGTACCCAATCTTTTGCCTGGGGTGCTCTGCTATCTCCAAAAGTTAAATCTGTGAAGTCCAATGCCTCATAGCCATATAGTGCCTTAAAAGGTGTCATCTTGATAGACATATGGTAGGTAGTGTTGTAGCAGTATTCCCCTAAGTGTAGATATTTAATCCATGTCCTATGTTGTCCTACTACATAATTTCGTAGATACCCATCAATCCATTTATTGACAATCTCTGTATGCCCGTCGCTTTGAGGATGATAACTTGTACTTGTAGCAAGTTCTGTCCCTACCAACCTGAATAGCTCCTGCCAGAAAGCACTGGTGAATTTACTGTCACGATCACTGACAATGGTTTTGGGTAGCCCATGTAGTCTGAAAACCTCTCTGAAAAATAAATCGGCTACCTGTGATGTTGAATAGGCAGAAGAGATAGCAAAGAAGTGAGAAAATTTGGTCAATCGATCTACCACTACATATAAGCAGTCTTGTCCCTGTACCTTGGGTAACCCTGTAATGAAGTCCAATGAGATGCTTTCCCACTTCTGCTCCAGTATCAGTAATGGCTGAAGTAACCCTGTCGGATGAGTGTGTTCGATCTTGTTCTGTTGGCAAATTTTGCATTCCCAAACGTGTTGTATTACTTCCCCCTTGAGGCCCTTCCATGAGAACCTCTCTCGGATCTTCCTATAGGTCTTCAAGAACCCCTAAAGCCCTGATAACGACGAGTCGTGTGATGCATGTACGATCTTCCTCTTTAAATTTGATTCTAGGACGAGTTATATCCTACCTTTGTAATAGATGATGTCATTAATGATTCTATACCTGTCATCCTGGATCTATCCATCCAATAACTCACTACAAATTCAGTTTTGGAATATTCTACTAAGAGAAGAGACCTCCAATCCGTGGATATACTCATGAGGGATAATGAAGTTGGTCGTCTGGATAAGGCATCGGCTACTACATTGTTCTTACCCTTCACATACTCTATCTCAAAATCATAAGCCTGTACCTTGCTGACCCATTTTTGTTGGCGCTCATTTAATTCTTTCTGCTCTAAGAAGTATTTGAGGTTGTTATGATCTGTCTTGATTTTCAATTTGCTTCCCACCAAGTACTATATGAATTTAGTTAGGGCATGTAAGATGGCTAGCATCTCTTTGTCATAAATGGAGTAGTGGCACTCATAGTCTTTCAGTTTCCAGCTTTCAAATGCAATCAGGTGATGGTTTTGCATCAGGACTACCCCTAGCCGTTCTCCTAAAGCATCACATTCCACTATGAATGGTTGTGAGAAATCCGGTAGGGCCAAAACTAGGCAAGAACTCATGATGGTTTTCATTTCCTCAAAGGTTCGTTGTGCCAATTCTGTCCATGTGAATCCCCCTTTCTTTGTGAGGTCGATGAGAGGTGCAACAAATTGAGAGAATCCCTTAACATACCTCTTGTAGTAGGTGCAAAGGCCTAAGAGGCCCTTCAGTTCAGTAACTGTCTTTGGCGTTGGCCAATCCCGGATAGCTCTAATCTTCTCCATATGAACCTGTACCCCTTCTGCACTGATTGTGTGTGCTAGATACAGTATCTCCTTCATTCCGAATTCACACTTAAACATCTTCGCGTAAAGCGAGTGCTCTTCTAGAATTCTCAATACTTCATCTAAGTGTTTCAGATGTTCCTCCCAAGTTTTGTTGTAAATTAAAAGATCATCAAAGAACGCTAGCAAATACTTTCGTAACTGAGCCCTGAAAGTGTGGTTCATGCAAGACTGGAAGGTGGCTAGAGCATTGGTGAGTCCAAAAGGCATGACCAAGAACTCATAGTGACCATAGTGGCAACGGAAAGCTGTCTTGGAAATGTCTTGATCCCTTACTCGGATCTGATGGTACCCTGGTCGAAGATCGATCTTTGAGAAGTATTTGGCACCTCATAGCTCGTCCATTAGTTCATCAATCCTGGGGATGGGATACCTGTTTTTGATGGTCTTCTTGTTGAGTGATCTGTAATCAATATACATTCGTAATGTGCCGTCCTTCTTTTTAACTAATACCACTGATGATGCAAAGGGACTAGAACTTGGCCGGATATATCCTAGTTCTAGTAATTCCTTAATTGACTTCTCGATCTCATCCTTGTATCTTTTGGGATGCCTGTATGGAGTGGTTATGACTGCCTGTGTCCCCTCCTCCAACTCAATGATATGCTCAAATCCCTTATCTGGTGGTCTACCTGCTAGAAGATCCCGAAATACCTTCTCATGTTTCTACAATAATGCCTGAATATCCGCTTGGGTGTTGGGTGTTGTTCTCTGGAGGTTTTCTAAAAGTAACCAAGCACTCTGTTGACCATTCTATGTCACCTTGTTTGAGTACAACCTCCATTCTCTGTGATGATACTGATTTGGGGAGATAAGTATTCATGCCCCTCAAAACTACCTGTTTCCCATCCGGTCCCTGGAATTCCATTTGCATTGCCCTGTAATCTGTAATATATTTTCCTATCGAATAAAGCCATTGGACACCTAATACTACATTTGGATCAGCAACATTCACCACATAAAATGAGTCTGTCATATGGTAGTTTCCTAATGTGACATTCAGTTTAGGAATCCAGTAGTTGCACTCCATGCCAGTATTTCCTGCTACTACTACAGTAAATCCCTCAAACTTCTCTGTCGAAATACCCCTCTTAGCCACCCATGCTGCATCAATGAAATTGTGGGTTGCTCCCCCATCAATCAATACTCCTACCCTGTGGCCCTGTACTACTCCTCTGACCCTGAGAGTATGAAACGTAGGTACTTCGGATAATGTAGCAATAACTCCCTCTAGTGTATCCCCTTGGAGTGACTCCTCCTCTGTTGCCCGCAATTCCTCTGTTGTTTCCTGCTCGTATTCCTTCCCTTCATTGTCTGAATAGACCTCTATATAGTGGGCTTTGGCCTTCCCTGCGCACCTGTGGCCTGGAACCCACGGTTCCTGACAAGTAAAACACAATTTCTTTCGTCTCAAATCTTTCCTTGTGTCGTCGTCCAACCAAATTTCCTTCGGCATTTCCTGTTGGAATGGTTTTCTATCTCTAACTGGAAAGTTGGTCTTGAGTGGAAACATGTTCTTCGGAACTGAGTCTTGGACATCTCTGGCTCTGCTGATCACATCCTGTAGAGTGGAGGATTTGTAGGATTTCACCCACCCCCATAGTGGTTCTTTCAAGGCCTCTGAAAACAACATAATCAACCTGTTCTCCAACACATTTGTCACCATAATAGCTAGCCTCTGAAACTCTGAGATGAAGGCCTCGGCACTACCTGTCTGTTTGAGTAGAGCCAACTCTCTAAAGTGTATCTCCGGGTCCTTCCTGTCAAACCGCTCCATGAGCTTCTGTGTGAACTCATTGTAGGAAGTGATGGTGTTGTGACCCAATGTCACTAGTTCGTGGTACCACCACTCATGAGCCTCTCCGTCCAAGTGTAGAGTAGCCAATTTAATGGCATCTGTCTTTGTCATGGGGTTGAGTTGGAAATAAGTATCCAACTTCTGAACCCATATTCTCGCTGAACCTCTGCGAGCCCCGTCAAAGTTTGGGATGGTCAATCTACCCAAGGTTTTCTGCAACTCATAATTTTGATTAAACCCTCTATTGAAATTCCTGGGTCGGTTCCTACTCTTCATGTTGCAGAAGTCTGAGAAGGACATGGCTGCATGAAACTCATCTCCCAAATCCCTGTATTCCTGTAAATAGGCTCCAAATGGTTCACTAGGTTCTACTGGCATGACAGGTTCTCCTACTGCATCTGCCAGAAAGTGGGGCATAGTAGGCCTGCTGAAAGGTTTGTTATATATATGGGGTGTGTTTTGCATATTGGTGTATGCATGCTTCCCACTACTACTTGTAGACCCTCTATCTACCGGTGAGAGAGGTATACTGCTATACCCTGGTTCCGGTTTCGAAGCCAACCTGTTTATTGCATGCAAGACTTCCTTTTGTCCTTTGGCTAGGTCATGCAATGAGTTCACCAAGCTACGAAACTCCATCTTGTCTTCCTCTTCTCCTGTTCCTTTCCCTCAGTCAGAGTGTATACCTATTGGGTTCATGTCTGAGTTGGTATCTTCTAGCTGGATATCCTCAAATTCCTGCTCCTCCATGTACCTACTCTTCCTTCTCCTATAGGTTACAAAAGTGTCTTCTTCTGTATTCATTTACTTCTCATGTTCAAGCCCACAGCTGGCAAGGAACATGCTTTGATACCACTGTAATATCCCAAATACTGATATTCTACTGTTTTCTATTCTAGGGCTTGCTTGTAGCCTCAGGATTTACAATAATACTGAATAAAAATTTGAATGCAAGGTGCCAGGGAAATGGCCTTAAATTATAGCTGAACTAGGGCAAAGGTTTTCGGAAAGAAGGTAAACACTTACCAGTGATAATCAAGCCGAAGATGCTCCAGAGATAAGACGCATGCAAATAAAGATAAGCTGGTGTAGTAATATTCCTTCCTTCCCGGTGTTACTGCCCGGCAGCACGAAACCCTCTCCTCAGGTAAAGGTGACGTTTTTTGTGGAGATGTCTAATGGAGCTGAGAATTTACCTGGATGTAGATCTTCCCGTGTCGGAGAGAATGACAGGAGCATGCAGGAATTCTGACCCCTCTAAGCAGGCTAGCGAATTGGTTCCCCTGTTGAGCTGCTCACTCCCCCAAACACACAAAACTGCTGATAACTACTTCGGATGAGCAAACTAGAAGCTGTTGATCACCCAATGCAGTAGAGTGACCCTGTTGATGAATATGATGCCAGTATATGGAAGATAAACTGAGATTTAGAGACTTAGCAAGTACTTTGGGGTTTTCCCGCTAAATCCCCCAGCTGCATGGATGAACCTACAAACAATCTTCTGGTAGATACTGAATCGCTGGATATGGATGAATATGATAGATGATGTTGATAAACATGGATGGTCTATCCTGAAAGAGACTAGAGCAGATATTCCACTGTCGAACCCTCGTTAGTTGAAGATGTTGTCTTCAACCCCAACTGTCGCAGCTGCACGTTGTGCTGCTGCTCAAAAGTTTCAAATCAACAATAATAATAATAGATACCTTCTTTAGTCCAATAGCCCTTCTCAAATAGATGATCATATGCTTTTAGGGTTTGCATGTCACTTTTAGGGTTTTCGCTTCACTTTTGCATGCATGCAATTCTAATTTCATGTTGACTTTTAAGCCTAAGAAAATAAGGCTTCTTCATCCTTACTGATAACTTTAATATTGTAGGAGTGTCTTGTTATGTTCTAAGCTAAGTTACCAGGAAACTTGGGTTTGGGTACGGGGACGGGTACAAGGACGGGTACGCCACTTTTGAAAAAGGGTACTTGGGTACGTCGGAGGTACTGTATATATATATATATATATATATATATATATATATATATGCCATAGTCACATCATACATGCATAAAGATTTCTTCATAAATTATGAATCATGATTCATAATTATAAATTCGATGATTATTTGAACAGTGAAGATTCAGTTTGAAAATTTGAAACATAAAATTTGATAAATCATAGACTCAGTAGATATCAATTAGAAGACTGGAAGTTACATAAAATTTGATAAATCATTGTACCGGGAAGCTGTAACAGAGAATCAAACTCAAACATGAAAGTACACTTGAAATCTTATTTTAAACACCTATTTGTACTGCTGTTACAGGCAATAAATTTTTGAAAATTGCCAAATATATTCCTGCGTTGATGTGAGTGTATTTCTCAATATTAAATACATATGTATATTTGTTATGTGCACATTTGGTAGTCAAATTATGTTCCATATGTGCTAAACACAAAACCATAAAGACATTCATTGTAAATCAATGTAAAATCAATCTACTAGATTTGGACAATATTCAATGGAATTTGAATAGTGTTGCAAAGTGTTTGACATAAGTCTTGAACCAGACTCCATACGTAGTTAGCAAAAAATTAGTTCAGATTTGGTGGGGGGTCATTACATTTTCCCCAATGAATTCCATTTTATTGAGTCGGTCGTACCCCTGGAGTACCCAAACATCGGGTACGAAGTACCCAAACAGGGGGTACAGCGTACCATTTTGCCTATAAGTACCCATTTTTTTATAACATAGTCTCGGGTACGTGGACCCAGTATGGGGTACGGCAGGGTACAGCAGGAGACGTACCCTACGAATACCCGAGTACCCGATACAGGTACGTGTACCCTACCCCCGAGTACAGGTACCCGGGTAACTTAGGTTCTAAGTATCAAGGCCCTCAGTCAATTCCCTCTTATGCAATACCGCTCGTACCTATGGGAATTAAGTAGGTTAGCGGGTATTTTGGCGCCTAATTGGAAGAGGACATTACAGCGAAGAAGCTCAGGTGGACAGGATCCAAAAGCCAAAACGACCAAGGAAGGTCATTAAAATCGAATTGTACCAAGTCGATATTGCTTGTCCCTTGCATGCTTGTTTTGCTTGCTACCTTGTATTGTGCATGTGTGATTATCTATATGTAGCAAGATATGTTTGTGTTAGGGCCTGATCTAAACTGATCCATTTCCAGTTTGATTATTTCCCTTGAGTCATACCACCACAACTAAGAGTTGGACTATTTTGCCTTAGCACTCCTTTCGTAGACTTTGACTTAACTCGGTTATTAAGCATTTCCTTTCGCTCGCCTATTATATACATTTATTAAACTCTATAGCCAGCCTATACATTTTCTCTTAGTAACCATTTCATTAAGTCTTGTAAGTCATCCCAGGATACCCCACCATCCTCCAACATTTTAATTGATCAAGGTATCCTGTATCCTTTCAAAATCGGTCCAGCGATTACTTAGGGAGAGTTGAGTTTGTTCTTGGCACGTTCTTGGGAAAGCTCGGATGGGGTCACCTCCCATGGCTAGTCTGGTTTCACCTTAAGTGGAACTAGGACACCTAAAGAGAGGAGTCTACCTGATGTGACACTATCTTTTGGGGGTAAGATTCCTAAGGTATCGCTAACCTAGTGGCTGTGTCTATCTGCCATCCTAGATAGGATTTCACCGCTTAGAGTCACTAGAGATTTTGTGATAACAGGAACCATAAGTAATCTAGAATTTAGGCATGTGTTTGCTAAAACAATATTCAAAGAAAATGTGAATAGCAGATTTATCATTAATACATCACACCATCATTAAAAATTGCTGCTCATCAGCTAGGACACAAAATCAGAATATTCCTGAATCGAATTACTATGCAAATTAATCGAATTTAATAATTTATCACTTAAGCAATAGGTTATTAACCACACGGAAATTTCCAGCATTATGTTGTTGTTGTCCTAATCAATTTAGAGGCATGAAACAGCAAATAAATCACCATAAAATTTAAATTTAGCTTCAGAAAATGGTGCAGAAAATTTTCATAGCATTAAACCCAAGTCATTATATGTTATATCACCTTAAGCGGAATTTTCCAGAATTAAAGTTTTGCAGAAATTAAATTAGTGAGTTAGGTGACCCTTAAAGCAGCTAAAATATCACAAAATGAAGCAAAAAGTGCCCAGAAATTTTCTTAGGGAAATTCGAGAATGAGAACCCCTTATAAAAGTCAAAATTTCTGACTCTTGAAGGCTGAAATTAATTCTGTAAACCACATAAACAGAAAACTAACCTACAGAAAATTCAGAAAATTAGTATAAAAATTAGAAGAAAAATTCATAAATTGAATGGAAAAAAATTTCTAACCTTAAACTAACTCTAGAAAATCAGATATTATTTTTGGGAATTTTCTCTTATTTTTCCTTTTTAAGAATTTTTTACAGAAAAAATTATCTTACTAGCTTACTCTAAAGCAAAAGAAATTAAAAGAAATTTCTAGATGTTTGATTGTAGGATGATAGAAATGACTAGTGCCTTCTACATCCTTTGGGTTAATGGAGTCCTAGATCTCTCTCTTATTGAGTCTTTGTATATGTTTGGTGAGAACCCCTGTAAAACAAGTTGATAAATCCTCCTACAAGCAATTGATTTGGCCTATTAGTTTTGTCAAGGAAGGGCATCCTTGTATACTCTTTCAATTCACTTGTCTAGCTCACACCCCAATCTATATCACTTGTTGGGTAGCCTTCCTAAGATGCCAAGTACCTCTAACATGCAACACAAATTAACAATATGATAAACTATATAGCAACAGTACTCTTCAATAGACCAGCGAATAGATGTGACAATGACAAAATAAAATAAGCTTACCTCAATTAGAAAAACCAAGTTGAGCTAATTGAAAACACCCCCAAAAACAAGAGCCAAAGATGGAACAAGACGAAAGTATTATTCTCTTAGATCAACGGCAAATGAAAATCAGAAGTGAGCTCAAAACCATCAATGGAATTCTAAACAATGGGAGAGATTCACGCATGTGGTCCAATATGCCAATAATGTGGTCAAATATGCCAACGCCTAGCCTCAAAGGAGGTGCGTCAAGGTCCAAATGACTTGGAAAGGGTCCAAATGTGCTCAACAACCCTAATGACCTCATCAAAATACTCACACGTGTGGCACAAATGCTCATGAAAGTCCAACGATCCAGTTCCAAGTGGCATTGTTATCCACTAAGTTGCACTTAGGTGGATTTCCAGTGAGCGGTCAAAGACTTGAACAATTCAATTGTTCATCACATGTGTTTTGACGTCTATCAAGCCAATTAGTGGCCCTTTTTTTATTTTTTTACAGGTTCATATCCTACGGGCAATTGTAATAAATGACTTAGCATGATGAACTTATGTTGCACAAGTTTCCGGAATGCGGGAACTTAGGGAACGTGGGTACAAGTATCGGATACGTCTAGAAGTTTCTCCCAAATTTGCAGGAAACGACAGGTTGGAAACGTCAATAATATATATTAGAAAAATATAAAAATATAAAAATAAAATAATTAAGAAAACATGAGAAAAGAAGAAACATAGAGAAGGAAATAAACATTAACACAAACCAGATGACTTAACTTATCCCTTGTATTGTGGTTGTAACTAGAACCTCTTAGCAAATGGAAATGGAAATAAAATCAAGATTACTATCCACGTCATTGATTATAAGGTAATAAAATCAAGATTACTATCCACATCATTGATTATAAGGTAGACAATTTCTAAAGTGGGCACTTTTAGAAGTTATAGTCCCTATATTTGTGGCTATTTGTGTCAACTATAATTAAAATGTATTAAGAATATTATATGTTTTCAAGACATTCTATGCTAGGGTATTTGCAAAGGTGTATGAATATTCAGATTTAAATTATTATAAAATAAAGATCAAGATAATTTGTATTTAAATGTAATATATGAATCAGTGTAGTTAGACTCGGCTCAGACTCGCCGAGTGCAACGAGTATGGCCGAGTGGCAGCCGAGCCGAGTACTCGCTGCAAACTCGGCGGCCATACTCGGACTCGACAGAACTCGCATCACCCGGAAAACTCGTGAGTAACCAGCCAGACTTGGTGGACTCGCGATTACGTGGAAAAGCCATTTTTTGGCGTTTGTTGCGCTGGAATAAGGCCGTTGACCCGCGAATGTGCTTTTGGAGGGAAGCGTTGGAGGCTTTAAGACGACAACCTCACGGCTTCTCCATTCATTCACCGCGACTACGACTTCGACTTCGACAACATCTCCATTTTAGCAACACTTAGCAGTTCAGGTTCAGCAGTTAGCAGCACTTAGCACTGTTCAGCACCGTTTGGGTTTTGCATTCTCCGGTTCACCGTTAAGGTTCGGCTTCGGCTTCTCCATTCAACAGCTTTTAGGTGCTCACCGTTCAACACTGTTCAGGGGCTCACGCTTCGCGTCGGGGGTTCAGGCTAGGCATCGAGGCATTCACGACCAGGTAAATTTTTTTAATGTTTTTGTTATTTTTTTTAATGTTTAATGTTTTTGTTTAATGTTTAAAACTTTAATGTTAATCCAACATTTTAATGTTTAAAACTTTAATGTTAATTTTTTTTAAATTTTTAATGATTAAAACTATAATGATTAATGTTAATTTTTAATGTTTAATGTTAATTTTTTTATAAAGTTTATAAAGTTTTTTAATGTTTAGTTTAAGTTTTTATGTTTTTTAGATTTGTTACATTTTGTTAGTTTTTGACATTTTTTTTTTTTTTTTTTAGATATGTTTTA
Source organism: Pseudotsuga menziesii (assembly GCA_001517045.1). Taxonomy (NCBI): domain Eukaryota; kingdom Viridiplantae; phylum Streptophyta; class Pinopsida; order Pinales; family Pinaceae; genus Pseudotsuga; species Pseudotsuga menziesii. The sequence goes on along the minus strand of LPNX011096845.1, from coordinate 357,279 downwards.
ATTTTTTAATGTTTTTCATTTTTAATGTTTTTATTTTTAATGTTTTATTTTTATTTTTTAATGTTATTTTTTAAATTTTTTTATGTTAATTTTTATTTAAGTTTTTAAATGTTGTGTTATTTGTTTTTTTTATGTTTTTGTTAGTTTTTGGTTTATTTATTTATGTTTTAATTTTTAATTAATGTTATATTTTATAGTTTTTAATGTTATTTTTTTTAAGGATTTTTTGTTTTACCTACAAGCCTATGGGCTGTGATGGCAACCTGCATAGGCCCAAGCTATGATGGCAGCCTGCACAGGGCCTGTGTAGGCTGCCATCACAGCCCACATGCCTCCAATTTAATTTAATGTATTTTTAAATTTATTTTAGTTTTAAATCAATTTAAATTGTTTTTAAGTTTTAATTTTTTTTGGTTTTTGTTTTGGCACTTGTGGAGGCTTCCATCACAGCCCACAAGGTAGGCTGTGATAGCAGCCTCCACAACCTGCCAAAAATAAATTAATTTTATTTACAAAATATCAGTTCATTTCAATTCAAATAAAATTGATTCTAATTTTTTTTCCACTCAGGATTCAAATCCATGGCACCTAGGAGAACACCTAGAAGGCCTCTTGATAAAGCATGGGAACATTGTGTTCGGGTGGTCCCAGGGCAAGACAATCAAGTAAAGTGCAATTACTGTCCAACAACTATGTATGGGGGCATACACAGGTTAAAACAGCACCTAGCTCGAGTTGTCTGCAAAGATGTCGTAGTTTGTGATGGCTGCCCTGAAGAAGTCACAGCGGAAATGTACGCTGCTTTGGAAAGTATCAAAGAACAAAATGCCAAAAGATCTAGGCTGAGGTTTGAAATTGCAGGGATTGGTAGATCTCCAATGGGACCTCTAGGTAGTTGCTCATCAAATGTTCCACCAAGTCCATCTATCACCTCTCCCTTCTTCCTCCCTCGTACCTCCCCAGGATTTCAACCAACATTGGACAACTTTAATGAAAGGAAAAGGATGGAGGCAAATATGGCAGTGAGGAGGTTTTGGTACCAGGACAGCCTCTCATTCAACCTTGCAAGGTCTCCTTTTTATCATCCCATGATAAGATGTTGTTGCAGGCACTGGCCCTGGATACAAAGACCCCTCTTACAGTGCACTTAGGGGGAAAGATCTAGATGAGAAGCTGCAGTGTATCAAGGAATAGTTGGAGAGCATTAAAAGCTCATGGGCGTTTACAGGTTGCACAATCTTGTCTGATGTGTGGACAGATCATAGGAATAGAACAATCATAAATTTCCTTGTGGCTTGCCCTAAAGGAACCATGTTCTTGAAATCCATTGATGCATCTTCGCATGTGAAAGATGCAAATCTGATTTTTACATTGTTAGCAGAGGTTGTGGAAGAAGTGGGGGCCAAGCATGTTGTCCAAGACTCCAAGTAATCATGGACGACGCTGCAAATTATGTGGCAGCAGGTAAATTGCTTTGTGCAAAATACCCTACGATTTTTTGGACCCCTTGTGTTGCCCAATGTATAGATTTGATGTTGGAGGACATTGGGAAGTTGGCATGGGTGCAAGATGTTGTTCACGAGTGCAAACAAATAACCAAATACATTTATAACCATGCTTGGGTGTTGAGCCTTATGAGAGAGTACACAGAAGGTGAGCTCAGTCGCCCTGCTATTACACGGTTTGCAACAAACTTTCTCTCCCTCCAAAGCCTTCTTAATGAGTACCAAGCATTGAGACGAATGGTTAGTAGCAAGGAATGGATACATTATAAAGATAGCACAAAACCAAATGCAATGGCTATGAGTTTGTCTGTCCGTAGAGATAGTTTATGGGAGGAAGTCATTGAGATTGTTAGCATGACAGAGCCACTTGTGAAAGTGTTGAGGATCATGGATTGTGATAAACCACCAATTGGGATATGTTTATGAGGGGATGGACAAGGCCAAAGAGGCCATCAAGGCCTTCTAAAGGAGGGATGAATCTAAATATTTCCCTATATGGAATATTATTGATTCCAGATGGGACAGGCAACTACATTCACCATTACATGTAGCAGGGGCATATCTCAATCCAAGCATATTCTATAATGTTGGGTCTATAATTCAAAAAGATCCTGAGGTGACGAGAGGTGTGATGCTATGTATTGAGAGGATGTACCCAAGTAAAGAGATTCAAGACCAAATCAATCTACAGCGAGATATGTACACGGAATCATCTGGCATGTTTGAATTTAGCTCAACACAACGTCTCAGGGATAAGAAAGTGCCATGTAAGATTCAATTACGTAAATCACTTTTTATTTCACTATTTGTTTTTTCAAGTTTGACATTGCAAAACTTGTAATCGTTGTTTGCTTGTTTTTTATAACAGCCCATTGGTAGTTAGATTGTGGCACTGAGGCACCACAACTAGAGGAATTTGCCATCTGAATCCTGAGTCAGCCTTGCAGTGCGTCAGGTTATGAGCGCAATTGGCCAGTATTCAAGCACATCCACACCAAAAAGCGCAACAAGTTGGAGCATGAGAGGTTGGAGAAGTTGGTCTACATATACTGCAACCTTCGGATGCTCACAAAACAGTTGCGAGCAAAGGATTTGGATCCAATTTTATTGGATCAAATTGATCTAGTATCTGATTGGGTAGTGGAGGATGAAGCTCCTGCTGATTTGAGTTGGCTTGATGAAGAGACCGAGGGTCCCCCTGGTGTTCCATTTTTTCGAAATGGAAACACCAAACACACCTGCATCACAATTGATTTTTCAGTCTAGTGATGTTGGTACTAGCTCTACTAGGGCCTATGCTAGGCGATCTACTACTCGTAGTCATGCATGAGACTCGAGTTTGGACTTGGAGACACTGTTTTTTTTTATTTTCAGCTAGCTATGTTTTGAGTTATGTATTTGAACTTTTAAGTTTGAACTTGGTACTATTTTGGATGTGTTCCAAGGAATCCTCTTTCATTTCACTATTTTGCATAGAAATATGAAATATGGTATTATGGAGTGTCAAATGTTGTGTTATAAGTTATCATTGATCAATTTTTATGAGATGATCTAATGAATTTTTGCATAGAATACTTTATATTACTTATATGAATTAGAAATGTCATTACGTATGTTTTTTGTGCACAAAAATTACTATATTTTTATTTTTTTCATATTTACCGAGTATCTGCCGAGTCTGATCCGAGTCTTATCCAAGTCAGCGAGTCTACTGAGTCCCAAGCCAGTCGAGTATTTGCCGAGTCCGAGTTTGACTACACTGATATAAAAAAGTCAAAATAGATTTAAATTTATTATTTATTAGCGGTAACTGCAATTTAGCGTAGTGATGAGTGAATACTCTAGCGCTAGCGATAGACACAGATTACCGCACCAACTCGACAAGGTAGCACGAAAAAAGCTTTTATTGCAACTTAGTTTTCTAGACAAAAAATTATGGGTCAACTATGTATATGTATGGTCACGAGGAAATAGGAATGTTGTTAACAACCAACATGGCCATCATAAATGCGTGGAAGTTCCCAATGAAGGAAACGCGCAAAAAAAGTCCCGAAGTTCCCTATTTTAGAGGGTAAAAGTTCCCAATAAGTTCCCAACAATCCGGAACGGTTTCCGTTGGATTGGGAAAGTTCCCTACAAGTTCCCAAGTTCCCTGGAACGTCGAAACTTCGGGAACGAGTTTCCTAAAAGCCGAGAGCGGTTCCCGTGCTACATAGTGTAAAAGGTTTGGCTTTCCTAAGATTTAGTCATCAATACTTTACTCTAGGATGTTTTTTCCTTGAGAATTATATGTCGTTTTTTAATGACATATAATTTTCGAGTTTTTCATTCGCTCCTCCAAAGCTAGACTAAGTGGCTTGGTGGGTAAGCATTATGAGATTATTAAAACCTAGGTGTCAATGTATATTGCCATGCTAATCATTATTTTAGAGTCATATGAACATGTACTAAGATCCCCCTAGTTGTTTTTATTATTTCGAAAAAAATTTAATTTTCCCATAAAAAGCATGCCTGTTTTAATTAAGTGTGGTTAGGAGGAAGAATTAGGCATGGGGGTGCTCGTTTTCTAACTTAGAGCACCCACTAAATCCCTTAACCTGCTTTCCTAAGTTTTCGAATAATTATTTATCTCCAAAATTGAATATTACTCGAAAATGGTAAAAAAAGACAAAAAAATGGATAAAGTAAAAAATTCGGCAACTTATAAAATAAAGGAAACATATTGAAAGTGAATTTTCTGAGTTGGAAAAGTAAAGTGCAAACATTCCTAAGGTTTCTAAAACACTTTGGAAATTTTTTCTTGGCAGATAAAGGCAAGTTGATTTTGCTAAATCAAGTGGGCCACATCTCTCAAGAAAAAGATGGAAAATTGTGAGGATAATAGCAAGTGTTGAGTTATGAATTGGAAGTTAGAATATT
>LPNX011096845.1:332972-352649 GCA_001517045.1 Pseudotsuga menziesii | reverse complement strand
CGCCAAGGGTCCAAAAAGAAATTATCGGATTTATCGGCAAAAATGTCGGCAAACATCGGCAATATATCGGCAAAATAAAAAATACAAAAATATTAAAAAAATACAAAAAAAGAAAAAAATCACAGTGTATTTGAAAAAATCGGCAAATATCGCCAAAAATCGGCAAATATCGTGATAAAATCGGCAAATATCACGAGAAAATCGAGAAAAATCGGCAAAAAAAATCGGGAAAATATCGAGGCGATATATTGCCGATATATCGCCAGTGAGTTAACATCGCGATATATCGCGATGTTGCCGATATATTGGCGATATTTGTAACACTGATTTAGTTAGTTATTGCTTTCATTTCTTTCCAATTTGTTGATCTATCTAGTTTAGAAAGTCATTGTTGGCCAAAGAGCAAGCATTTGTAGTTTCAAGTTGTTTGTTTATGCTTTTATTATTAGAGATCTAGGAGTAGCAAACTATAGTCGGTAATACTTATGCTCTCTTAATTTCTTTTAAGAAAGCATACTGGGATTTTATCTCACTTGTGTTAAGGATTTGGAGCTTGCAGATCATCTCAGGTGAAGGAGATGTGGGAGCTCGGTTGCATCCCTTTTCTCTTCATACTTTTATTTGGATCTAACGCTTCTTGCAATTTTAGGCATCTCTACATCCTCACAGAAATATAAGCCGAACCTTGACAACCTCTCTTCTTCTCTTCAAAAATTACTCTCTTTGGTTACTTTTAGCAAGCAAACTTAGATTTCTCTTAAAATGACTTATCATAAATTTCTTAGCTTGTTTATCTTACTAGATCTAAAAGTGCTTTAAATTTGCAATCTTAAGCTTAGATCTAGTTTATGTTATTAGTACTTAAAGTGGTATAGAACTCTATATTTTTTGCAAGTACTAAGCTGTATTTTTTTTATTTTATTTTTACACTAATCTACTAATTTACAAACAATTAGCTTGTTGGCTTTTGTGTTTTATTGGCAAGACAAGCGGAAGCACTAGCGAAACTTCAAAGTTTTTAGCCTCTCAAAGCACCTCCAAATCCCCCCTCTTCAATCTCCTTCTTCCAGTAAGCTATTGTAAGCCTTTTTGATCAATTTATAAGGTTAAAAGGAAGCCCCTTATTAAATTATCAGCATTGTAATAATTTAATAAAAGAGCAAGTGGGATTACGGCTCCCACACCCTCCTTCCCCTATTTTGAGGCAAGACTGTATCTGTCCTTTAAGTGGTTTGATTTTTTAGATTAGATTTGACTACTATAATAATTCTAGATCAATCAAGTTTATTTCATGTTTACAATTTCATTTAAAGTAATCAAATACTAACTCGACATTTCATTGTCGTTGTAATTAGTCTCACAAATTTCTTTGATTTTCTATTTAAACAAGCACACAATCCGTCCTAAAAGGGTTGTATCTTTTTGTACTTTTCTTTATAAATCGGAACAAACATTTTCCTATTTCGTGTATGCTCTACCCATCGCAGCCTTGTCTGAGACTTGGGGATATCAAAAGCAGAATTGTGTTTTTATTAATTTTTCCACATCTAATTACTCAACTCATTTTAATAAAATTAACCCAAAACATTATGAAAATCCGACATAACGAATTTGAGAAATAGTGGACAAATTCTTCAAGGAAAGCGGGAACAACTAGAAAGTGATCGTGGGGTCTCGTTAGGCTACATCCTTGTTGGTGTAGTGTTGAACACCCCCCCATGACTCCATCTATCCCACATTTTCTCATGCTCAGCCACTTCCAAAATCCGGACATATTCCCAATACCATTCAGTATATCGGGAATCCCTTCCCTTTAAATTGTCAGTGGCTAGAAAAGTGCAGACCTTGTCTGTTGCCCGAACCTTTTCCCAGATACCCGAAATTAGCAGACTCAGTCTGCTCGAAACTGCCAGCTGCCCGAAATTAGCAGACTCAATCTGCACAAAACTGCTAGTTTCCCGAGGTTAATTTGGAGTTGCTCGAATTTCCTGAGCCTGCCCGAAGTTGTATTGTGTCTGCTCGTGAGTGATTTTGGGGTTGCACGAGTTTTCTGTGGGCTGCCCAAAAATAGATGAGGGTTGCTCGGATCAATTTAGGGTTGCCCGAATTTACAGTAGCATGCTCGGACTATTACTGAAGCTGGTTGTGAATAAAAACAAGTTGCCCGAGGTGACCATGGTGTTGCTCGTGAGGATAAACAAGCTGCCTGAGATATTTATGAGCAGTTTTAGGGCTGCCCAAAAAGGAGAGAGGGTTTCCCGAGAGATGCCCTAGGCATGTTCTTCTTCTGCTCCTACTGGCCGTGAGGAGTAAGGAGAGAACCCTAGTGAAGAGTGTGTTGTAGAAGGATGCCCTAGCTAGCTAAGGCACAAAACATAAACCTTGCCACACACTTGTGAAAACCAGCGAAAATCTCAGTCTTCATGGAGCACCCAAGTGTAGATGAAGTGTGTGTAAAATGATTTGCAAGTGAACTTCATTTATAGTCTTTCAATCACTTGAAGTGGTCCCTTACAAATAGGAATATAATAATAGGGTTTTATTCTTTTTCATGTTTACCCTTTTGACTTTAACTTTTAGTGGTACTAGGGACCTCCTTGTATTTTTATTTTGACTTCTTGTGGTACAAGAGTCTTTCTGTATTTTTACTTTAGTCTCTGCCTACTTCATGGACCAAGGCTTAGGGAAAGTAGGTCCTTCAAATGTTCTGTGGTCAAGACAAGTGGTCATAGTGGTCCTTCATCCCCGCTCAAAGTACATCATCATAAATAGAAAGAATTACTAATGCTTTTAACTTGAACCCCTTGTGCCACCAAGATCGGGTACTAGGTGTCTTAACCAAGGGTAGTTAATCCCCGGAGAAGATAACACACCCCATAGATCAAGGATAGGAGTGCATCACATGCCAAGATCCGGTCTAGGGCTTATAGTAATAACCTAGTAACTGACCAGGTGCCTCAGCCTTAGGCTACATCAATTGACTCAATGTCAAATACTTGGTAACTGACCCAGCGCCTCCATTCTCCTTGAGAATGTCCCTCAACCCTAGGCTAAGTCCCCCAGTCCTAGACTGGTTCAAATTCCTGGTAACTGACCAAGTGCCTTCATTCAAAGAATTGCCCCTCAGCTATAGGCTGAGTCCCCCAATCCCAGACTGGTTCAAGTTTCTGGTAATTGACCAAGTGCCTCCATTCAAAGAACGGCCCCTCGGCTCTACGTTGAGTCCCCCAATCCTAGACTAGTTCAATGTCCTAGTAACTGACCAGGGGCCTCCATTCAAAGAATGGCCACTCAGCTCTAGGTTGAGTCCCCCAATGCTAGAATGGTACAAGTTCCTAGTAACTGACCAGGGGCCTCCATTCTCCAAGAGAATGGCTCTCGATGTTGCTTAGGAAAAATCAACACGTAAGAGGCGGCAACAGGCATAATGGTCAAGTGGTCCAAGGCTCAACTTCTAAGGAGAAATCTTCTAAACATAATCCACATGTGCCAAGTAGCAAGGGTCTTCATCATGAGGAAAGCGATTGGCCTCTTTTACTAGCTAAGAAAAACAACATGAAATGTCATCCAAGTGTAGCGCCTCATCACATCATGCCTAATAGCTATCAATATTGTCCAAGCAAAAAAGTACATGTGTAAATAATCCCCTCTACTGAAATAATAATAAACCAACACCAAAACATAGGCAATGTTAGTATAACATGATAATAATACACAAGATGTACATTACAACACACACTTTCTCTAAATAACTCATTAATTAATAATGTTTACATATCCAATCTAACATTGGTGTAACACTCAGAACCCTTTTACATGTGAGATTTTAAATTAACAATTTAACATAGAGTTTAATTTACCTAAATCAAGTGAGGGTATATGGAGTGAATTATGTACATAGGGATGAAAGGAGGTCTTTGTGAAATAATTATCATAGCAACATAGGAGTGTTTGGTTTATCCTTAACTTTCAAGAGTTAGAGTTTTCTTTAGATTTTTCTTCCATGTGTCCCTAGGAAGAGTTGTCATGGGTCATCCATCGTCATGCCTTCATATTACAATCCATTTTTTATTTTTTATTTATTTATTAAAATTTAGTGTTTTTGATTTGCACATTTTGCATATCCCTTTCATTGGCTTAATCCCTTTTGCTTTAGATGTGTCTTAGACTCTTAAACAACCTGGGACATGGGAACCTGACTTTTTGCGATGGGGAGTATCTACCATGATTTTTTCCTTTGCATTTATATTATCAGCGTCTTCCTTTTCTGAGAGTACAAGACTCTTTTTACTTTGAAAGCATTCATACATTGGAATAGTAGCGAGACCATATGTTGTTACTAATAATAGATCATTCACAAAGGGGAAAGTGAAGGGGGTGGGTGAATTGGCTTAGAGGAAAGAAAATGGATAGGTAATATGTTATGAAATGTATGAACATTGAAACCACATTACCTTAGTTCACCAAGGTACATATTAACCTTATAATAACAAAATTATTAAGTAAAAAGAGAAAACACCAAGGTTAGACTAAAGACAAGCAGTAGTTTCAGTGTGTGAGTCACCATGAAAGTGTAAATGCAATATCTTATGCTAACATACCATCATGCCAACAAACATTGTAAGTAAAGATGAGGGTTAGAGATGTCACAACACTAAGGGGTGATGCTCTATCTCTGGCTAGGCATATCAAGAACCGTGGACCATCTTGTAATATTCCAAACTAGAGGTTTGCCTTTTTGTGCATAGATTTGTTCATAGAGCTGCCATTTGATTGGTTGATTGTTGGTTTGCTTGGTTGGTGTAAATATGTATTTATCCAAAGATTAATTGCATGCGATAGTAGAATGAATAAACATCACAAAACCCATGATATTCAGCTTAAGAATGCTAACAGCTGATGTAAGTATACATGTACTCAAACTTTGAGAAATTGGACGATACTCAAGTGTATGAAAAGTATTTAAGACTCAGATCTGAATGCAACTAAATAAACAGTCCCGTAGATGACTTAACAACATATAAATGGTCAGATTATCATGGAGAATCATTAACAAAAAATACCTTTATCTCCAATGCTGTAAGTGAACTGTAGAGGCTTTAAACCCAATGGATAATACGGTGTATATGGCTGGAACAGCTGCAATAACACATCTGCCGAGTGTACATGCAATAGATATGATAACCTTTAAATTCTGGAATTCAGCCCAGCAGTGGTCCAAGCTTTAATCAACGTAAAAACCTAAGTATAATAGCAGATTACTCCCTCAATAGTTGAACGGCTTGAGTGGTAATTACAGGGTCTGAATGATCACTGCAGGTTACACATGAATGTAATGCATGCAACTCCAAAAGGGCAACATGACTTCCTTAAGATAGATCTGACCTCCAAATTTATGTATCGCTGCTATAACTAATAGATCGTGCCACTATGAGATTAATGTCAACGATATCAGAGGTCACTGCCTTTCCTGAATGATGGAGACTGCTCAGGCTGTAGTGTATGGGCAGAATCTTGCAAGTGATGACACCCAAATATAGAGAGGTCACACCCAGCCTACTATAAGTTGGAGGCTGATATAAATGAGTAATCACTATTTTGGTGTGACTGAATGAGACTGTCCATGCCTTTTATACTTCCCACGCAGCCCTAATAACTGATGGTCTGCTCTCCCAATGCTTGATTGGGTGTATATTCAAGGATAAGGATATTCACGTCCTCAATAAACGACCATACAACAGCTGATAGAAATTTACTGCTTTGAATGCTTAATGAATGTGCCCTAGATAGTGAAGGAGAATACTGCTCAATCTTGAATGGATGCGCACAGTTGTGAAGAGGCTCCAACGCTGCCCTAAACCCAATAGATTTAAGATGCAATGATGTACCACTGGTGAATCTGGATGATTCACCCTGATTCACCCTAGCAATTGGTTAGGGTGAATAGATTTTGCCACCGAATCCAATTAGGTCAAGGCAATCCACCTTAAACCCTAAGTAGCTCACCGAGCTCCCAAAACCTGTTTCCAAGAAGATGAATAATAACAATGATACCCTTTTGGTTCAACTAACCTTCTTATATAGCTTTTAGGGTTTGCATGTCACTTTTAGGGTTTGCATGCATATCACTTTTAGGATTTGCATGCATGCCACTTTTAGGAACATTACAGTCCTCCCTCGCCAAAGATTGCTTGTCCTCAAGCAATTGACAACTGTCAACTAAAAAATGCATCCGGACACCAAAACCAAGATCCCATATGAACCACTGGATCACCTCATGCCTCCTTGCCACCCAATCATGAATTGACCCCTGGATACCTGGATCCCAAACAACCCTTTGACTGATACCAAAATCCATCTGAATGCCCTTAATGAGCCAAGCAATCATAAGTTACACAAACTCCTCAGAAGACTGCTCCGTCATGCCTCCAAACCTAAGCATCCCTCAAAAAAACTCCTGGAAGCGAAGGTTGGCCCTCTCCTCTATAGCAACTCCACTGATGTCAACTAAGCCTGTAAACCTAGGTGTCTCCATCTCCGTCATATACCTGTCTACCCAATCTCTGTATGGATACACTTCCTTGTTGGCTGGTCCACAAGGAATGTGCTCAACTACCTCCTCCATGGTTAAACCACTATCCCACAAAGGCAACTCATGATCCCATACCTGATCCAAATCCTTTGTGTCAAATCTCTCCTCAGTCACCTGCAATTTTGAGTGCTCATGTAGAATCATTGTTGAAGGCTCTCCCCTCAAATCATGAGTGCCACTCATGCCCTCATGGGTCACAACTGTCCTGCATCTTGTGTAGGTTGCGATATCCTCTTGGGCACTCACTCGGCTGGTGTCATCTGAACCAGGATCCCATACATCTGTACTATACCCATTTCGGAAAATAAGGGATGCGTCCATGTCACTATCGGCTAGTCCCTGGAATGTCTCCCATCAACGCATTTGCATCTACAACCTGAACCATTAATGGCCCCTCCACAAGATGTGGCTCATAACCTCCATACTGCTCGGCATGTATAGAATCAATCCTCTCTGTGTCATGCCTCTCCACTCATTCCTGTGAGTCTAACTGAGGGTCCTCTTCTACCTGCTCTTCTACCTTGTGTTCATCCCGAAGACACAAGGGTGCAATCTCTGATCCCTCATGGTCGAAACTGTCATATGACAAGAGAGACCGTGTGAACATGATCTCATCTTCTTTAGGACTCCTACCTAATAATGGATCTTTGCTTTCTTCATGATCAATTGTAGGTTGATCTATGATTGTTGATTTATTACACTCTAAACCACAATCAGCATAGAGACTTTTGGATGCCTTTTTGATAAACATACCAAGTCTTCCCTTCTTGCTTCGTAGTAATGAATCTTCAAACCGTTGCAAATTATGCTCTAAGCTTTGTTGTGTCTTAGCAAGGTTCCTCATTAACTCCTCCCAAGTAGGCTCCTTTTCCTTTATTGGCGAGGCAGCAAGGAAGGTGGGAAACAGCCTGCCATCTATAGTTCTTGCCATTGATGCAACCCCTGTAAGATCCCTTACCAATCTGACTGGAACAGTTTTGAGGACGGATATGTAATGGAGCTTTGCGATCACAATAAAGGCACTCTCCTGGAAGTTGTAGCAGACTTCAAGATGCTTTGTTTCTTGGCAATAGATACACTTCCACAAAAATGAAACGAACTCTCCACAACTAATGTGTGAAATTGCTTATAACACCATGTTCATGCCAATTTCCCCACAGCTGGCCAAGAACAAGCTCTGATACCACTGTAATATTCCAAACTAGAGGTTTGCCTTTTTGTGCATAGATTTGTTCATAGAGCTGCCATTTTATTGGTTGATTGTTGGTTTGCTTGGTTGGTGTAAATATGTATTTATCCAAATATTAATTGCATGCAATAGTAGAATGAATAAACATCACAAAACCCATGATATTTAGCTTAAGAATGCTAACAGCTGATGTAAGTACACATGTACTCAAACTTTGAAAAATTGGACGATACTCAGTTGTATGAAAAGTGGTTAAAACTCAGATCTGAATGCAACTAAATAAACAGTCCTATAGATGACTTAACAACATATAAATGGTCAGATTATCATGGAGAATCATTAACAAAAAATACCTTTATTTCCAATGCTGTAAGTGAACTGTAGAGGCTTTAAACCCAATGGATAATATGGTGTATATGGCTGGAACAGCTGCAATAACACATCTGCCAAGTGTACATGCAATAGATATGACAACCTTTAAATTGTGGAATTCAGCCCAGCAGTGATCCAAGCTTTAATCAACGTAAAAACCTGAGTATAATAGCAGATTACTCCCTCAATAGTTGAACGGCTTGAGTGGTAATTACAGGGTCTGAATGATCACTGCAGATTACACATGAATGTAATGCATGCAACTCCAAAAGGGCAACATGACTTCCTTAAGATAGATCTGACCTCCAAATTTATGTATCGCTGCTATAACTAATAGATCATGCCACTATGAGATTGATGTCAACGATATCAGAGGTCGCTGCCTTTCCTGAATGATGGAGACTGCTCAAGCTGTAGTGTATGGGCAGAATCTTGCAAGTGATGACACCCAAATATAGAGAGGTCACACCCAGCCTACTATAAGTTGGAGGCTGATATAGATGAGTAATCGCTATTTTGGTGTGACTGAATGAGACTGTCCATGCCTTTTATACTTCCCACACAGCCCTAATAACTGATGGTCTGCTCTCCCAATGCTTGATTGGGTGTATATTCAAGGATAAGGATATTCACGTCCTCAATAAATGACCATACAACAGCTGATAGAGATTTACTGCTTTGAATGCTTAATGAATGTGCCCTAGATAGTGAAGGAGAATACTGCTCAATCTTGAATGGATGCGCACAGTTGTGAAGAGGCTCCAACGCTGCCCTAAACCCAATAGATTTAAGATGCAATGATGTACACATTGGTGAATCTGGATGATTCACCCTAGCAATTGGTTAGGGTGGATAGATTTCGCCACCGAATCCAATTAGGTCAAGGCAATCCACCTTAAACCCCAATTAGCTCACCGAGCTCCCAAAACCTGTTTCCAAGAAAATGAATAATAACAATGATAACCTTTTGGTTCAACTAACCTTCTTATATAGCTTTTAGGGTTTGCATGTCACTTTTAGGGTTTGCATGCATGTCATTTTTAGGGTTTGCATGCATGCCATTTTTAGGGTTTGCACGCATGTCACTTTTAGGAACATTACACATCTGATGCTACTAGATGAATATATGACCAATGATCTATGGTGCAACCACAGAGCTCATTTAGGGACAACTTATCAACATTTACCCCTTCCTAAAGAGGGGTAACAATGTGCATTTTCACCATTTTGAACATAGTACGGATGAGGATTATCGGAAATTTGTTGGTGATCCCATGTATGATTCATCTAATGATGGAAGTGTAAGTTTTGATGACCTTGGACAGCCAATTACTGATGAGATCCCCCATGATTATGTTCAGCCATGTTTGTACTCTCATGATGATGATTTGGGGCTGCCTGAGGAGCATTTTATTGTGGATTTGGGTCAGCCTTGTTTTTTATCTTCTAAGTCACTTTTGGAGTAGCCTATGGAGGGGATCATTTTTAGCCGTCTTGTTCACCTTCTTGTGCAGATTTCTCTTATTATTTGGGGTAGTTTGATACCAATGTTACTACAGAAAGTTTCCATCCAAGAAGCCTTACACTTTCAGAGACGTGAAGGTGAAAGATCAGCTTTTAAGCCCATGTTTGGGGCTGGAAATGACGCGTTACAGCAGAGGCTTATTGCAGAATTTTTTTTCAACCATGCTTTCACTCTTTCATTGTGCAGATTTGTATATTTATGTACATCATAATAATCATTACAAGTGAAGGCATCCAAAGTTACAAATATATTGTTGAGGCTCCAGAAAACAATGTATCAGATTCTAAGAAAATGTCAGCAAACATCGGCAATATATAGGCAAACTTAAAAGATACAAAAAAATATTCATTTTTCAATTTTTTAAACATCTAAAAGTACCTCCTCCCTCTAGCCCATTTATGGGAAAATCCAACAGTGAATAACCCCTTTGCCCTCAATCCCTGCTTGGCCTCTTCAAACTAAGCAAAAAATCCAAAAAATCCAAAAATCTTCTGACTCGGCCAATATTTTGACAATATTTTCCTATTTTTGGCAATAATTTCCGATTTTTGCCAAATTTTCCAAATATCACAATATTTCAAACTAGCGATCTTTTCCAGAGATAATATCACCAAGCTGAGAGCATCACGATATGTCGCTGATGTTTGTAACACTGGAGGCATCTATATCGACTTCACAATCAACTCAGTTGATCATGTGTATATTGTATAGACCATGAATTGAGAAGAGCTTTCATAACAATTCCATTGTATTGTGAATAATGTTCTAAACTTCTAATCCTTTCTCTTATTTATTCAGTAATGTGCAAACAACTTACTATTCATTGATTGACTTTGTCTCATTGTCATGTCAAACTTGCAAGTTCAGGTCAATTATGTTCTCAAGAGTCAACATCAGCACATCAAGTGCAATAAAGGCACTACATGTGTAATGTCCCCTTCCAATTAGGCCTTAAGGCCCCAAAACCGCTAACCTATGCGATTCCTGTGGGTTCGAGCAGTTACTGACAGCTAGGGAATCAGCTAAGAACTGATGCCATCCATAGAAGATCTAGGGCATCATCATTTGGTCGAGAAGGGCCACCGGGGCCAAAGGCCACCTTCGTGCATGCCATCCTAGCATTATTTAATAATGCATGCACTCTTTAAGTCTCCATCTGCATGCATCCAAGTCAACGGCAAATTAGAAGATAAAGTGACCTAATTAGGTCAAAGATTAGGTTTTGCGCAGTTGAACTTTATAAATAGAGGATAAAGCGAAATGAGACTTCACTTTGGATTATTATTATTTTGGGAGCTCTTGGATAGCAGCACAGCGTGCAGCACAGCAGTTGGGGTTGGAGACGGAGTCTTCAGCTAACAGGATTTCGGCAGTGAAACATCTGTCCTAGTCTTATTCCGGGTAAGCCATACAGGTTCACCACTTGTTCTTTATTCATTCATCAGTTACCTTGTACATGGTATAGATCGTTGCAGGGACACGTGTGCAGCCGTAAGAGGGGGTTTTCAGCCAGAAAGCCCTAATCAGCTGTTGGGCCTTCAGATCTCAGTTTCCTTCCGAAACTCAAGCACCAATCTCATCATCAGCCTCATACTCCAGTACCCAGTGATTTTCAGATCCATCAGTGCTCATCCGAAGCAGTTATCAGCCGTTTCGGGGTTCCAGAGGGTGAGTAGCTACCTCTCTGAAGTGATTCGCTACCATACCTGGAGATCTCAGAACCTTCGCATGCTCCGGGCATTCTCTCCGACATTGAACCACTATCAGTCCTGCAAATTCTCAGTCAGATCGAACATCTCCTTCCTTGAGGGCGTCACACTTTTCTACTTGGGCGTCTTGCTGCTGGGGGGATTCACCTGAAGCAGAGGAGCTCAGATCCTCTCCGATCCAGCTTGCAGTACTAGCAGACTTTTGCTGGAGTAGTTCAGACCAGCTTATCAGTAGTAAGTGTTCATTCTATCTCGCAAACCCTAACCCTAATTTTTCCTATAAAATAGGGATTTTTGCTTGGCAATTTGCATGCCCCGTTGTATCAGCATATTTGTATAGAAATAGAAAATATCGGGATTTGGGATATTACAACATGTCCAAGCTTACATCATCTTTGGTGGTTTCCATGGAAACACTCTTCGCACATTACTTGTGAAGGTCTTCTCTTGTTCTACCTTTCAATGGAGATACTTTAAGCACTCTACTGAGATTTATCTGACATACCTGTAATTTGTCAGTCTTATTTACTTTTATCATCTAGGGACATTGATAAAATTTCTTTGTTTCTTTCTTTCTATACACTGCTGCTTGCCATGACTCCATCATTTGAGCCTTTCAACAAAATCAGAACTTTGCATTTCACCAAATATTTCAACCATTTTTTTTGTAAACTAGTACCCATGGAGTTTCGAACCGGTGAACTTACGCAAGGAGTGCCTTAACAGTACATCCATTCACCGTCTATTCTACGTCCCATGGGAAACCAATTTTTCTTCTTGCTAATACTGCTTATAAGTTGTTAAACATAAAGCAGAGGAAAGCCAATCCATTTAATGAACTGCATATTACCAATGCATTTTTTTAAATATAACCACACTATACAGAATATCTGAAACTTAAGTATTAATTTCTTTATCCTTTTGCTGTGTATCTAGTCTAACTCACAAGAGAACGCAATCAAATCAAATGGATTAAGTGATTCAAAGAAGTATAGAAGTAAAATACCTTCCGAAATAGCTGATTACGTGCAGCAGACAAAGCCTGAAGTGCATGGCTATACATATTTCTCATTTTCGAGACTGTAAATGATGAAAATTCTCCTCGGCAGAGGCACAGAAACCCTCTCCATAATTTATAGCTACCCGAATGTTGCATTAGTGCATTCTCCCATCTTTGGATCAAAATGGAAATGTTATCTCGTTTCTTACATGTCTCCAAGTAAAAAAGCAAAAGTTCCTCACTGTCAGGATTGAGTTCAAGAGCCTTCTCCAGTACAGATATCTTTTTCTCCAAAGCTTGTACCTGAACTGACTTCTTTCTTTGCCCAATGGAAAGTTCGTCCTGTCACTATCAGAAATTAGAAATAATTATACAACACAAAACTAGATTGTTTTGTGCCTAACAGAAATTTAAATCAAGACTAAAATAGAGTTTCCTATAGCCTGCCAAGAACTGCTTCGGAATAGAGATGAATAATCCATAGCATCCTAAGTACTTTATTAGAAGCAAAAGCTCTCTCATGTGCTATCAACGATACAGTATATCATTATCTAATTATTTTTAAGCATCAATGCAGACACCAAGTATTTTTCACACAACAAGAAAGATTCCAACATTGAATTGCACTAGAAACCATCTTGCATCTCTTCCCGTATAGATGTAAAAGCTTTCTAGTCCTTTTTTTTTAATTACCATTCAAACCATTACATCCAATTTTAAAGACATTGATAAGAAAATTAATATGGAAACAACAACAATAAAATTCATCTTTAGAAGTTGCAGCTTAATTAAAGAAAGAGAAAGGGAACATATTATCTAGATTCTAAACCAGAGAACATACAACCATCAAACATGAGAAAGAACCTCCTCATTAGCCATGTCCATCTAGCTCATCACTCCTTCTGACGCATTTAGAAGGGGCCAACCTCAGGATTCAAATGCAAACACCATGCATGTATCACAGTTGCGCTACATATATTAGGAGGCCAACCTAGTATTTATGCACTTTGACCTATATAGTTGGGAAATGAGGTGGCTATTTTATGCACAATTTGCCTTCCTAATTTCAGCCATAATTCTATAGATGCATTCCCTCGTGATGATTTTGGATTTTGAACACATCCATGTACAATGTCATATTTCATACTCTCACATTATCACACCTATACTGCAATGGTTTATGGCTAAAATAATGCATTGTTCATTATCCAAAGGGGACCACCACCATCATTCTTGAGGGAGATTTCAGTCACTTCACTGACAAGGATGCAAGCATTGGCACTACCTTACTCCAGCATAGATCCATCTTAAGCCCAGATCTATCAAGCACCAAGAGGAATCCAATTTCTTGAGGTGTAATTTTTTTTTATCTTAAATTTTGTACACGTCAAGAAAATTGATCTCTCTCGGTGCTTAATAGATCCAGGATAAAGATGGATTTAAGCTGGTTTTAATTTTTTATTTTATGAGCCAACTCGAATTTTTTTATTACTTTTTGTTTTTGGTAATTTTATGCTACATGACAACAGCTCCCCATACTGGGCTGTAGAGCACCTTGCTACTCTCGGTGCAGCTATAGTGAATGGCATCATACAAGTGACTGATATCAAATATTGCTACAGAAGCTGCTAATATGAATGGTATTGCAGGAGTGAGCAATGGAAAATGGCACCTTAGGAATTTCTAATACAAAAATGTACCATATGAATATTATAGAAGGATTTTCCTGAATAGCATATCCAATCACCTCCCTTTAAAAAAATAAATTGAATGGACACAGAAATGTGAGGAAAGTTTTTGACTGCTAAAGAAACTCTTTACAAGTGCACCAATCTTGAAAATATCAGAACCAAATGAAGACTTTGGTGTATGCTCAAATGCTTGTATAGAAGGAATTGGTGGAATCCTCCCACAAAACAATCATATTGTGTGCTATGAATCTCGAAAACTAAAAGAGAATGAGAACAGTTATGCCAGACATGACTTAGAACTTGCTGCGGTGCACACTTAGAAGATGTGGAAGCCTTACTTTAAGCATAAAATATTTGAGCTGAGAACAGATCATAAGAGCTTGAAATATTTATTTTAATTTGACCAACAAAATTTGAATGTGAAGCAAACAAGATGGCTAGCATTCCTTTGTGAGTTTGATTTTCATGTCAAACACATAAAAAGAAAAGAGAAGAAGGTTGCAGATGCACTAAGCAAAAGGATTCACGGAATGCAAATATCAGCAATCAGAGCTGAGAACAGATCATAAAGGCTTGAAATATTTATTTAATCAACCAAATGTGAATGTGAGGCAAGCAAGATGGATAGCTTTCCTTTGTGAGTTTGATTTTGACATCAAACACATAAAAAGAAAAGAAAGTAAGCTTGCAGATGCATTAAGCAGAAGGATTCATGCAATGAAAATATCAACAGTCAGCATTTGTAAATCAAATTTACGGAAGATACTCATCAATGTCCTTATGGAAGATCAGTATTATCTTCAGGTAAAGAAGGGGTTGAAGTAGGAAAACACACAATAGAAATATGAGGGATATCACATCAAAAATTATGCTATTCTCCTTAAGGATCAAATATATGCTCCCAAGTCTCTAGAGTTGTGTTAAATCATTATGCATGACCATACTCTAGTAATCGTGGCTACCAGAAAACATCGCAGCAATGTGAAAGACATAATATTGGCCAGGAATGAATAGAGATATTGCCAAGTACATTTCTAGGTGCCCAAAATAGTAAAATGTCAGCAAGTCAAGGTTGAACATCAACATCTAGTGGGGTTCTTGTAATGGGAAGTGGTAACAATGGATTTTATCACTAGTTTACCAAGGATTGTAAAACAACATGATTGCATCATCATAGCAGATAATAACTCAACTAAAATGCTCATTTTTGTCTAGTGAGATCCACACATGAGGCGGCTCACATAGAAAATATCTTTATAAAAGAGGTAGTCAAATTGCATGGGATACCCAAGAAAATTATTTCTAATAGGGGCATCTACTTCACCTCAAACTTTTGGTATGTACATAATTGAATTTCAACATAGCATACCATCAACAGTCAAAAGGTCAGACTAAAAGAGCAAACCATGTAATCAAGGACAAGCTCTGCATGTAAGTGATGAACACACCATCCAAGTGGGAAGATTATCTCCACTTGGTGGAGTTTGCAAAAAACATTAAGCATCATTCATCCTTAGGAATGAGCCATTTGAAGCTCTATATAGTAGAAGATGCAACACTCTAGTAAGTTGGGATAATCCAATGGATATAATTACACTTGGGCTAGAATTGCTCAAGGAAATCAAAGAATAAGATGCTAAAAGTAAACAAAATTTTATTTCAGCCCACCATAGATAGAAAAGCTATGCGGACAAGAATGGAGGTCATAGCAAATTCAAGGTTGGAGATCAAGTTTTTCTCAAAGTAAAACCACATAAGACTTGCTCGAAACATGGGAGTTGTGTCAAGCTAGCACCCAGATATTGTGGCTCGTTTCAAATCCTAAATAGGATAGGACTAGTTGTTAGAATTTGACAGTTGTAAACCAATATCACTAAAAGAAGGACAAAGCACAGAAACAAAACAAAGTGGAGCTCGTTTTACCACAATGATACACAATCATCTCCCAACCATAGACAAAATAATTGTTTGTCTCCCCCAAGCTCAGACCTTCCAATAGAGAACGATGTACATCCAGATCGTAGTAGCACAAACCCCAAAACAAGAGAAAAACTTCTCGAAAATGGAGAATCCCAAAAACAATCTTTCTCTAGCAATAATGAACTTCTTCTCTCTCCTTGAGCGAACTTGCTTGAGTGCTTGATGTATAAAAGGAGGGCGCCTTTTATTTATACACTAAGGCGCTAGAAATCTAATTTTCCATTGGGGTCGACTTGTCTAATTTAACTAGGGCCGACTTGTGTTAATTCATAATAGAAATACATTTTATTATAATTCTTTCGGGGCTGACTTAAGTGAGGATGCCTCACATGGCTACTACATCAACACTCCCTCCTAACCAGAGAGGCATCATCAGTGTTATCATACTAAAACTCATCTCGATGATATCAGTACATTATGCTTATCTCAATCATATCTATATCATGAGGAAGGTCTTCCGACACAATCTCAGTCCATCGAGAAGTGTCTAACAAACTACGTGCGTCAACTCAATCCAATCCATCAAAGAACATAAACTAGCTCCACAACTCTTCCCAGTACATCGAGAAGTCATACATGCATCAGCTCAACCAAGTTCGCCGGAGAAGCATGCACCAAGTCAACATGCTTCAGCTAAACCCAGTTCGTCGAGGAACATGCATGTACTCAATGTGCATAAGCACAGCCCAAAGATCTCACTGGGACTATCACTGTTAGTGATTCTACGCCACATCATAGACTATAACCTCAACATAACATCTATAAGGACTACAATCTTATGAGGGGTCACAAGGGCCATAACTTTTAAGTGAGACCTTTATCATATATGTATGGGATACAACCCATAAATTTCCCAACCATAACAGTTGCTAAATTTGTACAGTAACCAGCCCTATTTCATGCTGGGTGTACTACTACAAAGCCGGTCCTTTTTCTTACTAGATGTAATCACATTCATCTTCTTACAGAGCCAACCCTATTTCATGCTAGATATGAAGACCACATGTATTTCACAAAGCCAGCCCTATTTCATGTTGGGTGTACTACTAGAGAGCCAGTCCTTTTTCATACTGGATGTAATCACATATATCTTCATACATAGCCAACCCTATTTCATGCTAGATATGAAGACCACATGTCTTTCACAAAGCCAGCCATGTTTCATGCTAGATGTGAGGACCACATACGTCTTCCAACAGAGCCAACCTTGCTTCATGTTGTATACGAAGACCACATACGTCTTTCGACAGAGCCAACCCTGTTTTATGCTGGATATGAAGACAGGTTCACACAAAACCAACATTGTGACTATTACTCCATCCCCAGGATGAGTCTCGGACAATCATGCATAGTCCTCAAAGATCTTCACTATTACTTTGTCCCTAGTATGAGTCTCTGATAGTCCTTGGAGGTCTTGACTATGTCTACTCATGTGGGCATACGAAGTCACGTACCATGACTTACAGGCATCAAAGCTATGCATAACATAACTTACCACTATCGAAGCCAAGTATTCCGACATGACTTACCCAATGAACTACAGAGCCATGTAGCACGACTCACTGGCATCGGAGCTATGTCTAACATATCTTACCAATATCGGAGCCAAGTATCATTGCATGGCTCACAGGTGTCCACCCAATACTCGAGAGTTCACATAGAATCACTGTCATAGCTCGCAGGTGTTCACATCAAAATTCTCGCCCACAAATGTTTACCTAGAACTCAAGTGTTCACACAGGATCACTGTCATAGTTCACAATTGTAGAATCACCGTCCATAAGTGTTCACTTGGAACTCAGGTGTTCACACAAAATCACTGTTACTATTCACAAGTGTTCTTATGGAATCACTTGTCCCCAGATGTGTACCTAGAACTCGAGTGTTCACAAAGAATCACCATCATTGTTCATAAGTGTTCACGTCAGGACAAAGAGTTCACACATAACTCATATTTCCCTCTTAGCGAGGGGTACAATCATGGAACCAATCTCCTCGCTCCATCACAGAGTGTCAAGGAGTAGCATACAATCTCGTCCTGTGTCATACAGGTACCAGTATGCGCCAACCTCTCCATCCTTTAATCAGGATGTCCAAGAGATCTCCTCACTCCTTACGAAGTGATCGGGAGAATACTGCTCATAGAGCTCTCTGAGAGAGACTATAGTCCTGCACACATGTCAACTAGCAGAGGCATCAAATATATCGCGGCAAACATTTTTGTCCTACCCTATTCTAGATATGAAAAATAATAACAAATCATATCACTGAAATCATGTACTAGAGAGAGACTATTAAGGGGCCAGTTTCCCCACCCCATCGCAAGGTGTCCAGGTGTCCTCCCTCTGTGTTGGAGCGTTCTGCTCCCTCTACATCTGAGCATTCTGCTCTCTCTGTAGCTGATCATCCTGCTCCCTCTATAGATACGATGTAAGTATCCATCCTGGTGACTATTAATTTTGTACCTGGGGAAGTGTTCTCCGAAGTGACTTTAGCCTTAGTCACTTAGTGAAGGGAAATAAAGTGAACCTTGCATTAAATGATTTAAGTGACATTTAGTTTGACTTTAGGCATTAAAGTCAGTTTTTGATCAATTTAAGTGGGTGAGTGAAATTAATATTTTAGAAATAAAATATGAGCATTTAATTTCAACTGTCGATTTAATTCATTCTTAGCCATTGGATTAGATGCCTCTTCACCTACCTAGGGTTGTGAGCAAAAAGCAAGGAAAAGGCAAAAGCATTTTCAATCTTGTGAGGGGATTGAAGAAGAGAGAGCTGAAGAGAGTGAGGGCACGAATTTCAAGACAGGGCTGAGAGTGATTTCCAGTGGACACGAAAATCGAGATCATTAATTGCTGGCACAAATTTCAAGGTGGATTACGGCCTCATTTATTGCAAGCACACAAATCGAGATAGTGTACGGCTAGCATTTGTTGTGCACAAAAATCTAGGAATTATACAGGCTCATTTATTGCAGGCACGATTTTCGAGGAGCGGTACAGTTGCATTTATTGCAGACCGTACATTACGGTTTTCGCACGATTTTCAAGGACTGTTTGGGCACGGAGTTCGAGGAAGGTACAAGCACAAATTTCGAGGCAGTATTCTATTTTAAGTAGGCACGGTTTTCGAGGTGTACGACGGCATTTAATGCAGTGTTGCAAACATCGGCGCGGCGAAAAAATCGGCAGGGTCCAGGAAACATTGTTTCGGGATATCTCGGCAAAACATCGGGAAAAAATCGGCAAACTTAAAAAATAGAAAGATATTCTTTTTTTTTCAATTTTTTAAACATCTAAAGCAACAATAACATCAAATAAACACATTGCTACATGAATATGGAAAGAAAACCGATATATAAGATATATAAGATGTCTAGAGAATCGAGATACATCACATACAAAATGGATCATGTCCTTGCATCTTAAGTCATCAAAAATATAACAAATGTATCTCATGATCATCATCATGACTCACGAGTCATCTACAATGAAGTAAAGTAAATAAACTATTGATTCCCTCTACCCCTTTTACGGGAAAAGGTAATCGCTGTGCAAACGGCCTTTCCTCTAGAACTAGAAGTAGGTGCCCTTGAGGCTTGTGGGCCTCATACTAAA
>LPNX011096845.1:308630-326228 GCA_001517045.1 Pseudotsuga menziesii | reverse complement strand
CAATGCTAAAGATGAAGGCGCTACTACATATGGAGGAGGACGCAATATAGTGAAGAATCTCCACTAAATTGGAGAGGGGCGTCATACTATTATAGAGGTGGTGCTAATATATTTGGAGGGCGTCACATTTTAGTGGGGCGCCATTTTAGAGGAGGCGCTAACTTTAAAGGAGGACCCACATCCAAATCCAAAACATTTACCATATTTGGAGGCACTATAATAAGAGGAGCGCTAGCTTATAAATGGAGGCGCCACCATATGTGGAGGACGTCACATGTTTAGAGGGCGCTAAAGCTTGTATAGAGGGTGCTACTAAATCTAGAGGTGGCGCCATTTTTGGAGGAGGGAGGCCACATTTGGGCCCACGTTTTGGTCAAAGACAAATATAGAGGGGGTTATGCTCCACTCTTAGCCCTTGGATGAGTTTTAACCTAGATCTAAGGGTGAGGATGTATTAAGACATGGATTAAGCTTCTAAGCCATTGATTAAAAATTAATCTAAGGGTGTGGATTGATTGAGAAGAATGGAAGGTCAAATACCTAGATCTAGTGGTGGAGATTAAACCTTAGATCTAGATCTAATCTCTGCCGTTTATCTTCAAGGGGTTGGGGTTTGCCTCAACTATATAATGAGGGTCTCACTCCCTCACTAAACATGATCTCTCATGCTATTGTTATGCTGCCGGAAATTTCTTCTTACTCTCTCATATTTTCTAGCCACATATTTGTATTGAAGCTTTGCCCTAGTTGGGCCATTTAATAGAAGAATTCTTTGGAGGGACATTGTGCTGCAATTCTTTCATGATCCATTTCTTGTGAGGTAACATGTACTTTTTCTAGTTTGCATTTTTTGTAATATTCTAGTTAGCTCTCCATAAAGTGTTTTGTGGAGAGATTAGAGAGTAAAAGTGTTTTTATTCTCTTTTATGAATGTTTTAACATTTTTCTTTCAAAGTATTTTGCAGGAACTGTTAAACATTCATCACTAGGTTTACGATTTTGCAGATCTAGATTTATTTGCAGGTTGTCCAAGCAAGGAGATCTTTCCAAGGGCTTCGTTTCGGCAATTTTTAAATTCGGCCATTGACTTTCAACCTTCCTGAAAAAGGGTTTTATTCACTGTATAGTGAATATAACCCTTGTTTTAGGGCCCCCACCTATTATATATTAGTTTAGCCTTTTATTTCTGCTATTTAAACATTGTTTAGGTGGCTGGAAACTCATTTTCCAACCCTCTAAATCTCATATTTCTGCCATATTTACATTCAGATTTTTACTGTAAATTTTGTACTAAAATTTTTCTGATAAACCCTTTAGTTTTTTCTGTGATTTCCAGCGAAGATAGCTTGCTGGTTTATGACAGGTTATGCACAAGTGAAGGAGAGTTGCTGCCCAAATAGGCCCAGAAATAACTCAATCTTCAACCGGTCCAAAAAGGGGTTCAAACCCTCACCTCTCTCTTTCATTTTTCTGATCATTGTAAACCCCAAACGAGAGTCTCTCTTTCTGTATTCTTCAAAGCTTATAAGCATTTGTAATCCATAAGTAAATAGATTAGGAAGTAAAGTAGGAAGTAGGATATTAGTTTGCTTAGATTTCTGTTTATGCAATTTTATTTTTCCGGTTAAAAAAGTAATCATACAATCCATCCAATCCTGTGTATCATCTATCCACTTGTCATCTCCCTTTAGGGACTTCAAGCTGGATATGAAAAGCAGGAGAAGTGGGGGCTTAGGTAATTAAAACAACTTTCTTTTCTTGTACTACAATCAAACACACTTTATTTTCCAAGTCCAAGATCAAATACCGGCACCTCCCATAAGGGATACAGCTTGGTTGATCTTGTTGATCGTTTTTAAAATTAACATTGCATGTTAATCACCCAGATAAAATTTACTCCTAAAACTTACCAACAATAACTTCCCATAACCTGCTCCTCTACTCGGTTATCACCCTTCGGGGTACTCACGAGATATGACCAGGGGACAGGGAAGTCTTAGTTTAATAGGCATCCATCTAGTAATTGTCTGGTTGATTAAAAACAGTGACCTCGGAGGCGACTTGGGGTAGTAGACCGTGGGGGGTCTCTAGGCGCTTTGACGTCCTCTTTGTTGAGCACCAGGCCATTGGGGTTTGACCTGTGAGCTACGGGTGGGCTTGTTCCCACTTTGTTGAGCGCAACAACACTCCCTCTTCGACTTGAGAAGAACTAGATCGGGGTAGTCACACCACCGATTCTGAAACTTAAATCCAAGAAGAAAAAACTTTAATAAAATTAACTAAAATAAACCGAGAGACATTGCAAAACCGGTTCTACAACACTTTCCCATTTCAGCACTCTTTCACTCCGGCATTGCACTACAAAGTTTTTACTTTCAGTTTTATTTTACTTTTCAGTTACATCTACTTTCAACTATACAATCGTTATGTGGTAAATGCTTAACTGCTTAAAGTCTTTCCTTTTTTAAATTTACTGTTGGTTTAATAATCTTCACTCACAGCATTTTTCTGCCATATTGTAAATCTGGTTCATTGTCCATATTGGTAAATCATCTATATATTGTTTAATGTTTTGGTTCCTTATTGTTTATAATTATATCGTTTATCCATTTATTTCATTGTTAAACACCGAAGCTGTAGTTTAATCATAGATTAAATCTCAAATTTATTTGTAAAGTTTATAAAGCCGTAATCTATCTTTTGACTCCATTTTTTAGGCACTGGTTTAAAGTAAAAGGTTGACTGTCATTTAAGTCTTGCATATTGCATCAGTCTGATTGTCATCTCTCAGAACCTTAGCCTCAGTCTTAATAAAAGATCCCTTTAATTAAATTATAGTTAATTAATAAATCTGGAACTTAGCTTTCCTATAGGGACTACCCCCCTTGGCTCTGTTGAGATCTTGCCTAAACGGAGGAGTTGTGGACTGTGGTGACAGTGGTCCCCAGCTCTCACTTGCCCCCAAGGACACACATAGCAGGTTGTGACTTTCCTGCATCTTAAAGTGTGAATTAGGCGGCAACACCATCTATGCAGCAGTCATGATCACAGGTTTTCGGGGTTACAGGACCGCACAGTGTTGGCACAGGTTCACCAGGTTCAGTGGTTAGGCCAGCAGGGTCTTCGGGGACAGGTGATGGGTCTACTATTACAGGTACACCTTCCAGAGGATCAGGATTACAAGGTACACCTGGTGTTGGTACACCCGCTTCAGGTTCACGAGATACTGGGGTTTCCACCTCTGGTAGATTTTCAAATGATGATCGACCAGTGTGGGAGCAACCTCCAAGGACAAAGGCACCTAAGTGGCTTGGAGATACCTTGAAGGAAGCTCAGGAGTTTGGGGCACCCAGGGAGGATGTGAGGGCCATCAAGATGCCTGACAGACTGGGCATGTTGTTGGTGGCTAGTACACGAGATTCTGAGCCTTCTACTTTTGAGGAGGCCTCCCAGCATTCGGTATGGAGAGATGCCATGATGGATGAGTACCATTCCATCATGAAGAATGATGTACGGGAGATTGTTCCAAGACCTGAGGGGAAGTCAGTGGTGACTTCTCGTTGGCTTTACAAGCTGAAGCGTGCGGCAGATGGGAGTGTGGAGAAGTACAAAGCCAGGTTTGTAGCGCGAGGGTTTTCACAGGTTGAGGGCATTGATTATGATGAGACTTTTGCACCGGTTGCTTGGTATACTTCTATCAGGGGCTTGATCTCCATTGCAGCAGAAATGGGTTGGAAGATTCATCAGATGGATATGAAGACCGCATTTCTCAATGGGATCATATAGGAGGAGATTTACATTGAGCAGCCTCAGGGCTTTGAGATACATGAGAGAGAGTCTCATGTTTGTACGTTGAAGAAGGCCCTGTATGGGCTGAAGCAAGCTCCTAGAGCTTGGTACTCCAGGATCGATTCTTACTTGCTAAGCATGGGGTTTTAGGAGAGTGAAGCAGATCTGAATCTCTACTTCATCATGGTTGGAGATGATCCGCTTGTTCTTCTGTTATATGTTGATGACTTGTTTATCACAGGGAGAGAGAGACCCATTGCAGCTTGCAAGAAGAATCTTGCAACAGAGTACGAGATGACTGATATTGGGCTAATGCATTATTTGTTGGGATTGGAGGTTTGGCAAGAGCCTGGACATATTTTCCTAGGGCCGGGAAAGTATGCGGTTGATATTTTGAGGAGATTCAGGATGGAGGATTGCAGGCCTATGTCGACACCTATGATCACCAACTGGAAGAAGCTTCATGCTTCTGAGGGAGAGTTGGTGGATCCTACCTTATACCATCAGCTTATTGGGTCGTTGATGTATCTGGTCAACACTCGCCCAGATTTGTGTTTTGCAGTGAACACTCTTAGCCAGTTCATGGTTGAGCCTACGAGTGTGCATTGGGTTGCTGCAAAACATGTGTTGCGCTATCTTTCAGGGACAGTGGATTTTGGTTTGGAATACAGCAGGTCAAAGGGGATCAGATTGGTTGGCTATATAGACTCAGATTGGGTAGGCAGTGTGGCAGACCAGAAGAGCACTTCTGGATGTTGTTTCAGTTTGGGCTCAACAACAGTGTCGTGGTTCAGTCAGAAGCAGAAATCTGTTGCATTGAGTTCTGATGAGGCCGAGTATATGGCAGCTAGTTTGGCCAGCTGCGAGGCCTTATGGCTTTGCAAGTTGCTGGTGAATCTATTTGGTCAGGAGCTTAGGCCTACGATGATTTACTGTGACAATCAGAGTTGCATACAACTTTCTGAGAATCCAGTTTTCCATGACAGGTCAAAGCACATTGAGATCAGATATCATTTCATCCGAGACTATGTTCAGAGAGGGGCAGTTACGCTTCAGTATATTTCCATAGATGAGCAGGTAGCAGACATTCTGACGAAGTCTTTGGGGAGGGGCAAGTTTGTCTTCTCCAGGGATAAGTTGGGAGTGGTGCAAAACACCTTCATCAGTAAGAGGGAGTGTTAATTTTGTACCTAGGGAAGTGTTCCCCTAAGTGACTTTAGCCTTGGTCACTTAGTGAAGGGAAATAAAGTGAACCTTGCATTAAATGACTTAAGTGACATTTAATTTGACTTTAGGCATTAAAGTCAGTTTTTGATAAATTTAAGTGGGTGAGTGAAATTAATATTTTAGAAATAAAATATGAGCATTTAATTTCAACCGTCGATCTAATTCTTTCTTAGCCATTGGATTAAATGCATCTTCACCTACCTAGGGTTGTGAGCAAAAAGCAAGGAAAAGGCAAAAGCATTTTCATTCTTGTGAGGAGATTGAAGAAGAGAGAGCTGAAGAGAGTGAGGGCACGAATTTCAAGACAGGGCTGAGAGTGATTTTCAATGGGCACAAAAATTGAGATCATTAATTGCTGGCACAAATTTCGAGGTGGAGTGTGGCCTCATTTATTGCAGGCACACAAATCGAGACAATGTACTGCCAACATTTATTGTGCACAAAAATCGAGGAATTGTATGGCCTCATTTATCCAGATCGTAGTAGCACAAACCCCAAAACAAGAGAGAAACTTCTCCAAAATAGAGAATCCCGAAAAAAATCTTTCTCTAGCAGTAGCGAACTTCTTCTCTCTCCTTGAGCAAACTTGCGTGAGTGCTTGATGTAAAAATGAAGGAGGGTGCCTTCTATTTATACACTAAGGCGCTGGAAATCTAATTTTCCATTGGAGTCGACTTGTCTAATTTAATTGGGGTTGACTTGTGTTAATTCATAATAAAAATACATTTTATGATAATTCTTTCTAGGCCGACTTAAGTGAGGATGCCTCACATGACTACTACAACAACACTAGTTAATATAGACTTGCATTGCCTGCTAATATTAAAGTTCATAATGTTTTCATGTTTCTATTTTAAAAAAACAAAGCCTTACATATATAGTAGCGTTAAGTTAGTTACCCCTTATTACGCCTCAAAGTATCTGAAGCGTTCCTTCCAAATGTACCAGAGTAAGAGGTTTATTTTTCTTTGTAAAAGCCAAGTTTTGAGGCTATATTGTGTAGGGTGTTGATTTTGGGGTTAAATACCCCTAATCAAATCATGGCAGGTCCCCTTATTTTCCACCTCAAGAAGGTGTTGGCCTTGTGGCTCTACTAACTACCCTTTGGGTGGGTATCTGGTGCCCTTGAGACAAATCATTGGCACACATGGCCACACTCATATTTTGCTTTGTAGAGGTGATTGCGGGTGTAAGAATTGTCATACCCGTCTTAGCACACTGCAGTTTTCCCACTTGAACCTATTATTATGATGCAAAACCACTCACCCTGGTCTCCAAACCCGTGACACCATTCCTTCAAAAAGAAACCTACATTATTAACAAGGAGAGCGTAGAGGGAAAAGCATTTGTTGGGATTAGTTGGGGCATGACGCTCTCCTATTGGCTTACCTTGCACTTGGTGAAGCCTAATTGCACATTTTTATTCTTATTTTATGTCATTGTGCGGTTTAGTCCCTAGTTTATGGGTGCACTAACCTTAAATTTTATAATTTGTCACTAACTTTGCAGGATTGAAATTGTAAAAGGTTGAGAGTTGTCTCATATAATAAGGCAACCTCACCTCATTTGTAAATCATGAATAAGGGTTCAAACATGAGATGTTTTCTTTTTCTCTTTGTATATTGGAGCTATTGAGCTAGTGCACACCTTTCTTGGATGTCCTTTTTCTTGCTTGAAGGATGAATGGAAGGATTTCTAGGTTTTGATTGTCACATGCTAAGTTGATGTTAGAATGGTTGTACTAACTCATGCTCAAGAGGAACCTAAGGCACAACCTTGATTTCTATTTGGTAAATATTGATGAGATCTTTCTTAACCCTAGTTTAATATTGCTCTTGAAGAGCTTTGGACTGAGTTAGGGTTTCTTTGCTAATATTTTGTCAACTTGCTTGAGGAGACCATCCTACAAAGGAGCTCTCCATTGTTTAAACGGGCCTCAGAATTCTCTATTTGCCTAATTAGGGTTTCACTACCTAGCCTTTGAGGTTGTTAGTTTATCCCTAGTTGCAAGTATTGAAAACCATCTTAAGAGGGACGTAAGCCTTGATCTCTCATAGCCCTAGGGTTTGAGACAAGAATCTAATTGCCCTATCCTAACAAACTCTCCATCTTTTTTTTTACCAAATTTTTTACATATTTTATTTTATGCAAAAAATACAAAAATACTTTACTAATAGAAAAACCCTAAAAATCCAAATAAATTCAAAAATCAAAAAATATATGTGATTTGGTATTTCTGGTCCACCCTAAAATTCTGCCTTAGGGTTTTATCCCTAAACCCTCGAGGGCATCCTCATTTCAGCAAGTGCATTGGGATACATGATTTCATTGAAATTGGGTAACTGCTAGCTGTCTAGTATTTCAAGTTCACCCTGAAAGTGTGCATTAGTGCAGTTATCCTCTTTCCCTTGAGAGCACACCTTTTTGAGGACTTGCCTAGAGATGTGTGAAATCATCTAGGGAAGCGTGAAATTGCCTTGAAAGGGGTGACATTTATTGAATATTGTGATAAAGAGAATAACTCATTATTGTATGGTTCAATATTGTTTGACTCTAATAAGGCACTGATCATAACCATTAGGGTTTGCTGGAAGGTATTTGTGGTTTGTTGGTGATTGTGGGTATCTTACATTGATTAGGGTCTCCCACTGGGTTCTGAAGTTGTTGATTTTTTAGCAGCATCAAGAGCCATTCTCTCGGAGAATGGAGGCACTTGGTCAATTACCAGGAACTTGATTCAGTCTGGGGCTGAAAACTCAGCCTAGGGATGAAAGCCATTCTCTGGGAGAATGGAGGCACTTGGTCGGTTACCAAGTAGTTGACATTGGGTCAACCTGATGCAGGCTGGGGCTGAGGCACCTGGTCAGTTACCAAGTCATCACAAGAAGCCCTAGACTGAATCTAGGCAAGTGATGTACTTCTCCTCTTGGTCAATGATTGATAGGACCCTCTCAAGGGACTGGCCACCCAGTGTTGGGATACCTAACACATGACCTTGGTACCATTAAGGAGAACAGGATGAACAATGAAAATCTTCCTTATTTTGATGATGCACTGCAAGATTGACTTGTATGGATTTTGAAGTCAAAGAAGAATATTTGTTTGTGGTCATGAAGCTACTTAAAGGATAAGAAACCCAATGAGGGTCCAAGTACCCCAAGGTTGGTCCTTGTAAAAGACTTTATACCCTTCAAAACTCAAAAGTAAAAAATAAAAGATCAAAAGTAAAAAAAATAAAAGATTTAAAAACCCCTAAGGGTGTCTCCTTAATTTATGGACTCATCTCACCCTAATGATCTATAAACATTGCATCCTCACTTGACAAATCATCCAAGATATCTTCACCTCTTTGAAAAGAAGAATTTCTCTCGACTTATCTGCTGGTCACTCTTTTTCCCTCACGTGTGGATAGACTTGGGATTTCGAAGACTGATCTGGCAGCTGTGGGGTTTATTCTTTGAAGTCGCAGCTCTGGTCTTGGCTGCTCTTACACCACAGCCTTCACTCCAGACTCATCCAAGCCCTGCTAGGACTTATCTCAGTACACGGCAGCCCTGCTAGGGCTCTTATCTGCTGACGGCAATCCTGCTAGGGTTTGCCTCAGCCCAAGCCCTGCTAGGGCCCCTCACAACTCACGGCAGCCATGCTAAGGGCAGCCATGCTAAGGGCTTATCACAGGTCTCTGCTATTCTCAGGCCACCCGAATTCTTATTGGGGTGTTTTTGTTGGAGTTTCACAGCCCTGTTAGAACTTAGGGCCCATATCAGCCAGTACAGGTGCATGAAATAACACAGAAGGCAGGCCGTGGCAATTAGCAGAAATTTCAAGCTTACAGACATCTACAGCAGATTTCTTGGATGGTTGGGGTTTTGATCAGTCCCCAGTAAGACTGTTTTTTGTCTTTTTCTTTTTGGCATATATTCCCTAGGCGCAATTTGGTGGATTTGTAAAGATCTGCAAAATTTGTTATCTGCTCATGTACAAAGTCAGTCTTTTCGTTATAAGGAAGATTTTTCATTGCTGGGGTTTTTATTCCTGAAAAGGTTTTCCCCAGGATAAAAAAGCGTGTATCTGTGCATGCTTGATTTTTTCATTACTGCTATCTATCTCAGATTTTATCCAATCAAAGAGGAGATTGATAAGCTGGATGATAAAATTGAGGCTTACAAAGTTTTGAGGACAGGCAATGCTTTATTACAGGACCAGAAAAGCATTGTCTGGAAAGAAAGAGGGAAACTGGATCTAATTGCGAAGGTTGAGGATGGAAGGTCAAATGAAGATTTCGAGTGATCATCCCATGCTGATTGCATCTTGCAGATAGCTGGTCCCAAATACAACTGGGCATTTTTTAATAGTTATGCAGTAAAGTCTAGAAAGAAAGATTCTCCAAATGCCTGCCAGTTTTATATATGTACTCTTATTAAGTTTTTCCTATAAAAGGCAATATACCTCTCTTTTTTAACAAACAAACAAACAAATGAGAAACATCCATTCATAGTGCCAAAGAAAGCTTTATTTTTCTTTTCTCTTGAAATATGAAAAGATATTTTAGGAGAATATGCTCCACCTGAAAATTAGCAAAAGCTATCCACAGACTTTCATCATGCGGTCTGTCCCTCGTCATTTTATTGAATTCCCTTGTTCTGCGCATGAAAATTTCATCCCAAGTTTCTCCACATTCCAGGTTTGATGTTGATTCCAAATCATTCTGCTGACCTGTGTCAACTTCCTGTTGCAAAGGAATAAAATCTTCAGAAGGAAAGTAGATGGGTTTTCCACTAGAAATAGCACGTATACGTTTTAGGTCCCTGCGTCGTTCAATAGATACAAATCTGGCAGACCAATAGCGTCCTTCTGCTCTTGCTTTATCATCTAAAGAGATGCTGTCCTCTTCTGGATCCAGAACTGTTATAATTTTCCCATCCTTGTAGGAAGAGCCACAATCAGGCAACAATAACTCCTCCATTACTTGGTGAGGCCTATAGCGAGCAACATCCATTCTGCATATGTTCCAAACAAGACGATCAAGATCTAACACCAAATGCCTTTGAAGCTAACTTGATAAATATTTTAAAAAAAGGTCTCTGGAAATAAAATGATGTCTAGAAGATCATAATGCTGAGGGAAGGGTCAAAAGGATTTAAAAATAGAGACCTCCCTTGGCAGCCAATTTCTGTATTAAAGAACAAAAACTTAAGATAATGGCAATCTTGTGAAAAAACCAGTTTTGATCTCTATTTCCCATTCAATCAATCTATACAACCAATCTAAGAACAAGTCTAACCTAGTTCTATGTCTGTTATTATATAAAAAGCTGAAAGGACCTAGATGGAAAGCCTAGAAGCTATATTGAATTTAAGTCCTGGAATTGCAAGTTCAGATGAATTGGGACACGATAGTCATGCATCAGAGAAGATAATAGCAATAACATGAACAAACAAACAAATAAAGAAATATATATCAGGGAAACTAGCTTATGAAAGAAACCAAGCACAATAGACATATAGACTAGTCAACAGAATAGATATATAGTATATACATTCCTTCAGTGATCATATCAAAAATATGTAACAAGTCCCTCATTCCAAACCACGGACTTCTCTTCTTTCAATTATGATTCAAGGGATAGATCGCATTTGTCTTTGATGTTGGTCTGGCTTGTATTTTTATGCACTTAAAAAATTACATCTAAGGCCATTTCTAATGATAGGGTATTAAAGGGTCATGATATGAGTTGTTGCAATAGTTTATAATTGTTTGCACCAATTATGATGGACAATGCCAATGAGAGATTTGTGCAAGGCAGCAACAAATCACCACGAACCAGTTCCAGTCTGTGTTTTTATGTGCTTTCTTTTATTTTGTTCACCCTCTTTTCATTAACATCTAGGGCCATTGCAAATGATTGGGTATTAGAGATCACAATATGACTTGTTGCAATAGTTTATGATCCATTGCAACAATGACAATAGAGAATATCCGTGAGAAAAAAGGCTGCATGCTATATAAGAAGTAACGATGACTAACATGGACAGAAAAATATGTCAAAACATGACTGGCATCAAAAAAAAAATCTCTTTGAGCAGAGGGATTCCTAGTCCACAAGACTCTGTCAATATCTGCCATGTCAACCTTATTCGGGACAAAATTATTTGTATTCTGATGTATTTGTGAGTATGGATTGTAAAGTGAATCACAGTAGAAAGGGTCATAACATAATGAAGTCATCAACATATTACATGTCCCACACAAACAAAAAAACTGACATGTAGTCATTAAGTTATTAGCATGATAGAATGCAATTACATGACTCAAGGATTTTTGCAACTGCAGTCCATGAAATTAGAGTGTTCATTCTAAGCCTTAAAAACCCATAAGGCTCACACGCATGATTGGTAGCACCTTAACTACAACAAAATACAACCAAAAGTTACTATCAGATAAATGATACTACACTTCCCTCCCAAGCTTCCATATCTTCAAGAGTTCACCATGGTAAACGATGCAAAGCAGATAACAATCCTTCAACAAAGAGATCTCATGCACATCACAGTCTTGCATGAGTGCCAGCCCTCAGCCTGAGAGTTTTACAAGTCTAGTACTTCTAGGATTCACAAAATCTACTTACTAAGAGGCATGATTGGCAGTGATTGAAGTTTTGAAAAATATTTCCCAAGGTGTTATGAATTTTTCCTACGCAAGCGGCCATATTGCCCGTAATTCCTACAAAGTATGCCTGTAGGCTGTATATCACTATGTTACCAGAACTAATGGTAATAGAAACAATTAGCCTTGTCTCCTAGATTGACCTCTGCCCATCCTTATATCTCTTCAACCCAGGACAATCCTAGGGTTTACACAAAGTTCATTCAATGTCAGCATGGTTTTGATAACATATGAAATATGCATTCATCATGCAACAACATATATTGAAAGCTAAATCCCATCATATATGGCCCAATCTAGCCAAAACACCTTTCGGAACTACCTAACGGCCATAATACTGATGGCAGATTGAACTAATGCCAACATTCAATTGCCATATATTTCAGCCAAGTATTAAGGTGAAAATGATTAAATAAATCAGCATTCTAACTTCACATGAAAAGCATCTAACATATGGGAAATGAATATCCTAATCGTGTTTTATGCCTCCAAAACCCCCACAAACCAGTCCTTCAAAATATGTTCCTAGCTGAAAAGCTGATCTGAAAGACTAAAACAGAGAAAATCTGGTGTGCCAACCTGAATGCTACAATTAATTTGCTAATTAATTAGTTAACATTAATACCAGACCAACAAAACAGGTCAAGGCAGCCAGATGCAATGTATAGTAACCAGATAAAGCAAGGAGATTGCTTATCGCACTTCCCAACTAGATAGCAGGAGAAAAGAAAAGGGAAAGAGCAAAACAAGTTAAAAGACAAAGTAGAAGAGATGAGAGAATAAGAAAAACAATACCCTAGAGGCAATCAAAGCAAAAAAGCATCAGGAGTAGCACTCGGCTTCCCTCCAAGACTATCCAGCCTGGTCCACTCAATTCAGACCATTCCCCAAATGATATTCTCAGGCTTTGTACTGGTAACTTCATGATGGTTGACGATGACAGTGCTGCCTCCTCTTCTATTTATGGTACAAACCGGTGATTCTCTCTTTGCATGGAGCAATACTTATTAATGTTTATTTTCTAAGGTTTAGCTCTTCTTCTTACCCCTTTGTACTCTTTATCTTTATTTGTACTTATTTTTGCATCTGGTAGTTGCCTTCGGTGCTCTCACGATGCCATTTTAGTCAATTGAGCTATTTTGGTCATGTGTGAACATTGATATAAGTTCTTTTCTAGGTTACAGGTCATCCACAATCTCCCCTACCGTTCAAAGCTAAAGAAAGGAAGAGATATATCTCAAGTTATGATTCCCTACTAGATGAAATCACTACAACCATCATTGTCAAAGAACCCTCATAGAAGAGACATACCCACCAATTTTTTAATGATTTTTATTGGATCATTATGTTTTTCTTACAATTTTGATACCTTATGTTGAGTGAAAGAATCAGATAATCTATTAAACCAAAGTCATTTTTTTCCTTATCGAATTATGCCTTTATGTTCAGATTTTGGGAAGAGTGGCTCTGCACGGGAAAATGTGGGCTAGATGGAATCGTGAGGGGGTGTTCAACACTACACCATCAAGGATGTAGCCTAACGGGACCCCACGGTCACTTTCTAGTTGTTTCCGCTTTCCCTGAAGAATTTGCCCATTATTCACCAAACTTGTTTACGCCGGATTTTTGTAATGTTTAGTGTTGTTAATTTTATTAAAATGAGTTGATTAATAAGAAGTGGGGAATTAATTAGTGCACAATCCCGCTTTTGGATATCCCCAAGATCAGGCAAGCCTGTGAGGGGTAGAGTATACACGAAGGAGGCAAATGTTTGTTCCAACTTGTAAAGCAAAGTATAAACTAAAACTACTTGCATAAGGAATACAGCCTGTTAGGACGGATTGTGTGCTTGTGTTACAAGAAAATTGTTAGACTAATCACTACGACAATGCAATGTTGGGTTAGTGTTCGTTACTCTGCAAATGTAAATGAAACTTTGAAAGAAAACTAAACTTACTGAAAGTAAAAGCAAGAAAAGATAAAGCATAAAGCAAACCACTAAGAAGGTGACACGAATCCCCCAAGGGGAATGGAGTGTGGGTGCTTGGAAAGCCCACTTGCTTCTATTTTATTTACTTTATTACAATAAGTTTTTAGGAGAAAGAAGACTTTTGATCATTTAAATGTGGGATCAGTGAGGCTTACAATGACTCGAAATTGAAAGGGAAAAAGAGTGGGCACTTTGGAACCTTTGGATAGCTAGATTTTTCGAAATTTGGCCATAGTTTCTCTCTTTTTTTTCTTTCAACCTGCTAGAAACCACTAAGCTAACAATGTACAAATTAGTGGATTAGTACAAGCATGTACATAAAATACACTATCTAGTACTTTATAGAAAATGGAGAAAATTTACTGCTTTGAGTACTAGAAAGGAAGTGTTAGATTTAAACTTAAGATATCTATTAAAGCACTTAAGATCTAACATGTAAACAAGCCTAAAGTTCATATAATAATCTTTTAAAGAAATCTAAGTGTTATCACATGTATAGTAGCCGGGCTACCATATTCTATTTTTCAAATTTCAGTACACTTTTTAGCTAGTTCCCTTACATATGAGATGCTGAGATGAGCATCTATGATGGATCATTATTTGATGATGGACTATAGTATTCTCCCATGCCATGACTGAGTCTCAGGACACTCAGATTTGAGGACTGATGTAGTCATTTAGCCATTTGCTGAGTAGTTAGTAGTGCCCAAAGTTGCATCAGTAGTTTTCCATTGGACAGATGTTGGTTCATATTGATAGTTTACATGTACTTGACTCAACATATCTTATCTTGTGTTATGGTTATCATTGTTTTTATATTCATTCTTGTGACATGTATTAGCATCTAGTGTCATGATCTGGCAGTCATATAAATATGTGGACTTGGATGTATTGATATTATGTATGTATGTCCCTACTTAGACCTGGAAGTTCTTGACCCATACTCATTGGTTTTACCCTCCTTAGGGAGAATAGAGGTGATCGTTCCTACCATACTTTGGCTTGCTAGTGTTGGTTTCATTGTTCACTATCTCCACCCATCCATTGCCTTCCAAATATGTTTTCAGCCGGACCTACTACTTGACTTGAGGCATAGAGGACCTTTCCCCACTAGAACCTCTGTGTTGGACAAGCTTCCCTGATTATTTGTGTCTCGGCTCTGAGTTTCCTAGGTTGTGTTGGCCAAACCTGAAGCAAATAGTGTTGCCATCAATACAATGTATTTGGAAATGAAATGAATATCTTATGAAAAAACCCATTCATGAAAAATAGTGTTTTTGAACATACATGAATGCAAGGCAAGCCTAATGAAATTGGCTTTGAAGTATATTGAAATGAATATCTTAAAACATTCATGAAAAGTAGTGTTTTTAAACATACATGAATGCATGAAGCCTTCGTAAATAAAAATCTATGTAACAAATGGATCAAGACTATTGAAAATTGAAGGCCCAAAAAGCAATGGTTCTTAAAAGTTCTATCTAAAGATTGCAAGCCTCACTAGTATTTGATTTGGATTGTGAGCATTTGTCAAGGTGAATAAGCACCTCTAAACGTAACTTATCCATTTGTGAGACATTGCCATCCCATGTGTTGTTGTTTGTCCAGCATATGCTAAAGTGAGTATCCCCTTTCCATTTCCAAAGTGTCACAGTGTCATGTGGGTAGTCACCCTTTTAGCCTAACAATTTGATTTCTAGCCCTCACCCTTCACTAACAAATTGATTACAACTATGAAGTGAGTATGGTCTTGAAAGTCTGGTCTGAGTTATAGATAATTAATGAAACTCTATATTTGGTTGATAGATCGCCAGTGAAATGATTGCTACTTGTTATAATTGTTATTTGAATGATTTGTAGAGCATGTCTTAACCTTTAAACACTTGCAACATATGGATGTTAGCCTGGGTTATATTATTGATCATTTACATATTATTATTTTATCTGTCTGGGCATATTGGATATTATTCTTGATCATGCAGAGATCTATAGGGTGTATGAGTAGGTAGGTCAGGCCCCACAAGTAACATGGTCGACCTAGTGGTTGAGTTAACAACTCAACGAAAGAATATAAATAGGGAGGCGCCCTCCTCATTTGTCACACACTTCACTTGCACTCTCATGTGTGCTTTAGGAGAGAGAGAAAGAGGAGGGACAGAGAGCTGTTGCAGACATATTGTTCTTGGGTTATTATATCTTGTCATCTTATCTTTGTGAGGGAACTATTCTGAGGAAGTTTGCGGGGTTTTCTCCTTTATGGTTTCCCCAATGAAAATCTTCGTGTCTTGTGTATCTTGTGTATCTTTGATGTATTGTTATGCTTGTTTTCTTTTAGATAAAGATCCTAAGTAAAATAACTTAGAAAAACTAACAAGAACAACTTGTACCTCTTTCTTTTCATACAACTTATAATATAAAACTTGTAAATACTTGGGAAAGTACCTGTATGTTGGTAGTTTCCTTTGTAGCTTTGTCCCTGTTGCTTTGCCCTTACAGTTCCCTCAACTTGGAAAACCCCCACTATGGAATAGTTCTAGATCCTTAAAAACTCAACCGACCAAATCGGTTTGCCACACCCTGCCAACTAGGAAAGTCTCGTCGAATTCCTAACTCCAAGAATTGCATACTTGGACCCCCAAACCCAAAACCTGAATACAACCAGCCCAACCAATTCTGTATCTTTCCCTTCTTTGAAAATTTCAACCTCCTCTGCTAAACTTTCCTCAATGCCAAGATCCCCCTCCAAAACTTCATCTCCCTCTTTTCATCTAAATCCCCTCCCTTCCCCAACTTTTCTTCCTACTGCCTTTATTACCCTTATCCTCACCATTTATTCCCCCACTCAAAACATGGGTCATGTCATTTTTAACATTTAGCAAAATAATAGTTATTCTAGATTATAGATACATGTCAAATAAATTTGATTATTTTATTAGGTAAAGATCTACCACTTGATTTCAACTTAAATTCACCTCAATTCTACAAAATAGAAAGTTATTATTTAATAATATAAGTCAACACAAATTTTGACATAGTAATGTACACTTCAGCAATACAACCATAAAATAATATTGTTTAATATTTATTTATATTAAAAATCATTGGTCTTTTCACACTCAACCGATAACCCTTTTGACATATTTTAACTCTTTATTTTAATTTTATTTAAAGTCTCATTTATTTACAATTACCATACATCACAGTCAACAATATTATCTTATAGTTAAGACTCAATCAATATTTATCTCTTACTAATTAATCATCTTTTGACTTTTAAATGATTATGCATTGAACTATTTACCACATTCAGCAATTGAACCTTAACTATAATTAATCGTAATTATTACTCATTTATCACCACATTCTAATTAATTGTAATTAATCGTAATTAATTATATATATTCCTAATCATTGTTTATGAAACTATTTACAATGTTCAACAATGGAACCTTAATTATAATTAATCATTTAATTACCATTTGTTTAATCAAGTGGATAATAACCTTACGAGCCGTAATTAACCCCATTAATACTTATTTAATGATTTAGTGACCAAGTGTTTTATTCAACAAATAGGTTAATCAAAATCTTATTAACATCACTAACATTATTTCACCTTTATTGGTGACAATTAATAATTAACACCAATCGTAGTTAATCAACCATTCATCACTAACGTGATGTAATAATATCATTTCTTAACTAAATAGGTAATAGTAATGTAATT
Organism: Pseudotsuga menziesii; assembly: GCA_001517045.1. Classification (NCBI taxonomy): domain Eukaryota; kingdom Viridiplantae; phylum Streptophyta; class Pinopsida; order Pinales; family Pinaceae; genus Pseudotsuga; species Pseudotsuga menziesii. The sequence continues at coordinate 308,829 of LPNX011096845.1, read as the reverse complement.
AGTCATAATTATGATGTATCGATGCCTAATCAAAATAGTTTAATATTAATTCACACAAGCTTATACATATGTAGACGAGTTATGTAAGCGTACCTAATGCTTACATACATCGTGTAGGTACACTAATAGTACTCAACCACACATCACACATAATCACACAAGTTACTTTCTGCTAACACATACATAAACATTAATTTAC
>LPNX011096845.1:232054-308251 GCA_001517045.1 Pseudotsuga menziesii | reverse complement strand
GCGTCAACTACATGGCCTAACTCCAGTTAGAACCCGTAAGCGAAAGTGTCGACTCCATTGACCAAGCCTCCCCAGCAGGCACCCACTAGTCATCTTCACACACCTTTGGGGATAAACGGTGGGAAATGGCTCCACCCCCTTAATGGAACAAAAGACTATGTCTACATCGACATAGTGATTGCATTGCAACTGTTGTCCTCAGGTTTTGTCATCGAATAACCAATTTGGACAGTTGAGTTTGCTGAAACTCCACACCAACGCACACATCATGATAATAACAATAATCATACATAATAATAAGGATTCATTCTCATACCATATCTCTTTTGGAAATCATATCGTCGAGATACCTCCTTTTTGTAGGGCTCATCTATCCCTTAGCTCTTCTAAACCTGTATGTTGGTCTCATAACAAAATGTCATGCAATATCATGCAATTATCGACATGTATACCTATTTCGTTAATACTAACAACAATGAAATCATTTTGTACCATGCATCTGGAATCATAATCATGTATTCGACGCATAACTTTAAATCGGTATCCATGTACCATCATCTATTAAATATGCATGCTACAAACATAATCAAAACATAAACATAATTCATAATATTAACATCACACACATATATATGAATTCCACAAAATAATACATCCATAAGTCCATAGTGTCATCAAACCTACAAAGTTCTATAATAATAAGCAAATACAAACATCCAATGGTAATTCAGACGATTAGGTCAAAATGGGGCATTACGGTTCATGAGGAAGGAAGAGACAAGGAGAAAATCTTGGATGTTTGTGAAGAGATTGCTCTTGTTCGATGCTAGGGTTTGCTCTTATGATGCTAGGGTTTGTTCTGTGGATGTAAACCCTAGAGAGTTACATGAAGTTGATGATGATTCAGGTTATTATGGATCTTGTTGTAGGGTAGAAGACATGGAAAGTAGGGCTAACACCTTACATGATTTTGGTGCCTTATTCATTTGGGATGTGAGGCCGAGGCAAGATCATGGACAAATCAACTTGATGAGTCTTGTGCATGAGGTGATGCCTTGCTTGGAAGAAGACTCGGTTCTTGTATCATTGATGTTCCATGGAGGTCTCAATTCTTGTGATGATGCAAGATTGAAAGCCTAGAGTTTGAGGATTCAAAACCTAGGATAGACATGTAGATTTGGAGGCTTGCAACATGGCTAGGTGTTGAAATATTGTAATTTCAAAGGATATTCTAAATGTATTTTACTAATGTACCCCAAGGGAGATGTATTATTCCTCCGTCGAGAAGTTACTATTGTATTTGGTCGTCATATAGTCATGAGGTAAAGCCTCAATTGTAAGTCGAGTCAATAGTACCCTAATGAATACAATATAATATTGTTTTGAGTATTCTTCGGTGAACTCGGCCCAGCGAGTTAAGTGGGGCCGACTTGTAAGGTTAAAATTCAAGTGACAAAAAGAGTATAAATAGAGGAGTTGTGTTCCTCATTTGAACACACACTCATTTGTGTATAGCGCATGGGAGAGAGAGAAAGATATATCTGTCGGGAGAAGGCGCACCTATCTGGGGTCTTATCTTGTACTTTTGATACATCTATATAGGAAGTTTTGCTGGGTTTTCTTCCTCGTGAGGGTTTCCCAGGATAAATCTTTGTGTTCTTTTGTGTGGTTGTACTTGTCTATCTTTCAGTGATCCTTTTGCATATGGTTATGATGTTATAATGCTAAATGTTATCAGATCTTGTATAACCATTAAAAACTTAACATGGTAACAGAGCTACCCTGAAAGAAGTCTTTGTGCAACCGAAACACTGCTACAGCTACAACTATTGAAGATTAGGGTTTCATGCTTGAAAACTCTAGAGCACAAAAACTAGTCATGTTGGGACTTTCGCTACAACGCGAGATTGAAAAAGGCTCAGGAGCTTAAACTTTTACAAGCCGAAGATGAAGTCTAGATGTACCCTGTGTAAAAGTTTCAACCTCAGATTCGTTATAATCTAGGAGATATGATTCCTCCAATTCAGGGTTCCAACCCCTCCCAAAATTCATCCTTAAACAAGTGACCTAGGGAGAATTGCTATATCTCGTGATAAGAAGGTCCAAATGAAATTTCGCAAGATGGTGCATATAGGGCACGGACTGTAGTTTGTGTGGTAAAAGTTTTAGACCCCAAAGGTGAAACAGTGACACGTGGCAGTCTGTACAAGTTCGCTATGCTGAACAATCCTGAAATAAGTCACCTTGGGAACATTCCCATAAGTCCCAATTGGTGAAACCAATTCTACTCTAACCTGTGGGGTTGGAAAGAAGACAGACCAAGTTACCTGAGCGTGAAGTTTCAGACCCAGCGGAGTAGTAATTTCAGAGATAAAGCAGAAACAAAATCAGGTAATTCTACAGAAGAAATTGAGAAAAATTAGGGCATCAGATATTTTGCAGTTTTGTTCACAGTTTTGGGAAAATGAGTATGCTGCTCAACTCAACTTGAGGAGGCGCATCTTTCTATCCAATCAGATTTGAAAGACACCTAAGTTGAAAATTAGGGTTTCTCTGTCAAACCCTAAGTCCACTAGAAGCTGTATTCCAAAAACTCTTTCAAGCTAGCATCAAGTTGAAACAATCTCAGTGGTGAGTTCTATCCTCTCTATTTCCATTTGAGGTTCTCATTTTTATCATGATAACAAACAATACCAAGCTTGAGAACAGGCTTGAAGAAGCCAAGAAACTCTGAGCATGGAAGTATAGAGTGCTTCTCATACCTAAAGAAGCATGACCTGGAGAACTATGTCAAAGAAGAAGTTGCAGATCCAGAGGAAGATGAAGACAAAGCACAAGAAGGATTTAGTCCAAGCCAAGAGGATTATTTTCGCCTCCATTGGATCTCACATGTATCATTCTTATACTCCCAAAGATATGTTCAGTACAATGACCAGTCTGTATGAAGGAAAGAATATCAAAGATGACATTGAGGAACCAACTGAAGAATGTGAAGATACAAAACTCAGAAACCATGCAGTTCCACTTCACAAGGGTTTCTCAAATCAAAGGACAACTTGAAGAAGTCAAATAAAGACATTATGCTCACACCGCTAAAGATTCCTCAAGTGATGAGGAATGTGAATTCTAAGGGTGAAGACAAAGATCATACTCTTATCCATTTTAGTATTTGGATAAGAAAGAATGAAATTAGTGACACTCAAAACCAGTACAAAGGTTCCCAGAATCAGTAGAAGGATCCAGGACATAAGGATCAAGAAGGAGTTTACCAAACAAACAAAAGATAAGTATTTGAATTGTCATTATTTAGTTATGTTCAAGCAAATGTATTATGCATAATAGAATGGTTGCATTAATGACAATATACTATTAATATGCATGTTATGGGTAAGTAGCCCATGGTGCTATACAACACTCCATTGCTACTTATCTAGAATGAAACCTCTTTGCTGACATATTGGGATTAGTGCACAATCTCAATAATGTTATGGTAGAGATGGAAGGCATCTGGAAAACTTCCATGTATGGATGAAAGTTGTATTGGCTAAAATAGTTGCATAATTATATCGCTATGCATAAGAATTTGTCATTATGCATATGAAACGTTTCTAACCATGCAACTGGTGTATATGACTTGTAGGAAAGGTTGCGTAGAATCACCTACAAGAAAAGACGGATGAGACTTGTTCCGAAGAACAAGTGATGACAGTTCAGGATTCACTCCAATAAACATACATGAAGATGAACCTGAAGCTCCCAGGGTCAAAAACACCGTGACGGAAGAAAGAGCTTTAGAAGAATATAAAAGAGCAGTAGATCCACCTCGAGAGATGAAGATCACCTTGGGCACAAGAGATAATTCAAGACGAAGAAAAATATGACAGGACTTCCAACTAAAGTAAGAGGCCTCGAATACACTCTAGTTATGTGGCACAGTTGAGTGACATCGTTGATGCAGACCCTTCCAACTATGGAAGAAGCTATGATCAAAGAGTACCAGTTGATCATGGGGAATGATGTCTAGGATATGGTTCTGAGACTTGAATGGAAGTCCGTAGTGTCTTCCATGTGGATCTACAAGATCAAGTATACAAAGCAAGGTTTGTAGTTTGTCTCAAAAAAGGGAGTAGAATATGGCACGACATACTCCATTGACCAGACAAACTTCTCCAGTGAAGCAGAAGTATATATCGAGCAAAGAACCACATGTGCAGAAAAGACTTTGTATGAGCTCAGAAGGCACCCAAAGATAAGCACATCCATTTACATAAGGAGCTTGAAGATCACCTAGAATGATGAATATCTTAACCTTTGCTACAAGGTTGAAGATGGAAACCTATAGAAGACAACAAGCTCATAGATGGGTGCAAGAGGAACTTTTCAACAAAGTTCAAGATAAAGGATCTTGGTATCTAGTAACATGAGATGGATATATAGAAGATCAGTAGCAGGGGATGCTACCTGTCACTCCAGTACATAATGTTTCAATACATAGAGTACAAAATGCAGAGGGAAGATGAAGCTCCACTTCAGGCGAAGTGACTGCATAAGATCTCCGAGTTCAACATGGTACGACAAGATGGACAGCTTCCTAATGGACTAAGGCTTTACCGAGAGTAAAGTGGGTTCCAACCTTCAAGGTTGAATGCAGAAGACTGGGATATGTCAATGACCTGACAAAGATGAACTCATTGAAGATGCAAAGAGGAAATGTTGAGGACAAAAAGAGCACCTCAGGATGTTTGGGATCGAGTATGATCTCATGAAGAGGCTGAGTACATTGCAGCATGTTCATCCTGTAGTGAAGCAATGCGGCTTCACAAAGTATGCTATAGAAATCTTAAGAAGATTTGATATGTTGGATTGTAAAGCCATGGCCACACCCATGGATACCAACCTAAAGATGTTATCTGATGAATCATCAGAGTTAGTGGATGTGACTCAGTACAGACAGATTATTGGGTCGTTGATGTATCTGACGAATACCAGGCCAGATATATGCTTTCTTATGAACACCCTGAGTCAGTATCTAGTTAAGCCTAGATGTGTTCACCTGATAGCTGCAAAGCATGTGATAAGGTACCTAAAAGGTACGACAAACTTTGGACTATACTATGATAGAGAATGACTACAGATTGTATGGATATACGGATTCAAATTTGGCAAGAAGCGCTGCAGACCAAAGTTGCACCTCAAGTGGATGTTATTGTCTGGGATCTGCCATGATCACATGGTTTAGTAAGAAACAGTCCAGTGTTGCTTTCAGCATGGCTGAAGCAGAGTACATAGCGGCTTGCTCCGCTATTTGAGAAGCCATATGGCTTCGGAAGCTGATATCGGGTCTATTTGATCTGGAGTTGGATACCAAGGTGATTCTATGTGACAACCAAAGTTGTAGAAAGATGACAGAGAATCCTGTGTTCCATGATAAATCAAAGCACAAAGAAATCCCATATTTTCACATAAGGGATATGGTACCGAAGGGAGTTATAAAACTCCAATATGTGAGTATCGATGAGCAAGTTGTCGATGTGTTGACCAAGCTTTCGTGACAAGCTTGGTGTAGTTCAAAAAGACTTTCCTCGCAAGGAGGAACAGTGATGATGATACAGACTTTCCTCGCAAGGAGGAATAGTGATGATGATACAGACTCTCTTTAGAAAGGAAGAACAAGTTAAAGATATGGACCCTTCTCGGAAAGGAGAAACAGGTCAAAGATATAGACACCCTTCGGAAAGGAAGAACAAGTCAAAGATATGGACTCTCTTCGAAAAGGAGGAACAGGTCAAAGATATGGACTCTCCTCGGAAAAGAAGAACAAATCAAAGATATGAACCCTCCTCGAACAATGGGGGAGCAGGTTGATGATATGGATCCTCCCTGAAAAGGGGGAGTGATGATAAGACTGTCATTGATGACAGTGATGCTCTAGTATGAAAGACGCCAAGTGCGCATAAAGATGCTAACGAGGTCCGACATTCACTTATGGACAATAGTATCCTCTCTTAGAGCATGGTCTTCCGGGAAAATAACACTCTGCTCCTAAGAGTGGTCCTTACTAGCTGAGGATGGTCCTGCAGACGTTACTCTCGCATGAAGAGTGTACCTACATTCATATGTAGATAACGTAGAATAACACTCGCTTGCGAGTGGTCCTAGCTTTAACGCTGAGGATGCTCTATGATGCTAAGTCACATGGTTCGAATTCAAATTCGAATTCAAGAACTATTTGATTCGGTTCAAATTCGAATTTTTGGATGAGGTTCGTTTGAGATTCGTCTTGAAATTCGAATATATATATAAATATATAAATATATATATAATAAAATTGTTAATAAAATATGCTATTGAAATAAATTTTAACTTATAAAATGAAATATATTATGCAGCATGCTTAAATAGTTTAAAAAATAAACAATAAAACTGAAATTCCTGAGTTTTTTTTTCGATTTTTTTTTTTCGATTTTTTATTAAATTCGCCTTTAAATTCGAATTCGATAAAATTCGTTTTTAAAATTCGGCAAATTTAATTCGAATTTTTTTTCCTTTGAAATTCAGCGAATTTCGAACCTCAAGGTTCAAATTCGCCGAATCCTGTGACTTAGCTACGATGAGTCCTTACGGACGCCAGATCTGCAGTAGCAGATGTTACTCTCGCATGGAGAGTGTACCTACATTCATATGTAGATGCCATAGAATAACACTCGCTTGTGAGTGGTCCTAGCTTTAACACTAAGGATGCTCTACGATGATTCCTTGCATACGCCGTAGTCTAACACTCGCATGGAGTGGCCCTAGCCTTAGTGCTGAGGATGTCCTACGATGAGTCCTTACGGACGTCAAATCTGCATTAGGGGATGTTAGTCTCGCATGGAGAGTGTACCTACATTTATATGTGGATGACGTAGTCTAACATTCGCTTGTGAATGGTCCTAGCTTTAATGCTGAGGATGTCCTACGATGAGTCCTTGCAGACACCGTAGTCTAACACTCGCATGGAGTGGTCCTAGCCTTAGTGCTGAGGATGTCCTACGATGAGTCCTTACAGACGTCAAATCTGCATTAGCAGATGTTAGTCTCGCATGGAGAGTGTACCTACATTTATATGTGGATGACGTAGTCTAACATTCACTTGTGAATGGTCCTAGCTTTAATGCTGAGGATGTCCTACGATGAGTCCTTGCAGACGTCGTAGTCTAACACTCACATGGAGTGGTCCTAGCTTCAACGCTGAGGATGTCCTACAACGAGTCCTTACAGACGACAAGTCCTGCATTCACGTGCAAACGAGATCTACATTCAGTTGTAGACAAATCAGCTGGTCAATACTATGGACCCTCCTCATTAAGGGGGAGTAGGCTGATGGAGGATTGCATCATCATTAGACCTATGTTTTAAAGTAATAGGGATTGATCATCCCGCAAAGAGATCATGTGTACTGCGAGTAGTGTTGCGACAAAGGATCGAAAAAAACAAAGCGTTGCGGCAAAGGATCGAGAAGATCTAAGTGTTGCTGCAAAGGATCAAGAAGATCGAAGTGTTGCTGCAAAGGATCGAAAGATCGAAGTGTTGCGGCAAAGGATCGAGAAGATCGAAGTGGTGCTGCAAAGGATCCAGAAGATCGAAGTGCTGCTGCAAAGGATCGAGAAGATCGAAGTGTTGTTGCAAAGGATCGAGAAGATCGAAGTGTTGTTGCAAAGGGTCGAGAAGATCGAAGTGCTGCTGCAAAGGGTCGAGAAGATCGAAGTGCTGCTGCAAAGGGTCGAGATGATCGAAGTGCTGCTGCAAAGGATCGAGAAGATCGAAGTGTTGCTGCAAAGGATCGAGAAGATCGAAGTACTGCTGCAAAGGATCGAGAAGATCGAAGTGTTGCTACAAAGGATCAAGAAGATCAAAGTGTCGCCGCAAAGGATCAAGTGATCGTGTGTTGCAGAAGATAAAGACTCGGTGCTATAGAAGACAATGCTCCAATACTAAAGACATTGATGAGTAACTGTTCCAGTTGCTGATTGTGAAAACTTCCTGTGACATATAGATGTATCACCTTGATAATGTTGCAAATGCTCTCTCTCGTTACTCCTATAGTTGATGATGATGTTGTTAGTAACTTAGTAGAATACCCTTCTCATTAAAGGGGAGTGTTGAGATATTGTAACTTCAAAGGACATTCTAAATTTATTTTACTGATGTACCCCAAGGGAGATGTATTATTCCTCCGTCGGGATGTTACTATTGTATTTGGTCATCATAGAGTCATGAGGTAAAGCCTCCATTGTAAGTTGGATCAATAGTACCCTAATGAATATAATATAATATCGTTTTGAGTCTTCCTAGGTGAGCTCAGCCCAGTCAGTTAAGTGGGGCCGACTTGTTACATTAAAAGTCAAGTGACAGATAGAGTATAAATAGAGGAGTTGTGTTCCTCATTTGAACGCACACTCACTTATGTATAGCGCATGGGGGAGAGAGAGAGAGAGAGAGAGAGAGAGATCTGCTAGGAGAAGGTGCACTTGTCTAGGGTCTTGTCTTGTACTTTTGATACATCTATATAGAGGAAGTTTTGTTGGGTTTTCTTCCCCATGAGGGTTTCCCAGGATAAATCTTTGTGTTCTTTTGTGTGGTGGTTGTACTTGTCTATCTTTCAATGATCCTTTTGCATATGGTTATGATATTACAATGCTAAATGTTATCAGATCTTGTATAACCATTAAAAACTTAACATTAGGGTATGTTACTCTAAGGAATACAACAAGGCTAGTGTGAAGAGCTTGTGTGATACAAGCTTGATGTTGGAGCCAAGGAGGACTTGGCAATGTTGTTGCTTGCATGTTGTGAATCTTTGGTGGTGGCTAAGGTTTTCATGGTTTCCTTGGCTAGTGTTTTGGAGAGCTTGAAGATTGTACAAACTTGCGACAAGTTGTGAGTAAGTACATGTACTTCATTACTTCTAAATACATATGAAGGTTACAGCTGTCCAAAATTGTGTAATTGCAGATTTGATTTTCAGCTTGCATTGTTTTCTTGATTGGGAAATTTCCAGCAGTTGTTGTTCATACTAATTTGACATAACATAAGCCTAAAAGAGAGCAGATTTACAGCTGTAAATCTGCTCTAAATAAAGTGATTGTAGATCTGGTATTTGCTTGGAAAAGTGTGCCCTGAGGACTGAAACTCGTTAGCATATGTTTGGTATCTTTTCTCTTTGGCTGCCAGATTTGTTCAATTGACTGTTGAAGTGAAGTGAAATATTGTGTTGTTTGTTGCTATAAATTACTATTTCATAAATAACCCTAAGGGAGTAGATCCAGGATACCTCCTTGTGAGATGAAATTTCTGAATTGCATTAACTGCCCTAGATTCAAAATTTCTAGTCTTTTAGGGTTTCTTGGGTATATCTAATGAATTTTACCCTCTTTACAAGATCAAGACCTTCCTTCCTAGGGTTTTTCTCTCTCCAAAATCTAGGGTTATCTTATTTGAGTTTAGGAGAAGAAACGAGAAGGCAAGCAGCAGATTTATTAAGCTTTATCTGTTGATTTTCATGAAGAGAGGGAAACCCTCGATAAGGGTGAAAATGATGCAGTGAAACATTATTATGCTTCGCTAGAGAATCAAAAGAAAAACTTTGATATGTTGAACTGCCATGATGTGGAGGTCAGTTTAGTGAATAAGCCACGTTCTATGTCAATGGTGGAAAGGACTATTCAGCCAACATTGGCTCTCATGTAATTGGTGAGTCAATAGTCGATTAGAATTATGGTGACATGCTTTTATCTTCATCAAATTTGTCATATACATTTCACCTCTAGTTGTTGATTGAAGAACTTGTTTTGGAGTGGGTTGCAAAGATCTTGCTTGTTCGAAGATTTTGTTTACTTTTGGATCAACCAATTTCATGTAATATGGACATTATGGTAGGGTGTTAAATATAATGGACATCATTGGGATTCAAGCATAATAAAGGCTTAGTTAGAGAGTTTATAATAAAGTGATGTAATCATGAGTTACATGGAATCAATAACAAATTAGGTATTTGGAAGTTACATAACATACTCCCCTTCTCCTACTATGTAATGAGACATTGCCTCACCCAATAATGATGTAACATATTCTTCAACTATCATATTAATGAGGGCTTAGATGTCTTCCCAACCACCTCGCCTGTTGGGGTATCCTTCCAAGAGACTTTTGAGGAGCTCCCATCCCAAACCTAAGGTTGCACATCACAGCTCTAGTAGACACTGCAACTCAAGGAGATTCCAAACCCAAAGACAAACAAAGTCCCTCTATTGAAAGTACCAATCCCCATGCTTTACCGAGCAAAGCCATTGATTTAGAGTTTCTTCTCCCCTTCGACCTTGAATGGTAAGAGAGGGGGGGCTCTTCACGCTAATGTACACCCTAGGATTATGCAACAGGACCCCCTTAGTTCCAATTATTCCCCACAAGACCTTATCAAAATGTTTATCAAGCCCTTTACAATGATTGACAACTCAAAGGAGGAGGCTTCCCTCCCTTCTCTTTTCACCTCAACCTCTAGCTCCAATTCCACCTAACATGCTCTTCTCGTTGATGTTTTCACTATGGTACTCATTTCCTTTCACATTAGATCTTATGTTTTTACTTATTGACAATTGTTGCTATATTAGATCTTGGAGTTGCTACAACACTCCAACTTTGTATTACACTAGTGTTGCTCTTTCATCCCATTGACCTACCTTCGTGGTCATTTGTTGAACATAAGATAAGATATGATAAGATAATTGTGTTAATGTCCAACAAATGACCACAAAATTAGGTCAATGGGACTAAAGGATACATCCAATATGAGTACAATGTGGGAGTGCAAAAGCAACTCCTAGAAAATATCAAAACTTAGACAAAATAAAATATAGAAAGATACAAGCACTAGTTCAACCTGATAAACATGTATATATCTGTGTCAAAGGTACAAAATGCAAATTACAAAGTGAGTTTGTCCAAGACTGGACAACTCAAACAACTCAAGATGTCAAGAGAGGAAGATCGCGTGAGAGAGCTGAAGATGAATCAAATGATGTCAAGAACTCCTAGGTCTGATAGTCGAAGGCGAGGGGGGCGAATGAGGTGCCTGTTCGTTGTTGAGGCTCTCTGGAGCCATCAAGGTGTCCGACTGTATGACCCTCGAGGGGATGTAGAAGTGAGGAATACTCCTACCATCCGTGGTCGAAGGAAAGAAACTCTCGATAGATCTTTGCCTGGTCCACTAGAGTTGTGAGGAAATCTGACGAGCGAGAGGCCCCCTGCTCTGGATCCATCTGGACCTGATCCCTTTGACGATCTAAGAATGAATGGACCAAGGTATAGTTCGACAACTCCAAACCAATCTCGATAAAATCAATCAATCTCCCCGAGGGGAAGGCTGAAGGGAGACTTGAGGTCTCACCACTTTGCTGTTAGAGGTACTTTGGGACTCTGATTGTCGTTTATTGCTCCAACCTGATGGATCAACACTAAAATAAGAGGTGATCATCTCGGTCCTCCCTAGGCAGGGCAGGATCTGTAGAATCTATGACCTGTGGTTGAATATCTCCCTGTAAAATCTAGCATACCCCTGATGAAAAGACTTCTCCAATCTATATAGGAACTAAACAACAATAGGCTAGAACAAGCATCTGGTGGTACTGATTGAAAACAAAGAAACGAAATCAATAATGGTAGAAGCATCACGTCAAGCAATGTCCATCAGTGTTATAAATTTCTCTGACTTCTCTTGATATTTTTTTTTCAAGTTGCCGATGTTTCAAATATTTTCTGAGTTTTTCAAGTCAAAGTTTACGCTAGCGGATATTTTCCGATAATTCTCCAATATTTCCAATACGTTTATTTCCAAACCCTCAGCGATATATTCCCCGAAACGATGTTTCCAACACTGATGCCTATAGTAGTGATACTATAGCAGTCGGTGGGCATACTCAATAAATTACCATCCACAATTAGCCTAAAGATTAAACATGCAAGTACTCAGTCCTATGTCTGTTACCGTGAGAGTTGTCATTTGAGAACTTCTTCTAACATGATACAAATCAGAGCTTCAAGATACGCCAATGGCATCAGCTTTGGCCTTAGACATTATAAGAAACACCATAGGTAATAGTGGGTTTGAAATCTTTCTATTCTGATGCAGCCAGGAAAAACGTATACGATACAGTTGCGGCCGTGGGTGATTCACAGGCATTTCAATCGATCAAAATTCAACACTTCACTAATCCAGGTCATGCCCAATCATCGGTATGCTATAAACAACTATTTTTATTGGAGCATTTGTATGTTATGGCTACAGAGATTTAGAAGAAATTATATTTTAAATATACAAGAGAATTAGTTTTTTAATATCAGATTAAAATCCTCTTATTTTGTGTATTAATAAGATTTGTGGCAATTAAATTCACCACCCTGCAAATTTAAATGCCAGTACTTGAGATTTGGCAAATTCATTTTTGGGGGTGGTATTTCTTCTTTCTCCTGATGCAGCAAATTTGCTATTGCCCATCTGGGAGAGTATCAATTAACGTAGCCAGGCTACAACAACCACGGCCCACAAAGGGGTAAACATGTTGCTGGGAGACTTGAATGCAGCCCGGAAAGGATAAACATGTTGTTACGAAGACATGAACCCCAGTGGAGATGATAACAGTTGAGTACGGATACAGCTGTGAGCAATTCCACGGACACTTAAATCTGTCAAAACTTCACTGATCCCAGATATGCCTAATTATGCCCTGACATCCACCCTTCTGTATATAACTCTATTTATAGGACCATTTGTACTCTATGGCTTTTTGCTTATGTATAACTATCGGGACTCCTAGAAGCGAAATCATATGTGGACAGACAGTGATGATCAGAATCTCATAAGCACGGAGTTGCGTATTCATATTTGATTCTTGCTGCTATGGTAGTGGTCTTGAGTTTGAGGGCTATGAAAGCATACCTGTAAAGAGAACCGTATGCCAGATTGTCCATGTCTCCATGCGTGTCGAAGTAATAATCCTTCGCCAATTTTGCCTCTGAACTAGCCCATGTCTTAACCTTTGAGCTCCTGTCTCCATCCCTGTCCCTCTCCTTCTCCTTCCTTTTCTTTTCCAATTTTCTCCTTTTTGTTCTCCTTTTACTATCTTCTTGGGATTCTTCAATGCCCTCTGAGGTGGGTGACCCCAAAATCGGATAGGAAGGCTCCTCCGATGGCGCCTTCCTCGCAGTACCCTCATTTTCCTCAAATTGCCCGGTGTACCAATCGGAAGGTGGGACTGCAGAACTAGTGGTACTGGTGGGAAGTATGATGGAGTTGAAACTGGCGTTCGAAAGCCATGGTGTACGGCTGGCTGGCTTTAACAATTTCGGATCGGAGGAAGATTGGAGGGGAAATAATGGCGAAGGTTGAGGAGAAGAAGAGGACGCCTGATTCTCATTTTCATTTTCATGCGCTCCCTCCATTGCTACTTCCCTTCGCTGGTCCTCCTGTCTTGGGGCAAAAGGATTGTTGTGTATCAATATATATCACAACTTCTTGCTCTCTGTAAATTAAATATATATTCAAGGAAGGTTTACATCGCAAACTAAATGGTATTGGTTCGGTAAGGTGTGGGATAAGTGGGCATTCATTTTGTTTTTGGAGGGTGTTGGACTCTTCCAACATGAAGATGACAAAAAATTATCTCAACAATCTTAGCTACATGAAATTGCAATCTTGACAATTTGAAATGATCAGGAATTCACAGGAAATGGGGCATTCTGATGGCGTGATATCACACACGATATCATAATTCAAAATTCGTAATTGCCATAATTCCGGTCATTCTTTCTCTTGTGTTATATTTCATATTGATTCTATAATTTGTTAGAGCATAAATTTTCCAATATACTATGATTTTTTCATTTCAATGTTCATCGAATTGGAGTCTTCTATTTTTCATTTTAAAACTTCTTAAGTTTATTAACAATGTGGACCTTCCGTGTTTTCTCTATAAAATGTAGTGGTCTTTATGATGGTTTAGTAATCTTTATGATGGTCTCTTTAACATAAACTCATTGCATCGAGAGAAGCAAGGTGCTCTCCAACCCAGTAAGGGGGAGATCATGTCACGTTAGTCACGTTATGCTAGACAACATAAATAAAAAATATTAAAAAAATGAAAAAATATAAATTACATATCGACTTAAATAAAGTATAAAAAAATTAAACTAGCATAGATCAATTTTAAACCCAGATCTATCAAGTACCGAGAGAGATCCAAATGGTAAAAAAATGTACACCTCAAGAAATTGGATCCCTCTCGGTGCTTGATAGATCCGGGTTTAAAATGGATATATGCTAGTATTATTGCTAACAAACTATGTTTCGTTGTTAAACTTGAAATATATCTTACAATGGTCTCTTCGACATAAGCTCAAATTGATATGAACAAATTTCACTGATGTTGAAGTCAAAATAAAAATTGATAAATATTTCTATGAAAATAGTAAGTGAAAGATTTATCATTTGTGATAACTTTATGATTGCATCATAATTCGTTATTATTTGTTGTAGCATTGTTTTTATATAGTATTAATATGTTATCTTCTAAATTTATATTAGTAATAGAATGAGTTTATAATTTGTGGTAACTTAATAATTGTAATATAATTTGTTGTTATTTGTCAAAACATTATTCTGATATGGAGGATGGTGGCTAAGGTTTACGCCAGCTACGTTTTCTTCTTCTACCTTCAAGTATCAATGTTCCTCACTCTTTACAGTTATATTCATGTATGCCATCATATTTATTTATTATTAAATCTTGTAGAGCTTTAATACCACCCTTCCTACAAATTGAGGTGGGTTTGAGCTGCTTGTGGTGATTAGGGAGGTTTTTTTAAGTGGGGCAATGCTTTTGTGGATCTCTTTATGCCTTGGGCTTGGGTATTGGTGGTGGGCTATGTAATTGTATGTAGCTTTGGAGTTTTCATTTGTTTCCCCCATGGTTTGAGGGTTAAAAGATATTGGTTTTTTTTTTAATTTATGGTGATGTTTGATGCTTTTGGCTCTAGTTTCTAGTTTATTGTTGGTTTCTACTCCCTCATATAGTGTTGTTTACTTCATTAAAGCAATTCTTCTTGACCTATGGGTCCTAGAGTTGCTTCATTGGATGTTGGATGGAGACTTAGTTATCATAGCGTCTGCCTTATCTCTCAACATGTTTACAAGCCCTTGTGGGGTTTTAACCCCTTTGGACCTCTATGTATCTTATCTTTGATGGTTTTTGGGCTAGGTCATCATGTTTCGAAATCTTTCTCTAACTTCGGATAGAGTTTGTTGGCATCTCATTGGTGGCACTCGTTTCCTTTGTCCTTTGCATAATATATGACTGCTAAGTCACTCACCCCTGCATGGGTTGTGGTGCTTGGGTCTTTTTTTAAAGGTAAGATCTTTTATGCTTGACCTTTTGATAGTTTCTTAGTGGTTCTTGAAGTTTTCTTTGGTTAGTTCTTTGTTGTTGAGTCCTAGTCTTCGTTATTTTCACTTCAATGCTTTTGTTGTCTTGGTTCATTTGCTTGCAACTCCCTTTTGATTTGAGTGTCCTTGGACACATATTAAATGTAATGTTAGTGTTTCTTCTTGAAATAAAGAGATTATGACATTTTTCTTGAAAAAAAAACAATATTCTTATTTAACATTACTTTGTTGTCTTTTTTTCACAATTTATCATAATATTATGTTTATTTAATTCAATGATATTATAATGTATCATTACTTTCCTATTAAAGTAGTTTATCATAATGTCAATCTCGCTAGCTCATTCAGTCAAGATGTGGATCTCATCAACAAGGCAACCCAGGTTCAATTCCCCTTGGGGATGAACTAATTGGGAGGAGACACCTCAAAATCCAGCCAAGATGACAATTGGTGTGGTCTAGGCCGGGTGCAATTCCTAGGTGATTTGACATAATAGATGCCTTTGGGTCATGTTTTCTCAAGCCAAAGGCCACTCTTGCCAAGTGAGGGACTTTCAAGCAAACAAAACAAAGTAGTTTATTGTAATACTATGCTTATATAATATTAATTGTCATGTGTTTGCTACAATATCATGCTTATCAAGTATAATTTACCTGAGATGTTTTAGTTTGTCACAACTTCTTGATTACAATATACTTTGTCGTACTATTAAGCTTATCTAGCATTAAGTTGTTGCAATTTATTATAATTTCTCACAATAACATGGTTATCTAGTAATGTTATTATTTGTGTTTGAACCTTTTTTTTAATGTAATGATTAAAATGTTTGGCACGAGGAAGTAGTAAAATAATTTAAATAAATATATTTATACATAGCGGGTATGCATACTATATGTAATGGGTTTATATAATGTAACCCACAATCATTTTGTTGAACTTCATGATGCTTTCATGTCGATACCCTCCATATTGCCATAGTTTAGCATTTTAGTTAAGGATCAATATCCACAAATTATGGTCTTGAGTTTTAGGGCTATGAAAGTATACCTGTAAAGAGAATTGAATGTCAATTTGTCCCTATCTCCATGTATGTCAAAGTAATGATCATTTTCCAATTTCACCCCTAAATTAGTACATGCCTTCACCTATGAACTCCTGTCCCCATACCTATCCTTGTCCTTTTGCTTCTTCTTTTTTCCAAATTTCTCATTTTTGCTCTCATTTTACTTTCTTCTTGGAATTATTCAATGTCATCTAAGGTGGAGCACCCCAAATTGGATAGGAAGTCTCCTCCAATGGTGATTTCCTCATAATGCCTTCATTTACCTCTAATTGTCCAATGTGCCAACCAAAGCGTGGGTCTTCAAAACTAGTGGTACTAATAGAAAGAATAATGAAGTTGAAGTTGTCGTTATATAGACAAGGTGTATGATAAGCCCTAGAATTGGCTTGTTTTGCTAATATTTCATGGTTATTCACCCCCTAAAAAATTTGAACATTACCACCATTAAGCTCAATATATATTGAAGTGACAAATTGTGTAGCCACTAATAGTTTATTGGTTAATTGTTTACAAATGGTTAATTATGCAACATTTTATGGGTTTTTTTGTGTGGAGATGCTTGAGCTATCAAGTATAGTAATGAATGTGTGTTAGTACTAGGTTTGATAATGAGTTAGAAGGATATTTCCATTTGCTATGGAGTGCATGTTTGTTACAAAATTATTATTTACTCATTTCATCAACTCAAAATGTATTTCAACTAACATTTATGTACATTTTTCAAGTTATAAACCAAAATAAGTGAATAGATTACAAAGTCCTTTCGATTCTGCAACCTTTTATAGACACCATAAATCAAGATAAAATATTATGTTATAGGTGGTAGACATTTACTGGAGATTAGGGCACACGTACTTTACATGATATCTTAACCCAACCAAGAAAGGCAATGGGCCTATGAACATGTTCTTTCAATGATCTTCAACTAACCGAGGAGGAATACAAACTTGGTATCTATGGAAACCCATCAATTTAGCAAATCAAGGAGGAATATGGACTTGTGAATCCTTTACAATGACCCATCTATTCAGCCAAAAAAGAAGGACAATGTGACAAAGAATATGTTTCCTTGACAACCCGCCAAAATGATAAATAGTTTGTCTGAGGAAGCTAATAAATTGTTAGGCAAATATAGTCGTTGCAAGTCTGAGAACTTCCTAGCACCCTTGGGGGATGCAAGAAATACCAATTATAAGCACATTCATCTACAACTTGATTGAAAGGTAGATTATAGATATTTCATATCTAGGGTTAGAAGTATAAGCTGCATGTTATTAAGTTGTAATCAGAGGATATTTTTCTTTGATGGATAAAGTTGTTGTTTTTTTACTTGGTGTAAACTTTACCACACATGTTCTTCAATCCTCTTAAATTCGGGTCCCACTCGAATAAGGTGTGACATTTTGGAATGAAACCAAGTTACAAACATGGCTTTAAAATAAGCTACTGAATTGAAATTGTAGATGTTATGAAATCTAAGAAGTATATAAAAGAGAACATGGATCAAGGAGTGAAACAACAAATTATTATAAAAGAGTATTGTTATGCTCGTTGCTAATTAATTAACCAAATAATGCTAGTCTAATAAATGCAAATACAAGCACTTGCTAGATAGATTCGAGAGAGAAAGCCATGAAAGATCATGCCTCAAATTTCTCCATAAAACATGAAAGAAAAGAAACTAAGTGATTTTAACTATCGGAGATGCATAAAAGCACTACATTAAACTAAAGAAAACAACATAGTGCTAAGGTAAACAAGTCACATGCACCAACACCCCCCTTGAGTGCAACTTAAGTGGTCATGTGGCGACAAAAATGGGGCTCAACAAATGTGTGGTTGTATTACCCATATGGAAAAATCTCCCCTCAAATAAGGAGGATGGGAAAAAAAGACCTTGCCCTCCACCCACCCCCTTAGAGGGTAAAAAATACTAAGGAGATTGCTCTAAAGAAGAATCCCCTCATGCCCTTAGCAAAGCTCGTAAATTAATGAACTTGCCTTCTATAAAAGGTTTGGTGAATATGCTAGAAACCTACTCTATAGTTTATTAGTATTTGAGATCAATGATCTATACATGAACCAACCCTCAAATGAAATGCATATGGACCTCAATATCCTTGGATCGTTAATAGTGAATAGGATCCTTTGAGATCTAAATGGTACTCTAATTATCATAAAAAAATGACAAATGAACTGTGGTACTAAATACCAAACTCAATGACAGTGTGTTGAAGCAAGATGTTTGGCTTCATTGTAGCTCTTTGATACTAATCCTTTATGATATATAGAGCATAACATACTGCTTCTTGCTTGACCAACAAATAGGACTATAGCAAAGGGAATAAAGGTAGTCTGAATTGGATTTGTGATTAGTAGCCTCGCTTGCCCAGTCAAAATCTATGTACCCCACAAAATCAAGGTATTAATATATTGTATAATGTATCCTAAATTTATGTGTCTCATGAATGCAATGAAGAATCCACTTAGTCGCCTTATAGTGCAACTCATGGGGCTATAAACAATTCCAACCTTATAAGAGATGCTAGGCCTAGTGTGAGAAAGGTAAAGGAGACTCCCAACCAATTGTCAAGATCGAGCATTGTCAACTAATGGTGAAGAACATGCAAACTTAAGTTTGACATCGAAGAGGAATGGAATCATAATATTATCGTAATTATCCATTTAAAATCATGACACCATGTACTAGGCATATTTGGACTATGTCATTGTGATCCCATAATGAAATTGAGTAATCTCAATTCTAAGAAAATAGTGCTAGCCCTATGTCACTCATAATAAAAAAATTCATGCAAAATCGATTTTTACAACAAAAATGGCGGCATATGAACTATCTATAATCAACAAATCGTTTTGAATAGTACCATGAATAAGAGTGAGCCATCTCGTTGTATAATGTAGACATTTGGATCAAAATCGCATCGGGAAAATTCAAAGGAAAGAAGGAATCTATCCATATTTGGATACCAAGCTCGAGGGATTGTTTGAGACCATATAGGTATGTTCGTAACTTTCACACCAGGGGTGAGAAACCTTGAGGATTCTCCATGTAAATCTCCTTCTAAAGATCCCCATGAAGAAATGCTCTCTTCACATCCATCTGATGAACTTCGTAGCAGTGACGTGCAACAATAGCTAGAAAAAGGAAGATTAAGCCCATATTTGTAATAGGTACAAATGTCTCATTCTAGCCAATTATAGATATAACATGTGAGAAGCCTTTCGCTACTCCCTAGTCTATTTGCTTTTTCATTGTCCCATCCATTTAAAAAAAATTCCAAAATGTCCATTTCCACCCAACAAAATTTTCATCTTGGAGGAAAGGGAACAAGATCCCAAGTGTGGATCCTCATTAACGAGTTATGCTCCTCCTACATAGTTGTGTTTTAGTCAAAAAATTCAATAGTCTCTTAAAGGTCTTTGGAGATATATCAGTGGTGATATAGCCCTGGATTGACAGACCATGTTATACTGTAGATAACACATGTGAAACTCTAACAAATTGAGGGCAAATCCATATGGTGTCTATTGGGTGTCCAACCAACTTGTCTATTGCATGTAGCATTCGGTGTGCTTAACATGGCATTACGACAGAAGGTACATGAGGAGAATCTACAACATTTGGATATATAATAGAGTTCTTGTCGTCACTTCCATCACATGAGTAAGATGAAGCATCGTCACTATCGTCATAAATCACTACAAAGATTAGATTGGCTACATATTGGAAATTGTCGCGAGGAAGACTTGAATAGATCTATTGAAAACAAACACTCCTATAAATAACTAGTTGATTGGTGGTGAGGTTGAGAAGTTGAAATCCCTTAACTCCATCAGAATATCACATAAAAATGGAAGATTGGCTATGTGGTTCATATGCCTTGCATTTTTCATTGGGAATTTGAGAAAATGCTTGAGAACCAACCACTAAGAAATTCCTTGTCATAGGCCTCTAACCACTCCAAGCTTAAAAAGGAATGACTCTCTTTAAGGCTTTATGGGGAACTATGTTCTAGACGTAACAAGCACAATCAATAACTTTTGCCCATAACTTCAAAGCAAGATATCAAGACCACAACATGCAATTTTCCATTTCCTTCAAAGATATATTCTTCCATTTAAGCATGTCATTATGTTGAAGAGTATTTATTTTCCCATGAAAAAACATATTTTATATTCAAGTAGAAAGGAAAATACAATATTCAAGTTCACTATACATTGTATCTAAATATATATAAAAAGTCTCTCATAGTAAAATCCAACAAGTGATGTCAAAAAAGGATTTCACATGTGTCCCTCTACGAGGGAGACAAGAAGTTCTAAATGATTCTACCAACCATTAGAGAGAAATTGAAGTGTATGCTTCAACCTCCAACAGAAAAAAATAAAAAAAGGTTGGAGTATCAAACAAGGCCCATTGTCCATATTTATGCTATGTGATAATGACTTGACTAATCTCTACTTGTAGAGATTTATTAAAAAGAGAATCAACCAAGGTGTTCATTTCTTGAAAACACGAGTATAGTGGACTTGTTGGAATGATCCACTGGACCGATTTTCCATATTTATGCTCTATGATAATGACCTGACTAATATTCACCTATAGAGATTCCTTAAAAAGAGAATAAGTCAAGGTGTTCATTTCTTTGAAAATGTGAGTATAGTGACTCATTGGAATGATCCATTGATTTCTTTCAAGTGAGAAACCAACTATACAAGCCTTGTGCATATAACATGTACCTCCCTCACATCCATTGTATTGTTAGTGCAAAGTCACCAAAGATATGTAACTATGTAAGACCCATCTCTTCTAAGCATTTAAGAAGGTAAAATAAAGCACTAAACTCTACCAAATTATTGGTAACAACCCCCAATTAATTTTTACTTGTAAAACCATTATTTTTCGAGGTAAGTAAGACACACCCAAAACCACATTATTGATCGGGCCCCTATCAAGTCCCATAAAATAGTCCATGCCACGCCTGGCATCTACATTAATTCAATAATAATACAACCAACCTTCAAGATGATACTCTAAAATAAAATTTTGAGTGCTGACAATGATGGAGAAAAATAATAGAACATGAGAATCCACTTATCCTCAAAGTTGTTATGGGTAAATTAGACGCCCTAACTGTTAGGATTAATTAATAATTCTCCCTTCGACCACCATAGTCTAATTGTCATTTCCTAGCTTAGGAGTTTATTGTCACCTCACTAGTGCCAAGGGGGACTCATATGGCGCCCACCTAACATTTGATGTGCCAATTTGGATGATTTTAGAAGCTCTAGAGTCCAATCGCTATAATTTAGGATCTCACACTAAGTCATGGGAGTTCATCATCAGTTCACCCTAGTTCGTGTTGAGTTATCCTCGGAAGGGAATCAATTAGTTAATCTCCATTTAGTCTAGCACCACTTTTCCCTAATTCAAGGAAATTAGGCGCCTTTTCCTACCTACCTTGTTCAGTTAACTGACTGTGAACTAATTTAGTTGTCTTGAGTTAGACTAGTTAACTCTTCGTGGTGATTTTCTCACATTGTTTTAGCACCGGAGTCAGTCCAAGTTGGTGAATTCGAATCCTACCTAATGTATTTGAATTCTGCCTATTGTATCATTATTGTATTACAAAGAGGTTAATTATAATTTATGTAATGTTATGCTAACCAATTTTGTCTCTTGGTTGTTTAATTTTCACCACCAATGTATGATCATTGTACACTGAATTGCTTCTCTTTCCTTCAACCTTCTTTCAAAATGAATTCATTTAGTCCTAAAGATCCTAACCTTTGTTAAATTAAACATGGTATCAAGGCAGGTATTTAGGCGAAGTTCAAACCTTGAAAACTTCCATTGATGTAGCAAAAGCAATTGGGTTCCACACAATTCCTGGTATTCTTACCTTGTTCCCTATGGATTTTTTCCAAAGAAGTCTAGCCAAGTGTGATGCGCCCAGAGAAAGTGCACATGTCAAAGTGGAGAGTGTTTGAATTGGTTTGACTTAGAGTTGAAGTGTTTTTTCCAATGTTTGCTAGGTAAACTTAAGATTTATGAAGAATTAGTTTCTCCTTGAAGCTGGAAGATGGAGAATTCAACAGCGTTGACTTCGAAGATCCTCACACCCTTCAACTATCTTAATTGGAGGGATGATGTGCAAATAGTGTTGCGCAACAAAGGTCTATATAGGGTCACCATGAGCAGGGAGGTCGAACCCCAACAACCTCTTGAGAAGTCAAAGTATCTGAACAAGCTGGATGAAGCATTTGGATTCATGTGCATTCACATCTCCATTGAGTTACTTTTCCATCTTGATTGATTGAAAACTCCAAAGGAAGTATGGGAGAATCTTGAATCCTTGTTAGTAAGCAGGATGAGATGAGAGGCCATATTCTGGAGAATGAGTTGATTACACTACATCAATAGAACAACTTCGAAACTATCCAGCAGTTGTTCTCAAAATTCAAATCCTTTTTCATGAAGTGCAAGTAGTGTGGGATTGATAAGAAGGATGAGCAATTGGTTCTCTCAATTCTGAGCAAACTTGGCCCATGATTCTCAGTGTTCATATCCACCTTTCACTTAGGCAAACTGATAACTCCTAATTGGTGAATGTCGTCACTTGATGCCTTCACAAAATCTCTTATTCAGGAACAAGACAATCTAATACAGATGGGAGCCCTAAGAGCCTCCACAAATCAAGCTCTCTTGGTTGGGGAGACAAAGAATATGCAAGCAAGGAGGAAGTAGAAAGGAAAGGATAAAAGGAACACTTAATTCGAACTAAAGGAATAATTTGATCCATCAGGTGAAGCCTTAGGCTATAAGAAGGAAAAACATCAAAGGTTTGACAAGGGCAAGTGCTCATATTGTAAGAAAGGAAACCATACAGAGAAAGGTTGTACGAAGAATACCATAGATCAGATGTCAAGACTCCTTGAACAACACAATATTTCCCTCCTCGAAGGTGCAAGGAAGACCGACTCTAGAGAAAAAACTGAAGATCATGAGATGCCATGCACTGAAGGCTAGATTTTCAAAATCCCATGCCTTCCTCATTGATTCAGGAGCCTCCAATTGCATGGTTGCATCCAAAGAATCATTATCTTCATTAAAACTTACTAATGGTCCAAGTATTCACATGGGAGATGACACTCAAATCCAATATGAAGGGAAGGGTTCAATCAAATTAGATCATGGAGTGTTCAAGAATGTCCTCTATGTGCCCTCCTTAGCAGCAAATTTGTTGTCTGAATATCAGATGACTCATACAGGCTCACATGACTCATACAGGCTCACCAAAGTGAGTTGTATTTGGCCTTGACTCAGCGAAGATCTCATATATCTCGACCAAGAAGTTGATAGCAAAATTGCAAACCATGCCTCCAAGGAATACGAATTCTCACACATTCTTCCATACTCAGATCCAGTGCAATCTCAGTTTCCATTTGAAAGGGAAGGAAAATTCATTTTAGCTAAACCTTTTGCATATGATAAGGTTTACATTAATGTTTTAGATTTAGAATCTGAAGCAGAGGACCAAGTTGAATCAGTTTTTGGAATTAAAGATGAAGTTTAATTAGTTCCATACCCATATCGAGTCCCTACTTGCAATCCTAGGCCTAAATGGGCTTAAAAGGTTATTGAGGTTGTTGGGAACATGACTGGAGAGTCATCTGACAAGAGGAGAACAAGATCTTGGTTTCAACATGAGGGCCTTGCGCTATGTCAAGCAAATCCACTTCTCCCAGAGAGGTGCTACAAACTCCCAAAGAGATGATACATGATGGTAAGGTATGATTAACAATTTTGCTCACCGAAGAACAATGAGACATCGGATCATGTCACTCTCCCTCCAGAAAGAAGAGACAAAAGTAATTTCTACATGACAAATTGGAAGGAAAAATATACATGGAAAATCCTAAGGGGTAAAATGATTATCTCTTGACATGCAAGCCGAGGAATCAATTGTATGGGATCATGCAGGTCCCCAAAGCATGGCATCCCAAGTTCATCTCTTCCATACTATCAAATAGGTTCGAAAGATGTAAGATTGGCTACAAAAGCAATAACATTTATTCTCCTATCTGACATGATATTGGAAGAAGGTGGAGAGGTTCACATGCACTGTACCAGGGAAGTAGTGCACACAAGGACCATCACACTGCATCAATGCTCCATAGAGATGCAAATTGCATAAATTTTTCCCAAGTTTTTTACTCTGGAGGAAATGTCTTGGTGTGAAAGCTTTACCCCAGTTCCATTATTCATTTTGTGGGGGAGGGGGTTCCCATGAGGTTTTCCCCATTTCCTCGGTTTATTGAGTAGTTATTTTTACATTAGATCATATGGGTGACCTTTGGTCTTAGTTTCCAGGGCCTAGGTTGTCCAAGTTAGGATTAAGGGGGGGTGTTAGGATTAATTAATAATCCTCCCTTTGACCACCATAGTCTAATTGTCATTTCCTAGCTTAGGAGTTTATTGCCACCTCAATAGTGCCATGGGGGACTCATCTGGAGCCTACCTAATACTTGATGCACCATTTTGCATGAGTTTATGATCTACAAAGGAAAAACCCTATAATTTAGGATCCCACACTGAGTCATGGGAGT
The DNA here is from genome assembly GCA_001517045.1 of Pseudotsuga menziesii. Taxonomy (NCBI): domain Eukaryota; kingdom Viridiplantae; phylum Streptophyta; class Pinopsida; order Pinales; family Pinaceae; genus Pseudotsuga; species Pseudotsuga menziesii. The sequence goes on along the minus strand of LPNX011096845.1, from coordinate 283,082 downwards.
TCATCATTAGTTAACCCTAGTCTGTGTTGAGTTATCCTCATAAGGGCACCAGTTAATTCATATCTAGTTAGTCTAGTGCCACTTTTCCCTGATTCAAGTAGGTTAGGCACCTTTTCCTACCTACCTTGTTTAGTTAACTGACTGTGAACTGGTTTAGTTGTCCTAATTTATATTAGTGAGCCTTCAGTGGTGATTTTATGACATTGAGTTAGCACTAGAGTCAGTCCAAGTTGGTGAATTCGAATTCTACCTAGTGTGTTCAAATTCTCCCCGTTGTATCATCATTGTATTACAGAGAGGTTAATGATAATTCATGTAATGTTATGCTGGCCAATTTTGTCTCTTGGTTGTTCAATTTTCACCATGAATGTTTGATCAGTGTACACTAAATTGCTTCTCTTTCCTTCAACCTTCTTTCATAGTGAATTCATTTAGGCCTGAGGATCCTAAGCTTTGTTAAATTAAACACCAACATAGCAGATAGGGAAGCACTTAACAACCATGGTGTTCCCGATGATTAAAGAAATCTTGAAAAAAATCGACCAATGAGACTTTTCCCATGAGAAACTTAGTTGTAAATGTGATTCAACATCTTTCCACACTTTGTGCATGTATGGGAAAGACTCAAACAAGTAGTCATTGGCCTCCTCACTTGATATGCACAAATAATAAATACCAAGCCCTACTTTGTTTTTCCTTTATAAATGATCCTAGGAAAGGACCTGATTATTCAAGACCAATAAAAGGAAATACTTTATCTTTGGTGGTGCCACCACATTCCATATTATTCCCCATCACCACCTTACGTCTAAATCGTTATTATTTAGATCCATCTAACCAAGTTTTGCAAAATATTTCCCCCCTATCTCGATCAAAATCCCATTCTATATTTTCCTCTTCATCAAGAAGCCACACGTGAACCTTCCGCAACTCCAACATAAATTCATCTAATCATTTATCCCATACATTTTAAAAGTCCAAGTTCGAGGAAGTCAGGTACCCTTCCCTCCACAAGTCATGAGTAACAATATTTACTAGTTTCTTAATAATGTAACGAACCTATTTTTAAGATATAGAACCATCTCTTATGAGAGAAATATATAATTCCTATGCATCCATTCCCACAATAACCTTCTCTTCGGACCCAACATTCTTAGCTAGATTACTCCCTAGCATTAGAAAAGCTAACAATAATTCCTTCCAATGATCAGAGGCGTTGTTGATTTTCTTAACCCTCAAACAAATCCAATTGAAAATGGTGTCAGGATAAATATGCTTAGCTACAAGAATCCTTTTCCATAAGCTATATTGGGACATAAAACTCCAAAAGGAATTGATTGTTGGTCCTTGATTAAACAGAAATATATTCTTCAAACCCACCCTTTTTATTCCTTCAAGGAGGTTATTACCTTTTAACTATCCAAGTGTGAGCTTCGATAGTCGCAACCACCCTTCTCTAAGTAATTATAACAATTTGTTCTCAACCTATCAGAAATACCCTATGGAATATGAACTAGAAGGTGCCGATATACTAGGATGGATTCAAACACAAACTTTATTAGTACCAACCTCCCATTTCTAGAGATCCAACAATTACACCATAATGTAATATTCCTTTCAAACTTCTAAACCAACCACAACCAATCCACCTTTTTGTACTTATTTGTCTCGATGATGCACTCAAAACACTTAATTCCACCCTCCAATGAATGAGAGGGATAAGGAAAAACTCTTTCCCAAATTTGTCTCATCTATTAAGACCCTTATGGGAGGTAAAAAAATTGACTTATCCACATTGATGAGCATGTCAATAGCCTTGTAGAAAAAATCTATGGTTCCAACAGAGTGTCCTCCTTCCTCATCCGAGCTAAGACAAAAGAGAAGGACATCATCCATGAATAACAAATGCATTAGCTAAATACTATCTCCAAAAGAAATCCCAATCATACTTTGATGATTCCTAGCATCAACAATGGTTCCACTTAACCTTTCAACAAATAGGAGAAAGAGATAGCGGGATGGTGGACACCCCTATCCCAATCCCCACATAGGCCTAAAAGACCAAACCTCATAATATTAACGAGGACAACAAAAGAAGAGGTCATGACACAACTCATAATGCAATAATCTATTGGTAAAAAGAAACCAATTTGAATCAAAAGAAGCCTCAAATAAAGCCATGACACACAGTTATAAGATTTGGAAAATCCATCTCGAAGAGAATTGCCTTCAAGTGAGATGTTTTAATAGTATGGAGGCCCTCTTGAGATGATCTTATTGCTTTGTGAATCAATTTGCTATGAAGAAAACCAAATTACTTTATTGTTATGACCCAAGAGAGGAGAGGATTTATATGAATTGTAATAATCTTCAATACTATCCTATAGATACAGTTGTAGAGATAAATAAGGCAAAAAACAAGAAATGAGCTAAGACAAATTGTCTTCATAATCAAAGCCAAAATTCTGGTATAAAAAATCCTCGACATGTTCCTTGATTGTTTGACCTCTTCTACCAACTTCAATAAATCATCGCTTATGTTCTCGAAAAAATCAATAAAGAGTTTTATTGACCAACAATCGAACCTTGGGCTCTAATCCTTCTAGATTGAAATGAGGAGGGCCCAAAGCTCATCCTTGGCAACTGGCCTAAATATGTCTTCACTTTCATTATCCTCTGTAAGTCTTGGAAATAAGGCCACCACCTTCAAAACCTCCCCTATATTCGATCACTCTGCCTTTGAAAAATGGCTTGAAAGTGATAGAATCCAATTGAGCAATACTATTGAATCCTTTAAGAACTTTCCCTTCTACATCTTTCATAGATGAAATGGAGTTATGATTCCATTAGAAATGGACAAAGATTTGAAAGTATCTTGTGTTTTTATCCCACATTGGGATCCAAAACACCCTACTCTTCATTCTCTAGCCATTTTCACTATCAAGTAATAGCTTATACTTTCTCCTTTCTAAAGTGACTAACATATTCTATGTCACCCTGTCATTGCCCACAATCCTAAGAGTCAATGTGACTCGGTCTATCTCATAGTCGACCTTTATGGTTAAAATATCGTGCGTCCTAAAGCCTTCCCTTGCTAAATGAAAGACTTTCTCCTTCAATGTATTTAAGGCAACCAAAAAATAGTCTCCCAAACTACTATTCATATTCACCTCTGCATGTTTCCAAGATAACTTAATAATAGTATAAAATTCCTCCTCCTGGGCCCACCAATGAACCTCATTTTTTGTAGGTTGATTGACCCATTTTCACACCATCTAGGAGCTTAGCAAGGGGATACAAGGATTTAGGATGTACAACATATGAATAAAATTTGTGCTAACTAATCCTTGAATCCCATTTCACGCGTGATTAATGAATTTAGTGATAGTTGGTTGAAGTGTTGTCCCTTTGTTTGCTTTTACTTCCAATGGTTTTAGTAATTGGTTCAACCATATTGCACTCGAATTTATGAGATTGTGAATGTGGAAAGAATAGGATGGACAACAAGGATCATTGAATAAACAAAGGGTTAATGAGATAACTTGCCTCAAGATACAAGATATCCCTCAAGATTAGTCAATCTTGAGTTCAAAGATCACGATTTCAGTTGATTACCAAAGGATAAGGGATAATTGTCTAAAGACTTTTTTTTTAATATTTTTGTTATAAATAAGACCAAAGGACACAATCCAATGGATAATAGTTGTTATAACTTTGATACGTTTGAAGTTTCAAACTATGCGCAACATTGTTTAATATTTAATACATTTTATGACATGCAACTTCTGGTTTTATTAACAAAGAAGGAATGTTGATCTTATTTGAGTAGTTAGAGATTTTCATAGGTTCTTGTACTCGTCATGGGGAGGCCCCCCTCAAGACAATATAGGGACCCTTGCATTATGTTACATGTTTTATTAAGCAAATTCAATTTAATCGTGATTTCTTTGCTTATCGTATATGCTTTGTTTTTCCTATAGTTTGTTGTCATACTTTCTTGTAGCACTTTGTTTATTTTTAGCAGCACTTCAAGTATGTCCATTCAATTCCTATATTGTATTTCCAATTTGGTTTCATTATTTTCACCTATATTAGAAGTTTGTTGATTTACGATTATACTTGAGCATGCCTTATCAAAGACTGGAAAAAAAGAAAGTATTCCTTGATATTATTTGGAAAAAACCCTACACAATGATAGAACAATTTGGATCCTCCTACTCTCAAGCTTAAGGACAGGATTGGGCTACACTGGTGCATGAGAGAGTAGGATTAAGTATAGAAGGACTTGATTTAGAACATTTTGGTTTGGATAGTAGTCTTTTGTTGAATAACAATTAGATCCTTGTATGTTGCATATATTTTGCATACTACCTTTGAATTTTGTACACTCTTTGGGTTGGCAATGTAAAAGTTGATATTCAAGGATTCCAACAGTTATTGTTTGTAATATTTGGCCTCACCACCCACGACGGATTATAATTGAAAGGGTTGTTTGCATTTGTATCTTCCTTACCGATCTCCCAGAAAATGACGTAATGATCAAAGCATCGAACATTTCCCACCCATGAACAATATCTCTCCAACAACTAGAGCAAGTTCTCATGAATGAGGAAGTGATCGAGGCACTTCATCACTCACTTTGTAATTATTAGGTTATTACTTTGCATCATGCATAGTTGTATTGGACCCACATCCACCCTACCAACCGCCACAAATTTGTCAAGAAAATAGGAAGCTAACAAATCCTGCCACATAGTGGATCCCCAGATTTCATCATCACTAACCATCAAATTTAGATCCCCACCTATAATGAAATTATATAGTTTGAGACACTTCACATAAAAGAATGAGTCCCAAAAATTCTATTTTTCCTTCACAAGACCCATAAAAGTTAATAACAGAAAATGAAGAATCCAAACTTTTGTTGTGGACAACTATATAGAGTCTAGAATAAACTACAAAAAAATAACAATAACAAATTGAAAGGGTTAATGTTATAACTCATCAAGGCATTTCCCAAAGATCTTAATGAATCAAACAAGTAGAACTTCCACCACTCAAAAAGACACCCAAGTTCTTTACCCAAAGTATCCCCATTACCCATAGTCTCATGAATGAGTATCATATATTGCTTATCCATTTCCACTAGGTGCTCGAGGGTAAGTTTCTTAATGGTGTGCCCTCATAAACTTATGATATTGATGGACATGACCTTCATCATTTGGTATGATTTGAGGTATTCCATACTCTAAGGACCTTAGAATTCAACTTTCGATGACCCTATCATGTCTCCCTAGTAGCTTGCTCTTGCGCATGTTTACTGACCAATTTTCTCCCCTCGTTAGTGATACTAGATACATGAAAATGATCCCAACCCAATCCACTTAAGCTCCCCAAATCCAAATGTTGAGGTCACATTCGCAACTGATAATGACCACCACCTCCAATCAACGAAGGTTGGAAAATCCTTGTAGTCTAAGAAGATAAAAGAACGGGAAAGAGAATCAAAATCAAAGGACAAACAAACAATGAAAACTCCCCCCTAAAAATTTCATTGAAATGCCTGCCCACGAGAGCAAACTCAGCGAGAAAATACAATCTTGATAATGATAAGGTACATGTATAGAAACCAAAGGAATAATATTGAAAGATAAATGCAAGGAGACATCATCAAGAATACCTGACTGAATAGATACAAGTTTGACCTCATTCAAAACCACCTCTAGGTTAATAAGCTAAGACACAAACAATTCCAAATATCCAAAAACATCTTTTTGATCCTCCCTAAAGGCATCTTAGTGCCTTTATTCTACGATCAAAGGTATTGACATGTGACTGACCACTAATACTTGGTAGGGACTACCTGAAGCTAGGGATCCATGGGGATGTAAAACTCCTTCAGTTGCTCCACTAGAATGTTGTTCCAAACTTTGATCATACTATGAGGATAATTCCCCCCTCCCAAGGGAATTTGCCTATCCACATATGACTCATTACTCGTGAACCTCCAAACGTTCTTATGGAAAGGAAGGTCGTAATATGCTATAACATGCCCATAGTGGTGACACTTGGGACATAAAAATTAAATGTTTAGGTAGGTCAACGACTAAGTGTAAGATATATCACCCACCACCAACTCAATCGACCCATAAATCCCCTGACAAAAATTGATCTACATAAGGATGTGAGCCACTGAGCAGGTTGAATTTGAGTAAAGGTTGTTGTCAATCACAATGAATGAGCCTAAGGTCTCACCAATCACCCTCGCCCCTTCCTTTGTCCAAAACTCAATTGGGAGCTTAGGTAGCTTGAATGAAATAGGCGAACTAGTGATATAGTCCTCTCAAGATCAAATAACAAATTCTAGAGCTTAAGAACCAAAATATTATCATCCAAAAACCTACATTGGTGCAATATATGCAAAACATCCCTTTAACAACATAATAAAATCCCTACTCCCCATTCTAGGAGAATAATAACAGGGTTACAACCCACGATAGGAAACCATTGAATTTGACACCAACACTAAGGAGCATCCAAAGACACCCATTGCCATGAAAATTTCCCCACCAAGGTTTCACCCTCCAACTCTAGAATTTGGATGGTGTTGATGTATTCGCCAACCACCGAGGAAACACCTCCAGTGTAGGAACATACCACTTTTTGACACCTCTTTGGGCCATGTGGTGTAGCCCTAGGAAATAAGTACCCTAGCTCATCAACATAGATCCCGCCACCTACAAACCCTAGGGGACCAATACTATAGAAACACTCACTGTTGATAGGATCACAAAAGGGTTTTATCGTCTCTTAATGGAAAAAAACCATTATTAGGGCCACACACTTCAATATCTTATGAACAGTTTGGCACTAACGACAAAGAGACCTTTTTACCTCCCTCTCAATCCTTCAATTGCTCAACCGTACTCCCATCATGCTCTCCAAAAGGGGATATTTTTGAAGTGGTTGTATGGAAAATAAAGTTCCCATGAACATAACTTTGATCCATTGCGATATCTAGATTCACCCAATCATTTCCCTAACCTCGATCCACCATTGTCCCACCAAACACAAAAAGGAGCGAGAAGAGGGGGCCACCAAGGAGGAGTCATCTTAGTAGTCTACTAGGTAAATCCCACCGTCCATATTCCAAAACCCTAACAAACCTAAGTATTAAAGAACCCCAACCCTTCACCCATTCACTCTCTAAACCAGTCACCATTTAGTTATAGACATGCCTCCCCATCAAGTCTAATTTCAATAGTTAAGAAGGTATTATAAAATCAAGTTTCAACAAATCATGGAAATCATAGAACTTGATTGCACAAGTATGGATTAATTTAACATGTATATTTTTCTATTGGATCTAAGATTATATCATCTAAAAATTAAATCAAACAAAATCTAGTTAAGCAGGTAATCATTGTACAATTTTTGATATAGTTTCAATTACTTTGGTACAAACCCAAGATTTAGAAAAAATCATTCAACCAATACTAAAATGTTTATAATATATTAAAGTTATATTATGGCCCACTCATGTCAATCTCTTTTATATCTCCCGATGATAAAAATAAATCCATATGTTGAGGAGGATATGGGACAATAAGTTGCAATTAAATGCATGTAGAAACATAACACTACTCAAATTTGTTGTGTAGGCCTCCACATTTTTCCCTTGTCAGATTTCTCCTATAGATGCTTGTCAAGCATGCAAGCTCTATAGATACCATAAAAAAGAGGGGCATTTGGCCACCCTGTAATCATGATCTCTGTGTTACAGATCATAGAAACAGTCATGCTGAGAGGAACAAGCAGGTGTAGTAGCTCTGTTTGCCTTAGAGTAATAGGAAATCCTAAAAAGTCTACTAGACCCTCCCTCAGTGAGGGAAAACAGGTCTAAAAAAGAAGAGATTGTACCCTTTTACATAAAAACATGTTTACCAGACTACAGTTTGTGACATGAAAATTCCAAAAACCCTATGACATAACAAAAAGGAGAAGCCCGAGGACAAGAAACTTGTCTAAGGCTTGAAATACGGCTCCTCAATGATAGGATTCTCGAAGCCTATGGAGACTGGCTCGCCTGGTGCATCCTTGTTGTCATAGGCATCGTCGTTGCTGCAGGTGTCTTCTTCTTCGCTGCTACCAACGTCACTTTTGCTGGCTGGAGGACTTTTGACCACGAGGGGTGCAGTTTTCATCAGAGAAGCTGGACTGGGGGAACATTTGTTAGCTATGAAATAATTCATACAGCTCGGTGGGGGGTGGGAGGAAGGTTTGCAGTCCATGGGGACCACAACAAGAATGGTTGAGGGGGTGGGTGCGGAAGTGGACACATGGAGGTCAGTGGGAGCTAGGGGAACNTGGAGGAGGGACGCCATCACAGAGGGGCTGGGTAGAGAAGCAAAGCAGGAGCCGAACCAAGAGGTTCTTAAAGACCCAGTAATTTTTGCGGTGCTTAGGGGTAAGACCTGCAGCTGTGAGGGAGTCTGAGAGCTCGTCCTCCCAATCATTGAACATGGTGTGAACAGAGTTTGGAATTGCAATGTCGAAACCTTCATTGCTACCCTATGCGTTGAGCAGAACAGGGCGCTCAGTATGAGTACCTCTCCCAGAACTTTCGCGACGTGGAGTGCCTCTCTAGCGTCGTGACATTGCTGGGCGACAAAGGGATGCAGAGAGTTGGGAGCAAGGAGCAGTGTGGGCAGGTTGCAGAGAGACGAGAGCGATGAGAAAATGGCCAGGGTGACGAAGAAGCGAAGGCCTTAATCCTTTGGCATGATGACACATCAAGCGAAAAGGCTCATTAAGGTGATCCAGCTGCGAGGTGACGACCTTGTACGATCCAACGGCTGTGAGATCTCCACGTCCAGTCGTGTGATTAATGCATGCAACCATTGAAGCTAGTGACAGGAGGGTGACATCAGGAAGATGACGAGGTGGCACCGTTGTGTGCCCCGTCACCTGCAGTTGTGGCCATGGTTTCAAGATTAATACCCGCATCCGGGGTATGGTGTTCAATTGTTAAGTATTAAGCTTTGTCTTAAATTTTTTGTGTTATATTTGGTCAAGAAATCACACAAAATTATGAAATTGATGTGCATTGTTTTAGTTTGGTTAGTCGTTTTTAAATGAATACTCCTTATTCATATAGCTTAAAACTTTTTATACATGGATACATATTTATTAGCACCTTGATTTGTTCAATCCATATGCTACATTGTTTGGTCATTCCAGGTGTTTTTTGAAATACATTTGCATATATACTTTTACATTATTGTTAATACTTAAATTTCATTACAAAATGATAATTTTTCAAAGTTAGTAATTTAATTTTTTAAAATTAACACATAGACATACATTTATTTCAAATAATCCACATCATTATAGCTTGGCATTGCTATCAAGCTAATACATATGCATATGATCTCTTTCATAAAATATTAAATTAAAACACATTTTGAACAAATATCATATAATGATAACATATATCATGATTTTATAAAAAAATAATCCACATCATTATAGCTTGGCATTGCTATCAAGCTAATACATATGCATGCAATCTCTTTCATAAAATATTAAATTAAAACACATTTTGAACAAATATCATATAATGATAACATATATCATGATTTTATAAAACCAAACCACGTTAAGATCGTATTCATTTAAAAAAAGCTGTTTAACGACTATATGATTATGATTTTTTTTTTAATTATTATTTATAGAATTGATGATTTTATCTTTGGCTAAATCAAGCTTTTTTATTATTCAAAATTGATTTTTGATTGTAGAAATTGATTTAACACACTAGAATACCTTAGTTTTTTTTTTCAAGCCGAAAAAGTAACTTGTTATTCAAAAATAAAATCAAAGTTACATTGTTTAAGGGGAGAAAGGTCATGCATTTCCAAAATAATAGTCGTAACACCTCCGACATACTCAACACAAACATCGTTTACAAAATGACAATCATAATACCTCCAACAAACTAAAAATACTTCTGATGATACAAAACTGCTAACTAAAAGCAAAATAACTCATCAACATTACTTCATAAGTTAGTCTTTATGGAATTTCTCTAACTACATAAGCTAAGAAGAACTATCATAACTTAAAAGTGAGATACGAGTCCTTTGTTGATGATGAAATCATCAACACATTCTTCAAATAACAGAAGCCCCCACTTGCTCCTTGGATAAACCATCAACTTCACCTTATATATGAGAAAATGATATATATATATATATATATATATATATTTTTTTTTGTAATCTCAATAACTTATATTGTGAAGGAAAAGTGGTTCAAATTGTCTCTCTTTTCTTTAAAGACTACACACCTTAAAACTCTAACAAAAATTGAATCCATCTTATAACCCTAAATTAGGGTGTCTTAGACACCATTTTTAAATTTAATTGAGGTATTACACTTTCCAACTTAAAGGGTCTAAGAAAATTGTAGGAGAGAAATTTTGCTAAAAAAAACTAATTTTTAAGAATTTTTTGCAACAAAAATTCACCAATATCCATTTAAAAAAATAATTAACTTCTATTTCATAAAATAATTTTAAAAAAAGATATTGCCAAATTTACATCAAAACTATTTAAAACTTTTACAAATTTAAATATTTTTACATAAATATCATTATACATTTTATGATTAAAATTTAAAATTAATATAATTAACTAAAGTTTTGACACCTATAAACATCTTACATACTTTTAAAAACAATTATAAAACCACGAGACTCTTCCTTTAGATAATAATAAAAGAAAACAAGTTTGCTGTCGATGTTGTTTTAGTATTATTATTTTTTTAATCAAATTTCATCAAAGCCTTTCTGCTTCAGCTGTGATCTTAACTGGAATACATTTCAACATGGCCTTGAGTGGGATGGAGGGGAGCAGCAGTCATTCGAGAGATTTTTTGATAACCAAGCTGTTCGGATGTGAAAATGTTGGAGAATATCTCCATTCTTTCATAACCCATATTGCAGAAGGAGTAGTTGTTCCACGGCCGGAAATAAAAGCCTACCCAGCACTGAAGAACAGAGCAGCTTGCGAGTATCACAATTACAAACCACTGGGTGTCTCTTTTTGCTTCGAGAATTCCATTTTGAAGGCAGCCCATGTCTACAACGGTACTCATGGCTTCTCTGTATACACGGGCGACTTGCCTCTTGGTCTCAGGCAATCCTCAACTCTTCCTTTAATATCTTTTGCTTTCTGCTATTTTCTTTTCTTATGTTTTGGAATTGCATGCGCCCCAGGAGAAAGATGTTTTCCAACAAAATTGCCCTTTATCAAGCACATCATATCGCTATCTTAATACTCCAGCCTAAGATTGTAATGGAAAGTCTTCACTGCAAAATCCCTTTTTTTATTATAGTTCAATTTGTCCTGTTATTTTCACCATTATAAAAAAAACACTTAAGCCACCTAATTTTTGGCTGGAGAGGTAGGTCCTGGGATATGCCTCCTATCAGGTAGAGCCGAGTTAGGAATGCACTGATAATCAACCATGGGCTGGATGCTGTAAACGTCGGTCGGCCTACTGTAGACCACATCCCATTGCAGTAATTTTCTGGCAGACCACATCGAGTAGGATTTTTCTTTATTATGTACTTATTGGCAATCATCTCGCAGTGTTACACGTACAATTCTACATCCAGGTGCTTTATGGTTACCTTCAAGTGCCAACTGCCAAGTAAAGCTCATTGAAATATAGCCGGGTTAACAGTGCCCGCTGAATGGAGAACGTGGGGTGGGCTTGGGTTTGTAAAGAATGTCTCATTTAATACAAAATATGTTCTCATTGAGAAATGACCGTTTACAGTCTGAAAAAAAATGATAACTTAGAGCTAATCTTGTAAAGGTTCAGGCGCATTTTGAGGTTGATGGCTTTAAATGTTTGGACTTTGCTACAAATTTTTCTAGATAATAACCTGTGGGTCATAACTGCCATGTCTTAACAGACACTGCTGACATAAAAGAATGTCCCTAGATTATTCTAGAAAGTCAATGAGATTCAAATTATTAACTAACAAAAGTTGTAGGGAGATGTATGCAAATTGATGTCTCAAATCAACTAGATCGAAGTCTTCACCAATGGTCCATTGTGCTACTGTAGAGATCGATTCATCCTTTCTTAAAGTTGAATTTACTCCACTCTGCATCCTTGTGGTCATAGATGGAACAAACACTCTTTTGGTATGCCAACTAAGAGGATTGTCAATGGCTCTTGGCAAACTACGCCTAAACGGTAAGCCTTATCCAGAACTAAGGATCGAGCAAGGGAACAATACCACTTTCTACAGTGGCCACCTCCTCTTCCTCTCTCATGACTTGTAAACCAGAAATCACCCTGGCATACTCATATAAGTGAATGGATCCTAAAGTCAGTCTCCTTGAGGAAAAGTACATCTAGCTTAGAAAGCTGGTACATCTGGCTTTTCTGCCCCCCACCCAAGGCATCCATCACATTTCCAGGACATGACATTGTTCTTCATGGGCATTCCTTGCCAAGTCCTTGCTCAAGTACTGCAAATGCATTACTGATTCCAAAACCCTGCTCATCCTTGCCTATAAGTGCTAAATCTATGGAATTAGGGCCAAATTTCAAATTTGCTGTTCCCCAGGCCAAGAGCGGGTGGGTCATTGGCATGCTGATCATAGCTTAGCTGTCTGCCGTAGTTCTTCTTTGCTTAGCTTATATGCCTTTAACGTGTGTAAGAAATTTGGAGGAAATTTGTGAGAAATGAAGATAAGAAAATTTGTGTACAAGGGAGGCTCTATGAGCAAACATAATGAGGTCGATGAAAGAAGTCCTACACCAAAAGAAGAAAGAGCACAAATAACTCTGATGCATTAGTTGTCAGAGAAAGGGACATTTTGGATGTTTTTAACATGAAATTTGGACGAGCAAATGCTGTGGCGTTTGCAAAAAATCATAGCACAAAATTGTGCAATAATAATTAAGAAAGGTAACATAAGGCAACATGACACAATAATTTTGTATGGGGGCCTGCACCATGAGGGCACTTGGTGATAGATGAAGATAGCATAGAGGAATTTTTACAGTGATAAATTAAAATAATAGAATAAATGGAAACCTAATAGCAGAGTTTATGAACTGTGAACAGTGTTGTACTTGTAACTAAACCTTGGAGTGCTCCAGAAGGTTCAAAGTGCAAAGACAATTATGGCAACATTATTGTCAAAATATTCCTAGGGTCAGCTAGTCTCATATGCAGCAAAGGACAGTAATTTGCCGAGCATTGATCTGACATCAAACATGATTTCTGTTCATTCAAAGAGGAGAAAGTTGACAAAAGAGGTATGTGCAATGAAGCATGAGTTAAAAATCAACATCCTCAACAGGACAACCTAAATTTAAATATCTGAATTGTTCAACATGGCAGTAGACAAGGGAAGACAGTTGAGCTTGCTTGGAATGTTCACGTTTTTTCTTGGAAATCCATTTCATCTCATAAATGGATTTCCATGCAAGCCTCTTTGGGATGGATTGCAATTTGCTAATCAAGGCATGTTGAATCCAAATTACTATTGGTTTAAAATTAGAAATTCCATGAAAACTGGGATTGTGGCCATAAGGAAATTGGGACTCTAGCCTAAACCATGAAAAAAGATGGGAGGCAAAAAAAGAGTGAAGCTCGAAAAAAATAGTCACTACTATTCTTGGGAGATTGAAAAATTGGTATTGCTAATCGTGCCACTTGCAAATGGCTTGAGTTCCTTGACAAATTTTGTGCCTGATCAGTATGCTAAGAACAGGGAGTGCACAAAGATGTTTTGATGCTTTAGGCCTCATCATAATCGGCTTCTAAGACATCACTTAACTGTGGGTGTGGGGATTGGTTGGCTTGAGTTATTGTTCCTCATTACATGGTGCACTTGCGGCTGCTACCTTATTCATGTGTTGAGGTGGTTCCTTTATGCAATGAAGGTTTGTATTCAAAAGTTGTAGTCATCATCACTGCAAATGCATCATACCCTCAGTCTAGTATATTGCAATTTCATCTCATGACAACAGATCCGCTCGCATAGAACTTCAGCCCTGTAGCTGAATTTGAAAACGTCTGAAACACCTTCCAAACCTTAAGATCTGCATAAATTAAAATGCTGTAAGAAGTATTCAAGAGTCCAGACACTGCATATGAAAAGATTAGACCATTCCAGCAATAGACAGATACTAGATCTAAAAAATACGAGTCTGAAAAAATTAGATCTGAAAACTAAATCTGCTTAGCACCAGCGCAACATTACATAGAATATAAATCAGATCTAAAAATTCAGAATCCATGCTAACCAAGTGCAGCACCATCCTTGCTGTTGATTAAAGTAGCAGCAAACTGAAGATATATCAGATTTGGAAAAGTACAGCATGCTAAACAACAGTCCACAGAAGAGATACAATATCTGGAAAAATCAGATAAGAACACACATTTGCACCAGCTGTCATGTCTCTTTCTATTACAGCAGAAAAAAGATTACATCACACCAAAACAACTTATCCCAAGCTCACAATGCAAAACAAAACAGTCAGCAGTCACCGCTACCACAGTGCTCTTCACTCTGCTCTGCTTAAGCAAAATGTACTTAGCTATTGAATTGATGTACTTCTCCTTCCTTTTGCAGAGTAACAGGAGTGAGTTACAAGTAAAGGGTTAAACCCTAGACTAGGTCCACCTAACCTAACCAGATCATGCACCCTCCAAGATAATCTTTACCCCAGTAGTGTGCCTCCCATGTGCCAAGGACATTTCTCAAGAAACGTGTCTCACATGTGCCAAGGATAGGCAGTCACATGCCCACATGTGTCAACTCACCTACTCCAGATATTTTTAGGCAACACAACATATTTTTTATTCAACAACTTAAGCAGTGTTCCCAAGCTCAAGTAAATGTCAAAAATTAGATGAAAAGGGGCTATGAGTCGAAATGCCCTCATTGAGACTTGTTGAGGTTATATTCTGTTACCAAAAAACAGGTCGTTGTTGAGAGGATTCTCCATAGGGAAGGTAATGCTCTCCTTTGTTTTTATTGAGGCAGTTCTCTTTAGTGTTTTTTTCAAAGATTTGAGAAATAAATTATAGGCTTCATCAATGATTGCTGATGAATCTGGGAGCTGCAAATGATAGCTTTAGTACAGACTTCCAATGATTCATCAACATTCTTCAAATTTAAAACATTTCATTGTTTCAAATTTCAATGAAAGATACAAATTTATCCCCAAACACAAACTGCCTATGAAGTGGATCAGTACTAACCAGATTTCTATGCTAGAAGAAAGACAAGATTCAAAACCGATCAAAGGAAATGTATTCAACTTTTCTTTTCTTTTTTCTATTATTATTATTTATCCATGATTCCATGGATTACATTTTCCAGGAAAATTTGCGGGGCACTTCCCCTCATTCTGGGGATGGTACCGAGGGCAGACTGGATTATGCAGAAGCTCGAGGCTTTGTTAACAATATACTCATTTAAGAGCTCAACATATCATTTGAGGGAATTGAACCTGGGCGGGGAGGATAACACTCCCACTCACAACCGTCCCAGCTAGACCCGATTGAAGAAATGTATTCAACCTAAACATCCACTCTTCTCTATATTCTTGATGATAAAACGACTTGTATTTTTTATGGAAGAAAGAAAATAAAAGGGTTATATTAGGTCCTTCAAACAACTTTACAGAATTGCATCAAGTTAAATCAATGAGCATAGAGAGGCATCATGCTAAATATTGTGCTTAATAGACTCAAGACATCATCATAAATGCTATGCACCTATGGTAGTTTCTGGAGAGCTCAAACAATAATAAAATCGCAGATCATAGTTGTTCAAAATATTTGAGAGGTCTGTTTGCTCAAAGGCAATACAAGAAACATCTGCCTGATATTAAATACACAATTGTAAAACTATTGGAGTAGTCCGCTTGCCTAAGCAATACAAGACAATCAGCCTGACATTAGATAAACACAAGTTCAAAGAAAAACATTTGGCTCAGAAAGGTGGGGCTGGTGGTCCCTTGGACCAACTATAAATGAAGAACGTGGAGGAAGAAATTTGACGAGATTCAATGAGAGATCTGTTCTACTGATTGGCCAATCAATGAAACCAGTGTTGCAACAGAGTGTAGTCAAAGAGAAGCAAAAGGGCAGATGAGAAACAAGGCCCTCATCTTACAAGATTTAGTGGAGCATGAAATTGTGGAAGAACCTCGCTTTTGTCTTTGATAGCTGATTAAATAATCCTTCATTCTTCATTCTGATAGTTGCTTAGAAGTTAGGGTTTTTGGTGAAAACTCTTTCAACAAATGTTTTGCCCCTCTTGGAAAAAGTCCTGTTTGATCTTTTAATGTCTTCGTGAAGTCTCCTTTTGTCAGAAATCTCTTTAGAAATTTGTGCACTGTAGTGTTGAAATTTCATTTGCACCGGGTAATTAATGCAAATCTGAAACTTCGCCTTTTTCCGAGAAGGTTTTTTGGACATTAACTCTAAACTTTTCAGCCTTTAGAACTGTTGTAAATTAATGTGTTAAACAGCAGTGGAACAATCACAATAAGTCTTTTTTAGTAGCCCCAAAATTCACGGCAATTCAATGAGAAAAAATACCAATCATTCTAATGAATTTCCAGCCATCTAGGGCAACCTCACATGCATAAAGCAGATCTGAAAACTCTTCTTATATAGTAGATATAACAGCAAATGCAACAGAAGTAGATGACTGTAATATTAGAGTTAAGTCTTTTAATAGTTTTCTCTTAAGCAAGACAATTAAGAGTTGGAAATAACTATCACAAGAAGATAAAATGCTGAAATCAAATCTGCATATATACAATGTGGACAGCTGGAAATCTAGCTCAATGAATGAAGTACATATTTACCATAGCCTCCTCTCAAGGCTAGGCCAAAACCTAACCACCCAAGATGCCCTAGCTAGGGTTAGTTAAACCCTAGCTCTTCCAATTGCAAGAATCCCTCCAACACTATCTTGAAGGCAAGTTTTCCTACTCTTATTTCCCAAATACACCGAGGGGTTTCCAAAACCTAATCTCTACCCTTGAAGGGACGAAACCCTAACCCTAGAATCCAAGATGCTCCAAGAGACCAAGAAAACCTAATG
Organism: Pseudotsuga menziesii; assembly: GCA_001517045.1. Lineage (NCBI taxonomy): Eukaryota > Viridiplantae > Streptophyta > Pinopsida > Pinales > Pinaceae > Pseudotsuga > Pseudotsuga menziesii. The sequence goes on along the minus strand of LPNX011096845.1, from coordinate 265,926 downwards.
CCCAAGAGAGAGAGAGAGATCAAATGTTCAAAGGAGAATCTCAAGAGAGAGAAATTGTGCACCTCCTCATATGATCCACTAGGGGTTCCTCATGAACCCTAGGACATCACTAACAGAGCAGCCTGAAGAAGAGCTCCAAATGAATGTTTGATGTGATGTCTTTTTTGGAAAGACTCTCTCCTTCCTCTATTTATATGAGAGGAAAGGGAGGCCAACAATATAACACAGGTTGGCCTAAGCCTTACAACCAAGCCTAATAAACACAAGTAAGCCACACACAAGTGAAGCGCACCACTCTTAGAGTTCAAGTGTCAAGCTCCAATGATGATACCATGCACAATAGTGACCCAAGGTGATGTAGCCATGCAAGGCAAGTCTACACCACTCCATCCCAAGCCTCCACAGACTCCATCCAACTTCCAAAACCAAGTACTCCAGTGGGGCAGCTACTCCCTGCTATAACTTTTTCAGATTTGATTTTTAAAGGGGTATGCCAAGGGCTCAACGAGCTGAGACAGCGGTTCATAATTCATAGACCACCTGATGAATATTACCCATCACCTTTAAGAGCTCAGAAGGGGGTCACCAGCAAGGAATAATTTAGGTTTTAGTGATGGTAACTAGAAGCCCCTAAGCCAATGGGAAACCTGGACTTCGAGCACACAATTGGTACATGATTTGGGTGAAATAGACAAAACAATTTCAGGGTTTTGTAGTGCATATTGTAAACATTCCAATGTTCACCTGCCTTTTACATAAACTGTGGCAATTGGAATGATTTGGGGGGTTTTTTAGCCTAGAATCTAGGTGCAACAAAAACACATCAACAAGTCTTTTCCCATGAAGCACCGTGCTCACAACAAGAGTTAAACACTCTCTGAGCAACATGTCAGCTAACACTATACAAAAGGATGTGGATCTGAATGCTCATTCTTTGTCCAACCACTTAGTGCAGTTATTTCAGTTTTCAGAAAGATGAGCTTGTGCAGAATGTGCTTCACCCATTAACCTGGAAGCAAAACAGTGTATGCACCTAAAGGCAAAATCTTTACAGTTAATGTTTCTGACAGGAAATAGTACAATACATACTGCTCTCAGTGGAATAGGTCAGGTTGTCATCCACTGCTGAATAAAATTTAAATACACTGTCATTATCATTTATATGTATTATTAATTTGATACTACTTATTACATATGTTAATAACTGATTATTTATTATCTATAGTCATGTCTTATTGCTGTGTCCTTTGAGAAGAAGTGCATCTACTATTCTATTGCTCCCAGCATTGTACGTTTACTATTCTCTGCGTTCCTTATTATTTATTATTGATTTATTTTGCTTCTGGACTACATGGCCTTGTGCCTTTATCTGTATATGCCTAATGGCAGCTTGTAACTACCATTGGGTATGTTACAAGTGGCATTAGAGCTGCGTTCCTGGCCTTTGTACCTATTTCGAGTAGTAGCTCTTTATCAGCCTTGGCTGTCCTCTATTCTTTATTCTCTTCTCACAGTGTTATTTTCACTATCTTTCCTTCACTAACAACATTTATGTGCTATGCCCCCTCCTTGCATCTTTGCGTACATTCCCCAAAAATCAATTATCTCATTCCTACTGCCCCTTCGTTCTCACCAGTACTTCATTGTTCCATGTTTCCGCTTTCTAAGTTTCCCATTTATTTTTTCATCTCTATTTGTTTTCTTGTGTTTTCTGCACATCATTCCCCAACCAAAGATTGTCTCTAATTCTTGGCAATCTTTGACAATCCAATCAATTGGCAGCTGCATTTTTTTTTCTCTTTACTCCTTGTTGCATTCCTGGTGTTTGTTGCCTCTTTGTCCTTGTTTCTTTGACATTTTTTTCGATTCTACGTCACATCTAGAGTTTGGTGAAGGGGCGGGACAGGTATCCATACTTAGCTTCCTGTTTGTTAGAGTCCATTTCCTAAGCTAGCCCTCCGGGTTGTGCACAATGTTGGTTTGGAAGGGTCTCAAATCCTTTGGAGTTGCTGAGTATCTCGATGGACTGTTTCCCTCAGTTCAGATACTCCCTAGATGCTTTGCCATCTTTTACCATCTAGACAGGAGTTGAACAATATCATTCAAGATGACATCTACAGACAATTTGTTCAGGTCGCTCGGACAAATCCTCAGGGCGAGTTATGTTCAAAGATGGCCTTCTATACTGAGCACTTCATGGAGATTAGGGATGGACTTATCATCCAACCCTTGTACACAGGCCGACATTGGGCGCACTCTCTTTGTATTCCCCTAGGCTAGTTCTAAATGGGCTCATAGACTTCGGGTTGTGATGGATCACTAGATTGATCGATTAGAGAGGATTTTCTAGATGTGCCATCTTCGGGAGTTTGAGACAGAGGAGCACTTCATCTTCTGTTGCCCCATCTACTATGGGATTCGTGGGAAATTCTAGCTTCTCTAGGTACCTCAACTAGAGATGCTTGGATTTATACACGTAGGAGGCCTTTAGGCTTCATTCCCATACTCTTAAGCCTCCTTCGAGACCAAATTCCACCCTGATGATTACTGCATTCTTTATGGTGTTCCCATTAGCTAGGGGCACCAAAATTAGATTCATTACCAACAGGCAGATGATACCACCCAAGATCTAATGGAGGGTGACTGCCTGCACACAACAACTCAGTGGGTAGTTTAGATTCTCCCCTGCCTCTTCTTCAAGACAACATTCTATACAGAGTTTCCTCCATTCGGCCTCGGACGTTGGGGGTGATGGATTTAGCGGAACATGACATACTTCCATCATCATCGTCGTCATCATTATTTGCTCTCTATTCTCTAGATTCGTCCCATTTATAGATCCTCCTCCTGGTGTGGTTTACTGTGCTTGGAGTCTAGGGTTTTTCAAGCCTTAGCATAGATTCATACATTACTTTTTGTATCTTGTTTTTCTCTTTATACGAGCCACTTTAGTGCTTCCGCTTGTATTGACAAAATTGTACTTAATAATCCCATTGACCTACTTTTGTGGTCATTTGTTGAACATGAATAAAATTACCTTATCTATTCCTCATTTGCATTAGTCTCTGTGAAGTTCTGAACCACTCTTCCTATTTTTAATTTGCACCGCTTTATTTTCTTTGCATCATCAATTTTCTTTTGTTGCTAGCCACATATTTTTTGATTTGTAGTGCCATCTCATGGGAATTGTTGCCTGAACCATGGCCCTTGGGAAGAAAAGTTGAAAACCCATTGAATAAGATCAAAATCCAATGTTTAATAAATCATTGAATGAGATAAGTCCATTGTTTAATGGGCAACTAAGAAATTGATTTTTATAGTACATCACAAGTTCCTTGGAAGCAAACTCAGATTTTGAATTTTTTTTGAAATGTTGTCCTCTTGATAGACTTCATTTGTCAACATCCTTTTAATTGTTCACATAAGATATATTTTTGTTATGATGTCTAACAAATGTTTTGGAGTTCCTAAACAAGAGTATGATATCTTGTTAACTAATGAAGAAGTTTTCTAATTTAGATTCTTGGATGATTCTTTCCAAGACAGGAAGACATGCAATTTACTTGTTCTTTGTGTCACAACTCAAACTAGCACGTGTGATTGATGTTCAAAAGAACAATGCTAGCCCAACCACAACCTAGAGGGGTTACCCACTGTCACCTCAATGACTCCCTCTCTACACTTTAGGTTGGTTCTTCTCCAAGACAAGGTGGGGCTTCCCTAGGATAGGATTGTTAGGGTATGGCAATGAAGGACAAGGTGATATGAAGAGATTGCTTAGCAAGGTTTAGGTATTTTTGTAGTATAGTAATAAAAGGGTGATGGGAGGACCAAGTAGACTCGTGCCAATCCAACATGGGCAAATGGAGTCAAGGGGGATAGTCCAAGAGGGTGAGTTCATGAAAGGTTAGAGAAACTAGTTCTGCTAAACTATGTTGCAGGAAATGTGGGCCCCAACTTTGTTTCCAGCGTTTCTTTGTTTTGAAACATCGAAACGCGTACTGTACGGCTTGAAAACGCATTTCCATACAGACGAAACATGTTTTCGAGATGGAAACGCTTTTCGTCTGTACGGAAACGCGTTTCCGATACGACTGCAGTCAATGAGGTCATGTTTCCAAAAAATCTGTTGCCATGGAGCAGTAGTTTTTGGTGATATTAATGGTAATGTGACATTCTCCTTATCTTTTATTTTCCATCATTTTACTTAAATTTTTTACATTACCATTAATTGTTTTAGGATGTTGGAGAGTGGTTCCAACCTCATCGGACTTCATATGCAAAAAGTAGAATTTTATATCCCATTCAAAATTTAGAAATCTTAAAGTTTTTAGGATTTCAGGATTGCAAAGTTTCCATTAGATTCTATCATGTATGAGGGTATGGAATTGGCATTTAATCAAGCACATCAACCCCTATATGTACCTTGATGTTGGTGGTGTTGATTATTGAACTCCTCTGCCATGACATTAATAAAAATATACTCTTCACTCAAACAAAATCACTTATTAAGCATGGGAAGCTTTTTCTATCCTATTTTAATGATTGGATTAGGAAGTTTCATCAAAATTGTAGGGTGTTGAGCTGTTGACTAAATGCCCTACGAGGATTAAGTTTAAAGTTCGAGTTAGAGGCGAAGGCTAGAGCCTAGAGGAGGGAGGCATAGGGTGTTATTGATGAATAGGATCTTAATATAGACAATGATTTGTCGACATGTATGATTTATGATTTATATTTCACATTTATTTTTTAAAATAAAAAATGTTCTTGCTCATATATATATAAATGTGATATATATATATATATATCGCGTTTCCTCGTTTCCAAAATTTTGGGGGGTCACGTTTCCCCCATTTCGGAGTTTCCTCGTTTCGTCCCCGTTTTCCTGTTTCCCCGTGTTGAGGCCTGGAAAATCGCAGGCAACAACAACAAGGGATTCTCCTCAGTAAACGTTCCCAACTAGCCCGTTACTATTTGGTATGGGGAATCCGTCCGGTTTGCAGTCCGACTACCGTAGGTCAAGTAACCAAAATAAAGGGTTCTACCAGTTACGACTCGGTCCACCGTGTATCTTTTTTAGTTTTTTAGTTTTAAGTATGAGATGCAAATGCCTATCTAAAATGCAGATTGATAGAGAATACGAGGAGTGGTCACAATGTGATGCGCAGGTTCTTACTTCTCGTCTTAACTCTCTTGCATCTAAATCACACACAGCAAGAAAACTAAAACTAACTTAACTAAACTGTCCCTAGGGAGCGAGATTATCATTTAATGAGTAATGTATTACTGTTCATGCATTAAGAAAAATCACAGGTAGCTGTTCTTTATTTCAAAACACATAAACATGAATAGATAGATGAATAACAAGATAGCTCATTGTTTATGAAAAGCATTCATTATTCATTCTGGAAATTCCATAAAATAAACTAGAGAGCATTCATACAAGAACATAGGTTCAACAAGTTAGAACAATCTCACAGTTAATGGACAAAAGCTGAAAACGAAATAGTTCCCCTGCAACAACATCCATTGCACAGCATTTGAACATTCCACCAAAGCTTTCTCCAACAGGCAAAATTGTAATTATCTATTGCAAAAGGAAATAGTTCTTCTTACAACATGTTCTCACAAGTCTAACTGGGAAAAAGTCCTTTTCCTTATCAAACTATCCTATACTTATACAAACAACAAAACTTTTGGGCTGCCCCAACTGACTCTTGGGCTTCCCCAACGTTTCGACTCCCAAAATTTGTCCTATAGTGAGTGCTCATACATTTTACAATATATTATATTTAAAACAAAAACTAATAAAGCACTTCTAAGTAGAGGGCCCCGCTTGATCATTTAAGAACTTTTTCCACGCTTGGGCTTCTGCTGCTATGCTCTCAAATTCTGAAGGTCCAAGAAAACGAATGTTGATCTCATATTTAGTAGCCTGATTTTTAACTGCTTCGATTCCGGCTGGGCTTAAACGCAGCTGATCTTCAAGCAAATGGATGCTGACTGTTGCATGAGCTATGACATCTTTCAGGATCTGCTCATCCAAGTCCTTGACTTGTTGTATCTTCTGCCTCATCCTCCCGATACCTGCTCTGTAGCATTTCTGTGAGCAGCTCATGCTCTGGTAATGCCTCTAGTCTTTGTTCTGCAGCAACTTGACATTTGTTGTAGGTGACCAGCACCCTTTTGCAGTATTCAGTACAAGCTCCTCTTGTTTTCCTCACAGCTTTCTTGAACTCCTATGCTGTGTTTATTGCAAATTCTAACAAGTCATAGTCCTGCTTTAAGCTGCGTTGATCTTTAGCTGGTAAATCTGCAGGAATTTCTTCATTGGTCTCTATCCTTACTATCCTTCCAGTCAGGACTTCCAAAATGTCATGAGACCTATCTACAAAATATGAGGTAGTCTCCAAAATTTCCTCCAATCTATTATCTATCTGCAAGACTTTACATCTTTCCTCTTCAATAGACACCTGAAGCTGGTGCATTTTTTTTCGTTGGGCTAGGACATGCTCCTTTAGAGGCTGGATATTAGTTTGTTGTTCACTGGCATCCTTTAATGATGTTGCTAATGAAGTAATCTGTCCTTCAAAATCTGTCATCTGCACTTGGAATTGCTTTTCTTTCTCTTCCATGGTAGCCCTCTGTGCCTCCAACTCCACCACTTTGCTCTGCAGCTGGTCCTTTTCTGTACTAAGAGTTTCATATGATGCTTTGAGTTCATCCTTTTCTGTCTTCAGCACTTGATATTCTTGCTGTAACCTCTGCAATTCTGCTAGGTTATTCTGAGCATCCTTACCTGTCCTTTCCATGGAAACTTCCAAAGTCATCTTGTTTGCTTGAAGAGTTTGAAGTTCTGCTTTTGAAGTCTTCACTTCATTTTGCATGTCTTCAAATTTCCTCTTCAGTTTATAACCTTCATTTCTTTCCTTCTTCAAAGTTTCCTTTAACTGAGCTGCATTCCTTTTCAACTGCTCTAGATTCGTCATCAGTCTATTTACATTATCTTCAGTGGCTTGTGTCAATGCCACTCCAGCTCTTGCTGTTAACCTCGGATTTGCATCCGTCCCATGCACCAAAGTTTTATCAGTGACCATCATGCCTGGTTGTCCCCCTGTTTCAATTTTTCTCTCAGTCCTTTTGACAATCCTCTTCTTCTCTTTGTCATAAAAAATGGTGCTAAAATCTGGGACTTTTCTCCTTTTTCCTGCACATAAGGTATCAGAATCAATTCAGAAAAAACCACTTGTTCTTGAGTGCTACCAGAAATTGCAGCAGGCTCCTGGGAATTAGGATTATCTTGTCCCTGCCCCTGGTCTGTCTGATCCTGTACTTCTTGGATGTCTGTTGGGTCAGTAGTTTGCTGGTCTGTTGTAGATCCTGTTAGCCTCAGACCCTCAGCTTCTTTTTGTTTCTTCTTCATCTCTTCATCTTCTTTCTTCTTCTGTCTTCTTTGCAGCTTCCTCTACATTCTTTGCTGCTTCCTCTGCAACTTTCTTTCTTTCTTCTTCTTCATTCTTAAGCCAACTCTCAGCCTCTTGTGCTAGTCTCCTAGCATCCTCTTCTCTTTTCTTGGCCTCCTCCTCTTCAGTTTTTTTTGCGCGGTTTGGCCCTTACCGCCCTTAATGGTGATCTTCTGTTTAAATCTTCTCTTTAATGCAGTCATATTCCTTGCATTCCTGAAGATTTCTTCATCTTTGTCCCAGAAGTTTGTATATTCAAAGTGAACATTTGCCTCTTTGCAATGTTCTGCAACTTTCTTTTGGGAGTCATTTCTATGGAAGCTCATCTCTCCAAAATGAAACTGCTCCAATTCCTGTACAAATTCAGCAGCTCTTTTAATATTTGTAAATTTGTAGCTTCCCAGCCTGAAAGGTATGGCAGGATAGGCTACCTTCTTTTGTTCAAATAGGAAGCTTCCTACACCATCTAGGGAAACTTGCCTGACTGCTTCTTTATGCACCACATAATCAGTGGCATACTTGGGGAGCAAAGAAGGTGCCCTGGAGCAACCATACATCCTGATGTATATCCCTTCGTCAGTCAAATAATAATTTGCATGTTCCTCGATGACTTTAAATGCCTCCTCAGACATACAATTGCATTCTGTTAGGAAGATCAAATTGTGTAAAGGCATAATAAAATGTTCACATATCTCTCTATAGTGGCTGTAATACTTGTGTGCCCAAAATATTTTGTATGCAGTGTACACAGGGGTTTTGTCCCTGTCCCAAATGGATCTTAAGGCTGGAAATGGCTAGGTGCATAGTATATAGTTCACTAAGATCGAACTCATATAAAACTCAGACTTCTTCTGGGACACCCCTCCCAAAGCCGAAGAAATGCAAGCTAAGAGGCTGTTGGACACAATGTTTGCCCAATTGAATACAGTCCCCTGGGTGGCCACATAGAAAATAACAGGGATCCATCCCAACTTGAAACTCTTACCATGAGCTCTCCCAAACACTCTGTTCAACATCAATGCTATAAACCTATAAGGAGTCCTGAGAGTGGCTGTGTCATACTCTCCTGATGGCCTGGTTCGAAAGTTCTTCCCAGGTATCATCATCCTCTTCACTATTTCAACCAGGTCCAAGTTTATTTCTTTCAACCAATCTTCAGTTAGGTAAACCTGGGTTAGGGGTAGGTGATATGCCAATGAGACATAACCAAGACTGTAGGCAACATATCCCTGTTTGGCAGTATTGGCTAGAATTATAGTTGTCACATCTGCCCTAGGCAAAATCCATCCAATCATCTCAGAACATGGGAACAGCTCAGGTCTAGTGGCTATCTTCATAAGAGCTGACTTCTCTATGTTGGCATATATGGTCAATTCTTCAAATCCAGCATCGGGCACATTTTGATTTGAAATCATCCGATATATTTCACCCCACTTATAATTAGGCTCTACCCAGATGGTAGCTCTAGTGTCTTCATAGATATATTCTACCTTGGTAGCGATTTCCACATCAGGTTCTCCTTCAGCATTAGTGGCCTTCTTCTTCTGTTTCTTAGACATGTCATCTTTGAAGAAGTTGCCCTGCCACAAACCAAAATGCAGTTAGGCTATTTGAGCTTTTAATCAGTATTCGAAGAATGAAGAAAAACTGTATAACATTTACCTCTTCCATATTTGCAACAGCTAAACCTATCAGAGTGCAAATGCAAAATCAGGAATAACTAGCAAGAAAACTTCTGAAAATTGCTAAGTCTGAAAAATCCTAAGTCCGTTTGCAACCAGCAATAACCGTGATTGACAATACATTGCCTAAACAAAAAATGCAATCCAATTTCTCGCTCGAATAGAAACATCCCCATACAGTAATTGAAACGCGCGAAACAAACCCTCCGGTGACCAAGAAAATAGGGCAACTGTCTACGACAGGAAGGCAACTGAAAAACTTCACCCCGGATGGCCATAACCAATCCCACAAAAAATAGTGCAGACAGCGTAACGCTTGTCTGCACCAACCTCCTAATCCATCAGACCGGGGTCGAAACTCCATAACGGCTCATATAAGCTCAAGAAACAAAAACCCCCCACTGTAAATGTTGCGAAACTGACCAATACTCTACGTCGTCAGGATGCAAAATCCGACTTAGAAGACCAACTACAAACGACGGGAAAGCCTAACCAGAGGATAAAACCCTAGTTCCAAAATTGATCAATAAAATCAAAAGAAGGAGAAACCATGGTTGGCCTACCTGGAAAACAAACTGCAGTCAATGTGATGGTCTGAAAAATCCACGGCAACACCCCAAACGCATGAAATCCCGACAGCTAAGCACGGATGCACAGTTCGACAATAAGGACGGAGGCAGACGCGAATTCACAAAGATAAACAATAAAATAATAATCGTCCCATATATATAGACCTCGGTTGAGAAATGTCCGCGGGAAAAAGCTTCTATCGGACAGCGGAACAACTAAAGCATTGGGCGGTTAACTTGCTAATGAGCCGCAACGGCGGGCGACGGACGGACTAGGAGTTCCGCGGCACAATAAAAAAAACGGCGAAACAAAACACTAACCTTGCAGCATCGAACCTCAAAATCACTATAGCATTGGATGACTAGTTCGCTAAAGAGCCGCAACGGCGGAAGCTACATGGACCAAAAGTTTCGTAGACCAGTCAACATCGGAGAAAACTAGAACAAACCGTCGGCGAAAATCAAGCAAACCATTAGCGAAAATCAGAACAAAACCATTGGCGGAAGGGAAAGCTATATGGCGGATAGTTAGTCTGCTCCAGAGCCACAACGACGGAACACAATTAGACTACGGCCTCCGATCAAAGTCAAAACATTTCGAAAAATCATCGCAAAGCAAAAAGTTGAAACAATAAAATTGCGTGATCGGCGAAAGAAACAACTATCCATCGGCCCATTCTTTATCTGTCTTCCGAAACGGCGGCGATACAGAAGACTGATGCTCCGGCCGCGATAAAATAAAAACGCCGATAGTCCGAAGAAACAAATGCAGTAAAGCGCATCGGTGAACATCATAACTATCCATCGGGACGTTCATAAGTAGGCTTCCACAACGGCGGCTACGTAGATGACTACGGCCCCGATTCACAGTCCAATAAACTTCCGATGGCAAAAAACCAAAACTTCAAACCAAGTCAAACAAAAGATAGTCATTCAGCTTCTTTAATTCAACCTCACAGGATCCAAATTTGTAGCAGAAAACAACAGGGTCCATCAATCAAAAGCAAATCCAGGCAAGATAAAATTAAAATGAGGGTCCAAAATTTTTAGAAATTTGGGAAAACGTTGCAGCTGCAACACGCTGTTTTGTGCAACTTCGCTGCTAAATCATACCACATGGAAACCCTAACATATTGATAAATGTAAAGGAGAAATAAACTAGGAGGGCACAAGGGGGTACCACATCAAAACATTGTTAATTAGGGCATGTATTATGCAATGAAACATTAAAGAGCAACAACTCTAGAAAGAAGATAAGATCACGTTAATACATTAATGCATAAGACATCAAAGGGAAATAATGGAAATACTTCTCAATGAAACCTTTCCAATGAGGGCATATACCCTTTCATATGGCCCTAATTGGACAAGTTCTAGAAGTTCTACAATTCATCAACAATATAGATAAATAGAAACAATAAGCCACACTTTGACAGGAAAAGGAACCCTTGCACTTCAAATTGCACCATGAAAAGATATGCCCATGAAGCTCCAAAAGGAAGAGAACTCTCAAAATCCAACCATGAAAAATGAAGGTGAGAGCAGAGCCTTATATTAGCTTTTAACTCTTTTTCCTTCTACAATAAAATAATAAAAAAAGCCTAGATCTAGCCTAGGATGGAGTAAACAAACCAAAATACTCTAACTACTCTAACAAAATCCATGAAATACGGTGGTCAAGCCACAATTAGAAGTCTCCAAGATGAGTAAGGGGTGCTGCTATCAAGAGAGGATGAATGACAAATAAAATTCTAATGAATGGCCTCTAAAGGCCCTCTAAGTCTAACGCTCCAATATATAGGTCCAATAATCATGAATGAAGGTGGACAAACCCTAGTCTAGGGTTTGACCCCCCCTGATCTTCTCAAATGCCACCCCCATAAAATGTGTAACCAACCCTCTAGAAATCCTCCAAAGTGGAACACTCCAATGAATAAGGCCACAAAAGGTGGAGTGGTTCTTAAAAAAATGGCAATAAATGACATGAGGGGCTCCTCCAAGGTGAACGCTCTCCATGAGAAGGCTCCAAAAAGCACATGCGGCCAAAATGCGTTGCCGCTCTTTAATTGCCACTTCTGGAATGGCCAACTTCCTCAATATTTATCAGATTTTCTATTATAACGACTTTTCGGAAATCTCACAGCCACTTTGCATCTAATTGTTAAAGATAGTGCAACTGCGAGACCCATTCTCAGGGAGGATGGTACCCTAGTTAGTTAACTAGGGTAGAATAAGACCCCATAAGGTATCCGAGGGCCCCCAGTAGTCTCTTGGGGTTCTTGGTCTAGGACCAAGCAGGTTGATGCCATGGCAAAGTTTCTAACATATGGTTAGGGCCCCTATATGTCTCTAGGGTATTCTGGTTTGGGACCAGACAGTTTCTTGGACACGATGTCCAAGCAAATCCTGCAGGTTGAGACGGAGATTTGCTGGTCTGGGACCAGGCAGATTCTTGGTCTGGGACCGAGCAGTTTCTGTAGGTACATTCCTGGTCAGTTAACCAGGTGGATCTTGGTCAAGTTGACCAAGATGATGATGTGTGATGTCCTCTCTCCTATTCGGTTATTGCTAGGTTGTTTCTCAAGGGACCAGCTGCCCCTTGATGATGTCACTAACACCTAACCCTTAGGTGCAGTACTGAGTACCAGAGGATAACATCATCCAATTTGGATTTTCTTCTTATACAGTGATGATAAAGATGTATGGAAAACACATGACAATATAGCTTGAGAGAGAAAAGATTAAAGTCCTTGGTCCTGTTGGTCCTGTAGGGGTCAGAAAGGTTGTTTGTTTACCTTTATGGTACACCTTGGTCTTGTGGGTATGAGGGTTGTATTACCTTTTTTTTTATGACCCCTTTGGTTGACTTATGGTTTTTTATCTTACTTGGTCCTAGCAATCTTATTATGTGTACCTTTAGCATGATGACTTTTATTTTATGGTTTTTATTTTTGGACCATTGGTACCCTCTCCTAAGTCAACTTAATTTTATGGTTTTTATTTTTGGACCATTGGTACCCTATCCTAAGTCAACTTAACTTTATGGTTTTTATTTTGTAAGACTATTGGACCATTGGTGACCTATCCTAAGTTCACTTAACTTTATTTTATGTTTGACCATCCTAAAACCTTGATTGCCTAAGTGACCTTTCTAGAAGGCTTGTCAAGATTATAAATAAGTTTCACTTCTCCATTTCTAGCAAGTATCTTGACATGAGAAGAAGCTCATATCTGATCCTTTGCCGGTTTGTGCTTGATGCCTAGGGTTTCTACTACTTTAGGTGGACGTTTTGATTTCTTGTTGCTCCTATCTTCTTATGGAATAGTCCGTAACTGTTTTAGGTGACCTTATGGGCTGATCTATGGATTGTGTAGTGCTCTTCCTGCTGGGTTGTGACCTTATGGGTTGATCTATGGACTGTGTATTGTCTTCTTACTGAGCCGTGACCTTATGGGCTGATCCGTGGACTTATACACCTGATTCGTGGACTGTGTGGGACTGTGTGTCCTTCCAAGTTTTGGCTGTGACTGTGACTGTGTTGATCTCTCCTAGCTGGCATATGGACTGTGATGATCTCCCTCAGCCTTAATGTGAACTATGGTAACCTCTTCTAGCTAAGCCATGGCTGATTTGACCTTACCTCTCTGGCCTTGACTTGTTTGCAGCCTATCTTGAATTGAGTTGTGTTTGTGTTAAGCCCTAAATGACAAAGGTCTTCACACTTGATGATTGAGGTATCTTGTTTACTACTGTGTGTGTCTAACCTTAACCTACCTCTCTCTAACTCTCTCTCTCAAGGTATGTCATCCGTTCCTTTTGGCAGCTTGTCCTTTCAGTGACAAGATCTGATCCTAAAAGTATCTGAGCATAAGGTATATCCAAACCAGATCTAAATCAACATTGTTATAGTTCATTATCACTACTCTTTAGTTGTTGATTCATTAGTTTGTTTTACATGGTACTATTGCTACTATCTCTTGCAGCTCAAGGACCAACTTTAGCACAAGGACCATTGAGGAGTGCTAAAGTTGAAAGAGATGAAAAATTTATGTTCTAATTTGTCTTACTAGTTTGCATCTAGCACTATGTTGGAATTTTGTTCGGTGTTATTGTTGTATTGTCCTGCATCTTGAAATTTATCTTATGTTACCACTGCCGTACCTTTACTTTGTCTAAGTAGTTGACTGAAGTGATGTGCAAAGTTGTTAATTTTTGAAAAACCCTAATCTAACCCAAAACTTTAACACTAATGGCATCGAGTTAGCAAAATCTCGAGTACTCTGTAAAATGTAATTGCTCTCAAAGCTAGGATGCCCCTCCCAAAGGCTCAAAATGATGTCCAAGTGCCAACTCATCAAAACATGTGCAAAAACTAAATCCATAGAATAAGGATCCCACCAATTTGTTGAATTTATAGCATTAGCATGAATACTTAAAAAATTTTGCAGATTAACTGATAACAAATGATAAGTGCAGTAAAAACAACATCAACACATAGTACACAAGAGTTTTTCGCTGGGGAAACCTTTAAAGGACAAAAACCCCAAAAGCATTAGTAATTCATCTCGTAAATGAAATGACTAAGATTTTTCCAAAGATCCACAAACCCTAACTGGGTTATACCACAAATATGCAGAAGATCAAATTTTTTCCACAAAATGCCAAAAACGACTTTTTACCAAGTTATGGCTTTTCTGCCCTAACTTTCTCTCTCCTGCTAAAAATAGCAGGCTGCCCGTACTGCTGCTCGGCCGTATCTTTCTGTTGCCCGACCGTACCTGTCTGCTGCTCAGCTGTACCTGTTAGTCGCCCGTCTGCTGCTCCCTGCCCGATTGCTCTGTTTTGCAACCCTGCTGCTGCCCAGAGGGCAAGCTGCCTAGGCCGAGGCCTTTAGGGCTAGCCCGTAGGCTGCCCGACGGCCTTTGCAGACCCGACAGCCTTGTAGGCTGCTACAAAACCCTCACGGATATGCCCACAGGCTGCCTGGAGGTTCTGTATGGACACAGCAGCCCTCACGGGTCTGCCTAGTGGCTTCCCGGGGGTTGGCCGTAGGCTAAAACCCTCCCGGGTGTGCCTGTTAGAGGATGCTCGAGGGTGCCGATAGTGCAGAGCCCTTACGTGGCTTGCTCGAAAGGTAAGGAGGTGGCAGCCCGTGAACCTCAACAGATGCCCGAATTTGTTGGAGAGCTACCCGTGAGAAGATGAAAGGTTAGGGTAGAAACCCTAACTCAAAATCCAACTGCTGCGATTTGATAATGAAACCCTAGCTTAGGGTTTTTCTTCAATAGATGCTGATGCCTTAGATAGACTCATCCATGCTAGGGCATAAGAACTTTCTTCTTAAAAAACTTAAGAGATCTTCTGATGGAGCAACTATACTTGTGAGAGCAAGTGTGTGATATAATGAAATGGATTGATCTTCTTTTATATCCTTTGAGTTACCTTTAAGTGGACCAAAATTAGAAAAATCAAAATAATAATATTTTATTCTTTTCTAATTTTGACTTTTGCCTTCTTTTATATCCTTTGAGTTACCTTTAAGTGGACCAAAATTATAAAAATCAAAATAATAATATTTTATTCTTTTCTAATTTTGACTTTTGCCTTTAGTTGTACTAAAGGTCTTTTTGCACTTTCACTTTTACACCTTAGTGGTACTAGTGGTCTTCATGTATTTTTGACTTTTGCTTTAGCCTTCTTTAAGTGCCCCCGTGGTCACCACATGTGGTCAACGTGGTCTTTCATCACCACTCAAAGTACTTCATCATAAACAGAGAGAATTACTAATGCTTTTATTTCACACTTTGTGTGACACCAAGATATGGTACTAAGGTGTCTTAACCAAGGGTAGCTAAGCCTTGGAGAAGATCGCAGAGCCCACTGATCAAGGGTCAGAATGTCACACATGCCTAGACCCGGTCTGGGGCTTATAGTACCTTCCTGGTAACAGACTAGGTGCCTCAGCCATAGGCTGCATAATTTGACACTAGGTCAAATACTTGGTAACAGACCAAACGCCTCCATTCTCCAGGAGAATGGCCTTTAGCCCCGGGTTGAGTCCTGGTAGCTGACTAGGTGCCTCCATTCAAAAGAATGGCTACTCAGAACTATGATGAGTCTACCGGTACTAGGTTGGTCCACGTCGTGGTCCCGGATCAGATGTCACCATTCAACAAAATGGTCACTCAACACAAGGTTGTGCAGGGCTGGGTCCATATCATGGTCAAGGACCAGATATCATCATTCAACAGAATGATCACTCAACTTTAGGTTGAGTCCACACCGTGGTCCCGGACCAGGTGTCCCCATTCTCCTAAGAGAATGGCTCTCGATGCTGCTCAGAAAAATCAGCACTCCCTCTCAGCGAGAGAGGCAATCTCTGCCATTATCCATACCAAGCTTGTCATTAAAGTACACAAACTTTGATGCTGTCAGAGGCTTGGTTAAGATATCTGTGATCTGTTCATCCGTACGAATGTACTGCAACTTGAGAGCACCTCTCTGCACTAGGTCTCTGATGAAATGATACCTCATTTCAATGTTTTTCAATCTATCATGAAACACTGGGTTCTCAATCAGTGCCTTGAACTCTTTGAACCTGTCAAAAGTTTCACTTTTGGCATTGAGGAAGTAAATCTATGACTTTCGAGAGTGATCATCAATGAACAAGACATAATATAAACACCCACTCAAAGAGGGTGAAGACATAGGCCCACAAATGTCAAAATGAATCAAATCCAAAATGTCTTTAGATCTATTCTTGCTTATGGAAAAGGATTTCTTAGTGTTCTTACCTAGAGCACATCCTTTGCAGATTTCTTCATGTTTTGGGGATACTTCTGGCATACCTGTGACCATCTTCTGCAATCCTGGGAGAGCTGTGTAGTGAAGGTGTCCAAACCTTCTATGCCATAGTTCACATGGATCAACTGCGTGATGTACCAAAGAATGAGTGGAATCTTCGGAAGCCTTGTAAAGGCCTCCCTCTCGAACCTCAATCTGTACTACTGAGCTTAGATCTTCATCCTTTACCCATATGAGGACTTTCTTGTCCATGAAGAGGACTCTGTAGCCCTTGTCCTCTAAGCCAGCAATAGATAGAAGATTCTTCTTCAAACCAGGAACATAAAGAACATCATCAATATGAAGAACTGTACCTGAGTCAAGTTGAAGTGAAGTTGAGTCAACTCCTTCAATCTTGTAAGTGGAGTCATCTCCAAGTTCCACCTGTGTGGTGAACTTCTTCTTTCTGTAACTGGTGAGAGCTCCACGGTTACCTGTCATGTGCCTGGAGGCACCACTATCCACCAACCAAGAGGTGGCAAAATTTTGTGAAAGAACCAGTGAGAGCAAAAATCAGAGAGTACTCTGTTCTAGGTTCTTCTTCTTTGTTAGCCTTGGTTTTCTTCTTCTTCTTCTGCTTCTGCAGCAAAGGCTTGAAACCTTCACTTGGGTTTGTTCTTGGCTTGCCTGCAATCCTTGGCAAAATGTCCAAACTTGTGGCAATTATAGCATTCCACTTTTGATATGTCAGAGAACTTACTTGAGGTTTCTTTCCCTTCTTTTGCTGAGGGAAAGGCTTCTTGAACTTCTTTGTCTTTGCTGCAAGTGCAAGGTTACTTTCCTTGGTTCCCTTGCCTGAGGTCCTTCCCTCTTCTTCTATGCAATCATGCCACAGTCTTTCGAAAATTGTTTGATTCTCTCGTCCACTGACAGATGCCATGAAGGTTTCCCAAGAACTCGAGAGACCATCAACCATAGTTTGCACAAGGTCATCATCATCAACAACAATATCAATAACAATGGGTTGATCTCTTACCTGTGCAATCTTTGTGAAGAAAAAACCAACCCCTTCATCCTTGTTCAGCTTCAAAGTTCATAGCCTCTTCTTTAAGATTCTCTTTTGACTGGGAGCCTTCTTCTCATACAAGTTGGCCAAGGTTTCAAAGCATTCTTTGGCAGTCTTTAGAGTTGTGATGTTGGGCATCACTTTTTCTTTGACATAATCATAGATGATTCTTCTAGCCTTACCCTGCTTCCTCATGTAAGCAAGTTTGCCAGCATTAGATGTTGGTTCTTCACTGACATTAAACACAATGTCATCCAAGTCATTCTCTTCTAGAATATCTGTCAACCTAGCCTTCCAGGAGTCGTAGTTGGCTGAATTTTGTAGCTTCTCTTCCGGTCTAAAGATATTAATGGCCATCTCTGCCACTTAGTCAAATGTTAAGTCTGCAAAACTTATCCCAAGGTCTAGGAAGACAACAACAGTGTCCCTTTACTGTGTCTTCACATGCTAAGCTTTGATACCATGTTGAATTTATAGCATTAGCATGAATACTTAAAAAAATTGCAGAAAATGACTAGTGTAGTAAAAACAAGATCAACACATCAACACACAGTACACGAGTTTTTCACTAGGGAAACCTTTAAAGGACAAAACCCCCAAAAGCATCAGAAATTCATCTCGTAAATGAGATGACTAAGATTTTTCCAAAGATCCACAAACCTTAACTGGGTTATACCACAAATATACAGAAGATCACAAATTTTCCACAAAAGCCAAAAATGGCTTTTTACCAAGTTAGGGCTTTTTTGCCCTAACTTTCTCTCTCTTGCTAAAAATAGCAGGCTGCTTATATTGCTGCCCGACCGTACTTGTTTGCTGCTCAGTTGTACCTGTCAGCTGCCCAGGCCGAGGCCTCTAGGGCCTGTAGGCTGCCCGAGAGCCTGTGCAGACTCGATAGCCTTGCGGGCTGCTACAAAACCCCCATGGGTATGCCCACAGGTTGCTCGGAGGTTCTGTATGGCCGCGGTAGCCCTCACGGGTCTGCCTAGTGGATACCCGAGGGTTGGCCGTAGGCCAGAACCCTCCCGAGTGTGCCTGCTAGAGGCTGCTCGAGGGTGCTGATAAGGCAGAGCCCTTACGTGGCTTGCCCAGAAGATAAGGAGGGGGCAACCCGTAAAGATAGAGGGCTGCCCATGAACCTCAACAGATGCCCAAATCTGTTGGAGAGCTGCCCGTGAGAAGATGAAAGGTTAGGTTAGAAACCCTAACTCAAAATCCAGCTGCTGCAATTTGATGATGAAACCCTAGCTTAGGGTTTTTCTTCAATAGATGATGATGCCCTAGCTAGACTCATCCATGCTAGGGCATAAGAACTTTTTTTTTCAAAAACTTGAGAGATCTTTTGATGGAGCAGCTGTACCTGTGAGAGCAAGTGTGTGTAATAATGAAATGGATTGATCTTCTTTTATATCCTTTGAGTCACCTGTAAGTGGACCAAAATTAGAAAGATCAAAATAATAATATTTTATTCTTTTCTATTTTTTACTTTTACCTTTAGTGGTACTAAAGGTCTTTTTCCACTTTCACTTTTACACCTTAGTGGTACTAATGGTCTTCATGTATTTTTTACTTTTGCTTTAGCCTTCTTTAAGTGCCCTTGTGGTCATCACATGTAGTCAACGTGGTCTTTCATCACCGCTCAAAGTACATCATCATAAACAGAGAGAATTACTAATGCTTTTATCTCACACTCTGTGTGACACCAAGATAGTGTACTAAGGTGTCTTAACCAGTGTTGAAAACCTCGTCGCTTCTCACGAAAAATCGGAAAAGTCGCAACTTTTGCTCCAAGCCAATTTTTCGGCGAGCAAAAGTCGCGCTTTTTTAAAAATTCGGGAAGTCGTGGCTTTTCCTTAAAAATCGCGATTTTTCCTTGAAAGTCGCGAGTCGATGTAAAAAATTGCCGAAGCCTCCAATCCCCGGATTTTAAAAGGAAAAAACGGTTTTTTTAAATGTCATTTGGCAAATACATTTGTTGGAAGAGGAGGAGAAGGGCTTGAGGAGACCACCAACACCTTTGGAGGCTTTCAAACACCATTTACCATCTCAATCAAGGATTTTTGTGGAGCAAGTGTTCAAGATTCCACACAGGTATGTACATTTTATCCCATTGTTTTTCTATCTTTTCTATGGATTGCTTGAAATATTTCTTGTATTTTTTCTTGCATATTTTTTTGACTATTTCTTTGCATAATTCTTTGCTATTTTTTCTTCTTCTATTTTGCCATTGATTTCCATGCCCAAAAATATGAAAAACAATCACAATGTAAAAGGGGGGTTTAAAAATTTAGAATGGAAAATAACATGCTTGTTTTTTTAATTCTTAGCCACCCTTTTCTTTTTATCTTTCATGGCTTCAAATCTAAGTTTAGAGGTTTGATGTTTTAAGCTAGAATGTTGCTATTTTTTTCCAATGGAGTTTAATGTAAATTTTTTTTTTGTGCCCTAGGGTTGCATTTGAGTTGAAACATTCCAATTGCAAAAATGCCAAAGATATTGGACCCATTTTGGCAGTATGGTGAGCTTGAGGATGGAACAAATAGCAAAATTTGAGTTGCAAATTATGTGGACATCACATGTTGGGAGGGGTGAAAGGTTGAAATACCATCTAGCCAAACTACCTGGCCATGATGTTGGCCTTTGTATTGCAGTGACCCCAGAAATCATGAGATCTGCCCATGACGCCATCCATGAAAAAATGAGAAAGAAGGATGAGATCGCTGCAAACAAAGCTGAGCTTGCAGCTTTTGGCCAAGCAAGAAGTGTAGGTGCATCTCTATCTACCACTATCGGTGAGGGTAGTGGGAGGGGCTCCACAACTTCACCTCTTAGGAGGGTGGGGCTCTCATCCCATTTTGTTGGACCAGGATCACAACCTTCTATCAAGTCAATTATAAAGAAATCGGAGAAGGTAGAAGCAGACAGGGTAATGGGAAGGAGTCTTTACTGGAGTCACATACCTCTCAGCATTGTTAAAAACAATCCATTTTGGATGCTGATGTGTGATGCCTTTGCAGTAGTTGGCCCAGGGTATAAAAGTGCCACCTTTGAGAAGTTGCGGGGCCCAATTCTTCAAGCAGAAAAGAAGGGCATCAGTGCTAGGTTGACAGAGTTCAGGTAGTAATGGGAGAGCACTGGATGCACAATCATGTCAGATGGGTGGATAGATGGTAAGGGTAGAACCCTCACCAAGTTCTTGGTACATTGTCCTAGAGGTACCATGTTTGTAAAATCAGTTGATGCATCAACACATATAAAAGATGCATCACTTTTATGCGAGTTGATGGATGGGTTCATCCAGGATATTGGGGTGCACAATGTTGTGCAAGTTATTACAGATAATGCAGCTAATTATGTGGTTGCTGGTAAGATGCTTATGGATAGGTACCCCTGTTTGTTTTGGACTCCATGCGCAACTCATTGCATTGATTTGATGTTGGAGGATATGGGGAAAATTCCCTTTATCAAGGTGGTGATTGATCAAGCTAGGACCATCCCCAAGTTCATTTACAACCATGCTTTTGTTCTTAGTCTCACGAGGAGGCACACCAAAAACAAGGAGTTGAAGCGTCCTGCAATCATGCGTTTTTCTACCACATTTATTACTCCAGTCTTTGCTTCAATGTCAGTTTGAGTTGAAGCAAATGTTTGTTTGTGATGAGTGGCGTGATTGTGCTTACAGCAGGAGAGAGGATGGGAAAACCATTGCTAAGCTGGTGTACACTGACGCCTTCTGGGAAGGAATGGAGGAAGTGTGCTTGGTGAGTGAACCTTTAGTAAGGATTCTGAGACTTGTTGATGGTGATAAGCCTGCAATGGGCTATTTATATGAGGCCATGGATAGGGCCAAAGAGACCATTCGAAATTTTTATGTGGGAAAGGGTACCCCAGGGCATAACAGGCACATGTTGTTATGGGATTTGATTGATACTCGATGGACTGGGATGCTTCATTGACCCATTCATGCAGCATGACTCTCCCTCAACCCCGCATTTGCCTACAAATGCAATTTTGATTTTGATAGTGAGGTTTTGGAGGGGCTTCTCACTTGTATTCAGAGGATGATACTTGATTATGACACTCGCAATGCAGTCAATCGCGAGATAGAGGTGTATCGGGATGGTACTGGAGTATTTAGCTTTGGTGATGCTATTCGTGACAAGACTGAATTCATGCCAGGTAAGTTATTAACTTATTAGAGCGTTTTAAGTTTTCACCTTTATTTGAAAGATGAATTATGATTTATTTATATTTATTTCCTATTTTAGTTTTCCAAAGTTGAATGTAATGAAATGTAATTTAGTTATCTTTATTTCTTGTTTGGTGTAGCCACTTGGTGGCGAACCTATGGTGTGAGGACACCAAATTTACGGAAATTTGCCGTCATAATCCTTAGCCAAACCTGTACAACTTCGGGATGTGAGCGGAATTGAAGTGTATTTGAAAAAATACATGCAAAGAGACGCAGAAGGTTAGAAACTTAGAATTTCAACAAAGCAATTGCATTTAAATGTTTAATGCAATTTATGAATCTATGATCCTATAAGATATTATAATTTATTAATTTATTACCCTCTAGACTCATAATTTATTTTTATTACCCCCTTATAGGTTGGAGTTCACACATCTTAATGACTTGGTGTATGTCCATTACAACCTCCGCTTGTGGTTGACACAAATACAGAAAAAACCAGATGCAAATGCCATCTCCTTGGACAATATTGATATATTGTCTAAGTGGAGGGTGGAGATTGAGACTCCTATCATGGAGGAGTCACCTGCATGGCTATAGGAGGGGCAAGAGGAGGAGGAGGAGGTGGTGGTTGGAGACACCATGGAGGGCGATGTGCTAGCATCACCACCACCTTCTGCACCGATTGATACATCTAGTCCTCCATCCATCACTCAGTGTCCAGTATTAGATGCAGTGCTAGGGCCTTCTGCTGCTACTTCTAGTGCTAGGGGCATGCCTGACAAAAGACCCATGATATTTTCCCGTAAAAGGGGAAGAGGGCATTGATATTAGATAGCTAGATGCTAGTTTTCCTCAGATACATTTTTATATGTGATGTCATTTTGTATTGTTTAAGCTTTATACACTTTTGAGTCCTTGATTGGACAACTATGATGTTTCAAACTTTCAGTATCGACTTTGATGTATCGTTTTATATTTGGCATGACTACATGATGATGATATATATCACTGCTTTTTTCATATTTATGTTCCAATATGTTTTTTTGATGCTATTGTTGCTTTATATGTTTAAAATTCTAAAAAAATGAATGCATTTTCTATTTTTTAATGTTTGCCGACTTTTGCCAATTTTTCTCGATTTTTTCGTCAATGTTGCCGAGAAGTTGTATTCGGAACCCTTGCCGACTTTTTCAACATTGGTCTTAACCAAGGGTAGCTAAGCCTTGGAGAAGATCGCAGAGCCCACTGATCAAGGGTCAGAGTGTCACACATGCCTAGACCCGGTCTAGGGCTTATAGTGCCTTCTTGGTAATAGACCAAGTGCCTTAGCCATAGGCTGCATAATTTGACACTAGGTCAAATACTTGGTAACAGACCAAGCGCCTCCATTCTCCAGGAGAATGGCCCTCAGCCCTGGGCTGAGTCCTGGTAACTGACCAGGTGCCTTCATTCAAAAGAATGGCTACTCAGAACTAGGCTGAGTCTATCAGTACTAGGCTAGTCCACATTGTGGTCCCGGACCAAATGTCACCATTCAACAAAATGGTCACTCAACACAAGGTTGAGTCCCCCCAGTGCAGAGTTGGGTCCATATCATGGTCAAGGACCAGATATCATCATTCAACATAATGATCACTCAACTCTAGGTTGAGTCCACACCGTGGTCCCGGACCAGGTGTCCCCATTCTCCTAATAGAATGGCTCTCGATGTTGCTCAAAAAAATCAACCCAATCAAGATAGAAGCATAAATCAAGAGTAAAGTTCCCACAATAGTGAACCAATCTCCAAGAAGAAGGGGACAACGTCATCTACAAGACATAAGCATTCCTCTACATGTGCCTAGAGAGAGAAATAAGGAGGGCGCTCAGCTCAATCAATAGAATAAGGATCCAAGATGCCATCCTCATGCTAAAAACCAAGAACACTCCAATAAAAAATATGCCATGGTCCATATGCCATCAACCATGTGCTAGAATAGTGGTTGCACTCTATGAGAGCTCACTAGTAATACATCCATAAGCATGAAGAAAACCAAATGAGCAAGAGCGCTCCACAAGGAAAGGCCTCCAAGATAACCATATCATCCACATAAGTCATCCAAGTCTCTAGGATGACTTATATTCATCCAAGAGATATTCATGATAATCCATTCATGTCATCAAACCATGCCAAATGAACAAGAGCGCTCCAAGGAAAATCATCAAACACACATCACTAAGCATGAAGTGTGCCACTTGGGCTAGAACACTCATATGGACAATCCCCCAAATTGCAATTTATCATGAAATCAAGCCAAGCTCTTTACCATAAAAGACCATCCATGCCATGAGGATGCTACATCATACCACAAATGGTAGGGCGCTCTACAAGAAGATTATCCATGTGAATGAAATGCACCATCAAACCCTCATAAAAACATCCATAATCATCCACATGAGAGAACACCAATGGCCAAAACTTTGTGACAAGCCACATCCCATAGCTACTAGCCCAAATATATCATGAAAATCCATATGCTAGAGCATCACCAACACTAGGGCCTCGTCACAACACAAAGCAAAAAATCTAGTATCAAGGAACCCGGGCCATCCATAGCTCCATCAACTTGTAACCCCTGCTGAATGTGTGACAAAAGTCACATGTGGACACCCATGTCAAAATGGGGGGTAACACTATGTATTAGTACTATATAGTATAACTGTATATGAATATTGATTATTTGCTATGTAGGGTCATTCTTGTGGTTATCTCCTCTCTGAGTGTGTACTTCTACTATTTTTTATATTGTCCCTGTCATTTTAGTATTTACATTCACTATTTCTTGTGTTTCTTATTTAATATAATTATTATTTTGCCTGATTGACTGCATTACCTTGTGCCATTATGTGTGTATACCTTAACAGCACCCTGGAACTATCCTCAGTATGTGACATGCATGAAACTTGGTTTTGGTTGTAGGACATGATTTCCTTCTGATTCTTCCTTTGTTTGGAATTTGAATTTAAGTTCATAATATAATGCTTATCAATTATTTTCTATCGGTGCCTTTTGTGTCTCTTGTGGAATTTGTTTAGTGTTTTCAATATTGAGAGTGTCATGAAAGTGCCACCCCTCAAATGAGACATGCCTTAAACCCCTGCAGTTTCATTTGTAT
This sequence comes from Pseudotsuga menziesii, assembly GCA_001517045.1. Classification (NCBI taxonomy): domain Eukaryota; kingdom Viridiplantae; phylum Streptophyta; class Pinopsida; order Pinales; family Pinaceae; genus Pseudotsuga; species Pseudotsuga menziesii. The sequence goes on along the minus strand of LPNX011096845.1, from coordinate 241,012 downwards.
AAGAAGGACGAAAACTACCTTGGCAAATTTTCTATGGTTTCTGAAACATGAACTATATATTGCTGCAATTGTTATATAAAGCCCTGTTATTGATATGCATGGATGCACATAAATGACTCCTGACACCAGATTTGGGGGAATGTTACCACATGACAATGAATAAAGGCATACTTGAATGTTCTGACAAGGAAAGAATGTGATTATACACTTAGGAAGCAATTGCTGTTCTCCATTTACTTGTGAAAGAATGGAATTAGGAAAACAAAAGATTGGTTAGATAAAAGGAAAATAATACTCTCAGGAAGGTAAAAATTAACATACACAATATCAATGATTTTTTCTCCACTGTTATATTTTGCATGGTATCATGATTCATCTGGATAGATCTATAAAAAGTGACATGTTGGGGTGACTATTAGTATTTACATTGTCTGTTTGTTGAATTTCAGGTTGAATATGAAGGGCCAAGACATTGTAAGGATTCTAGGGGAGCCAGATGGTAAAATGGGAGGTGGACATGGAGGGCCAATTTCTATAGCTTACAAGGATAAAGGGATACAACTTAACTTCATTGGTTCCAACTGGGAGGACAGAGATAATGAAATTGATTCCATCACTATACATGAACCGGTGGAAATTTGAAATGTTATGGTTCACATGTTGTCTAAACATTTGACACATTGTTGAGGTGCAATAAGTTTCTTTGAAACTGGCATTGGATTTGAAAATGAATGTAATATACATGTTGTGTTCGCAAAATATAAATCATAGCACAAAATAGTGCAATTGTAATTAAGAAAGTTAGCATAAGCAACGTGATGCAAGAATTTCCTACTGAGAGCCTGCACTGTGAGGCTCTTGGTGAAGGATGAAGGTAAGCATAGAGGAAAATTTAGTGTGATAAATATTAGATTAAATGGAAAACTAACAGCACAGTTTCAGAAATGTCAATATTGTTGTAACTAAGCCTTGGATTGCCCCAGAATGTTTAAACTGCAAAGACAATGATGACAACATTGTTAATAGTCCCTAATGTCATCGACCCTTGTATGCAACTAAGGACAACAATCTGCTAAGCATTGTTCTAACATCAAACATGTTTTCTGTTATTCAAAGGAGAGGAAGAAGGTGACAAATGAGGTATCTGCACTGAGACATGAAGAACAGGTAAATTATTAATTAACAATAAACGTCTTCAACGAGACAACCTAAATTCAAATATCATAGTTGTTGAACATTGCAGTAAACAAGGGAAGACAGACAAATTTGATTGGTGTGAGGGATTTAGAGAAACTGAGTAATGGATTTGATCTCATAAATGGATCTCAATGCAAGGATCTTTTGGATGGATCAACTAATAGAGACATGTTGGATCCAAACTGCTATTCGTTTAAAATTAGAGAGTCCATGAAAACTGGGAATGTCATTATGTGGAAACTAGGACTCATGCTTAAACCATGAAAATGAATGGAGGCAAGAGACAAGTGAAGCTTAAAAATTACTACCTTCTATTCTAGAGAGATTGAAAACTTAGTATCGGTAATGGTGCAACTTGCAAATGGGTTGAGTTCATTGACATCATTGTGCTTGATCAGTAATCTAAGAGCTCCCTCAGGAGTACACATAAAAATGTTTTTATTTTTTAGGCTTCATCTTAATTAACTTCTAAGAATTCACCTAGCTGTGGGCGCTGCCATTGGTTGGCTTGAGTGATCATTCCTCGTTTACATGGTACACATTGTACTGCTTCCTTATTCATGTGCTAAGGCGGTTCCTTTAAAGTTTAATGCTCTGAAGGAACTGTATTCACAGGTTGTAGTCATCAAACTATGCATTTATCATAACCAGAGTCTGGTATGTATCAGGCAGTTCTGTATACAGACTCAAAACAAGAATTCTAATCTTGAATTTGGATGTCCATCCTTAGTCCAATCACTTTGTGCAATTATTTCAATTTCCTGTTATGCGAACTTGTGCAAAATGTGTCTCATCCATTCACTTGGAAGCAAAACGTGGTATGCACTCCAAGGCAAACCTTTACGGTGCACATTTCTGCCAGAAAATAGTACAATAATATGCTCAGGTTGTCGTCCAGCTGAATAATTGCTCTGTAATATATCATTTATATGTATTATTCAATGTTACAGAAGTTCCCAGGACATGGGTATGAAAAGATGGCTAGAGTCTTTGCCATATTTTCAGGAAACAGTTGTTTGGGAGTGGCAATAATATATTTTCAAAAAATATAAAAATTAATTAAAAACAATAAAAATGGAAAAAAGGACAAATAATTGGATCCATTTTAAGCAAACCCATTTCCTATCCCACACAGTTTTACTTCTGTACAAATTCAGACTTCAACAAACATTTCAATGAAATCTGGGTTAATATTTAACATTCTTACAATTTATAATTCCAATAATCCAGTTACATTACTGAAAGCTGGATAATCAGATTGTTGAGAATTGGCGAACATTGCAGAGGACTGCTGAGCTGGAGACTTTGGCTTCTGAAATCCCATATTCAAATCGGGTGGTAGAGAGGGTGACAAATCTTGTTGAAGGAGAGATTGTGAAGGTAAGCCTTGCCAGAAGGTCATTATTGAATTAAGCTGATTAAACTCCTACGGGCCCAGGGGTTCAGCCTCTGGCCCTGAACTGCTGTATTGACAAATACCTTTGTAGAGTTTTGAGGATGGAATTGGCTAACCTATGATAGTGCCTGACAGGATGTGTCCTAGCGTATTTATTCTTGCATAAAATGAACATTTGGATTTGGTGCATCTCGCAACCTGATTCTATAAGTAGCATATGCATCTACCAGGTGTGCATTTTGAGATTGTATCCTTTCTTACTACTAATACCAATGTTTTAAAACTCGGACTTGGACTCGGAATTGGTCAAGGGTCAACTCGGAATCGGTAATGACTCGGCCGATTTGAATTTAATGACTCGGATTATTCAAAAAATACATAAAATATTAAATTTTAAAGAAAAACAATATTTTAAAGATTTTAATCCATGCTTGCAAAGCATTAGAGACAAAATATCCAACGTCTACTCATGCATATACCATATAAGTGTGAATATATCAAAATGGCATCGAGTGTACTGTGCAAAACATATCTAGAACAAAAAACATAATCAATGAGGCCTAAATGGCTTGTAGAGTCCAAAAAACAACATGCTATGATGCCACTACATCATATGTCAATGATCATACATCTCTTTTTGTTTAGCCTTCTCCTCTTCAAATTCATCAAGATGTTGTTGCAACTCCAACCTAATCTTTCCAATAAACTCTAAATCAGCTTCACATGGGGCAATATTTCCTCTAACAGCAGCGAACTGTTGTTTAAATCTATTAATGCCCACTCCCTAAATCCATGTCTTGCAACATTTGGAATACATTTTCCCTTCAATGACATCAGCATGGATCCATGCTTGATCTTTTGCGTTTGGGGCCAATCTAAAATCTAAATGCAAAGCAAATCTAAACATGCAAAGAAAAAAGAAAAAAATCTAATTTTTTTGGCAGCAAACAATAGGAAACAGGACTGATATTTGTCAATTTAATGAGAAAAAAAGAAACAATGGCTAGCTGGAAGCTAACATACATCTAGGTAACAGAAAACTGGTCTCTAACAGTCCAACTCCTCCAATCATGTTGATTGTTCTTCACTGTTGGACGCTCCTCTAAGTCTCCATGAATCCAAACAACAATAATGCCAAAAGCTCACAAACACCTTACAGCAGAAGTGTGAGGCAATTAGAGGGGCAGGGGATCATCTTATGGCCTCAGGTTATGGTTAGAATAAGAAAAATCTTTAAAATAAAAAATAAACATGTTATTTTGGAGTCTGCATTCTTGTGGGTGTCTGCCACAGCTGACTTGACTGACTCGGGTTGCAACTTGGACCCTAACTCGGCCAACTCGGCCGATTAAATATAAAATTGGCCACCCGAGCCGAGTTGCAGGCCAAGTCAGCTCGACCGGGGTCAACTCGGCCAACTCGGACTCGACCGGTATTTAAAACGCTGACTAATACTATAGTCTATATGTTAATAGTTGATTATTTACTGAGTATTGTTTTTTTTTATCTAGGGGAATCGGCAACTAGAGCTGGGCTGGTACTCGCGTGACATGGGGTCCAGGGATCCATTCCTGCTTCCACTACCCCTAGGTGCCCCTCAACAGCCTGCCTGCAAGCCATGGGACATAGGTAAACCCGGGTGGGATTTGATCTCGTGACCTCCTTTACAACAAGTGACTTCATATCAAGCGACGCCAATGAGCCACACCTGTTCGGGCTTATTTACCCAATAGTGTTGTCTTATGGTTTTCTTCCTTTTAGGCTATGCACATGGAGAGAGGAGGGGTGCCCTGCTGTTAAATTTAGATGACGTAATATAGAGGGTGGAGCCTCCTTTGGGACATATGAAATTTCAACGGGAAGATATTAATTACTGAACTCTGCCAAAATGCCGGGAACTAAACCATTTGTTTAAAACAATTTGTATTGTATATTGATCACTAAATGCTCGGGATATTTCCAATTCCCAGGGACAAAATAATTTACATTTCCAATTTTCCTTGTGAAGTGTTTTAACAAGTTGGGTTAGAGTCTAGTTACGCTTGGGATATGCCCCTATATCTGTTGTTAGTCACCATCTTCACTAGTGCTTCAATAAACCCTAGTGTATGTCGCTGTGCTTGACAGTTTGCTGTTGAGTGTCTACACACTGTCACACACCGATCATACTCCTTTTGCATATTAATTTTGCATTAACATAAATGCTAATTAGATGCGAGAAGAAGAATGTGTAACAGAGTATATCTTCATTGGAAAGAGCATACTGGTATCTTCATCAGTGCTTAAATAAACTTAGTCACAGTGCCTGGGAGTGTGTTTCTCTACTTGACAGTTTGTTGGTAAGTTTATACATTATAATCTTCCTTTTGCACACTGCTTTTACAAAAATGTATGCTAACGATTATTGTTTTGATGTGTATTATCAATGGAAAGAGAACATAAATTTTGTGAAATGAAATATTCACATTTCGTTTATAAAATTTACATTTTAGATGATAAATAAATGTAAAACTTTGAGACGACAAAAAGGAACACAACCAGAGAAAAATTTAATGTGAAAAGGTATAGAACATTTAACCAAATTTTGTTTAAAATGATCTGTAGAACATAACAAGAGTCCAGAGCTAGAGGATAATATAAGTGATTAAAACACTGATGTGAAAAGAGGCTGGGTTTCACAGGGTTCAGCGAGAATATTAACAGAAAAAAACCCTCTTTCATTTATCTCTCCTACAAGATTTTTTTCATACTTCATGTGGATGTGAAAAGAGCATGGGTTTAATACGGTTCAGCGAGAATATTAACAGAAAAATACCTTCTTTTATTTATCTCTCCAACAAGAATTTTTTTCATACTTAAGGTGGGATATGTTATAGAAAACCATTTTGTTGTCATCTATATAAAATTCTACTTTTCTTTGTTTTGCAGAAAATCATACCTCTCATTTATTATGGGCCCAAGTTCATTTTATTTGACAGATTTATTAATAGAAGTGCTTACAAATTCTTCAAATGCATCAAACTCTCCACTGCTTTTGTTAGCTTCTTTATACAAATGATGCTCATATATGCAGAAATTGAACCACTATTCAATATGCAAACAAGCAGACAGTGCTGGAAATTTCCAGCACAACACATTTTGGAATTTAATTCAGCAAAGTATGGCAAGGCCAACCACATTAGCATGACATTATATTATGGCCATTGCATGATGTCTTTCTCTTTCGGTTTGCTATTGCTAAAAATAGAACCATATATACCAAGTGCCAACACAGTGTAGTTTGGCAAAGAGCCAATACAAACTAGAACGTCGCCTAGTTTTGCATAGCCTCACCCATGGAACTTCTACACAGATCACAGTAGAATTGTATTGTGTGGGAGAATCAACAATAAGAAAATACACTACGGCCATTATCAATATTATCTTTTAAAACTTGCAATATTATTATTCTATTTGGTAGCAGGTTGCAGAACATTTTGAGTGTTTTTCATACTCTGATGTTTGCTTCCACAATATGCAGTGCAATCATTGACACCAGCATTAAGCTCTCATATTGGTAAGGAGAGCATAACCATGCAAACTGACATCATTTTAAATGTATTTTTGCAAAGAATACAGTATTTTGGGATTTTTGTGTTATTGATCTCGGTGGTGCTCATAATGTTAATCATTGGAATTGTTTTTTTGTGTTATTGATCTTGGTGGTGCTCATAATGTTAATCATTGGAATTGTTTTGCAGCAAAAAGAAGTATGCAAAAGAGAGAGGTGTTAGGAATTCCAACTTCTCTAAAAGATTAAAACATTATATATTTCTCAGTTAATTGGGGACTTTGTCTATCTTATCTTCCCTGAAGTCATTTAATAACAATGGCTTACCATTACACTCTCTTTGGCAAATATTTATTTAGAGGGTATGTGAAAATTTCGAATGCATTTGGTATACTCAAAGGGGATGCGGTTTTTTTCTCAAGGATGTAAGTGTTGAGTAAGAGAAAGTGCCCAACGTTGTAGTGGAATGTTGTATGCTCCATGATTCGTAGAAATGAATCATGAAAACAAGCCCAAAACTCAGGTAGACCCACATTCCAAAGTTGAAATTTAATTGCGGAGTCAAGCCATGGAGAGCAATCAAGGCTGAGCACAAATAGATGTTATATGTTGTGAATGGGAAGCACTATAATTTATGGGGAAGGTTGAAATTTAATTGCGGAGTCAAGCCATGGAGAGCAATCAAGGTTGAGCACAAATAGATGTTATATGTTTGGAAAATTTCCGGATCATGCTGTGTATGATTTACAACTAATTTATTATTACAAAAGACGAAATGTTATTTGCTTCAGCAAAAGTGTTGTAATTTGGAGTTGTATATCCAATATTACTTCATTTGTTGGCTTTCTTGCTATGTTTTTTCCATGCTCAAGTTGTAATTTCCTTTTCTTAATTTCTTTTATTGTTTGAGTGAAATGCATGCGATTTTTTTCCATTCTCTTTCACAAGTCTTCAATGGAAGTTTTTCTTTTAATCTCTTTTTTATGCATTTGCATTTGCTTTTTATTTCTTGTTTAAATTAGTTTCTTTATGTGCCTTTTCTTTTTCAACATTTTTGATGTTTATAGATGAATTTTCTTCATGTGATTTCTCTGTGTCCTCTATTTTTTGTTCTCTCTATTGCAGAAGTGTTTAAGTTAACCCATTCCTTTCCTCTCTAACCTTTTATGAGACCATTCACCTTGAGAGTTTTCACAATACTGCATTTGATATCATCATAAAAAAATCCATGTTGATAGCTTTACCCTTGTGTTGTTTTCCATTTGTTTTTCTTTCATGAAAGTCTTCTTTATAATGTACCGCTTGTACTTACATTGAGTCCCTACGAAGATGTTCCACACTCAAGATTTCCATCATTCACCGCTTTATCCCAATGCTTCTTGCAAAGATTTCCATGGTTTAAATTCACGTAGACATTTTCAAATTTTAAAATCAATGTTTGCACAACGTTTTTGGAACGAAGTTCTTCTCTATATTCCTTAGTCGTGTCTTCATTTGTGCTATCTTTTTGCACTCGTTGAGTTAATGGAATGATTTCCTTCAGATCATAATCATGTTGAGGATAACTATTAAGTCCATGATTCGTAGCAACTTCTTGAATGGATGCACTGTAATATTCCTCCAAATTAACATCGTATTCGTCATTTAAATTGATTTTTGAATGTGGAATATAATCAATAAATAATGGTAGATATGTGCTATTTGCCTATGGATATGGAACACAATTCTTGTTTGAATTATCTATAAGAAAATCCAAATTATAATGCTTGAGTGAAGTTTCATTTGAGGAACCAACACACTTTTGCAACTTTTATGAATTGATTTAAAACTTTGTGATTGAAAACTGAAAATACACCTAAACATTTTCCATGAAATGGTACTTCGACTGAACCTCAAACAACTCTTGTAAACATTGACAAATGTCAAAAAATTTACTCTATAGAAGACGAAACAATATGTTAAATAAAACAATACATAACAAGAGAAAAACAAATAAATTATTCGAAATTAATTTAAAAATAAAAATAAAATCTAAATAAACTTTGATATAAATAAGTAAAAATTATTATATCAATATAAAGTTCTTAATATCCATACCAATATATATCAAATATTAATAGTTAAAAATATTAAAAATTGTTAATGTGTATATTAAATATTAATATATAAAAATATTAAAAATTGTGAAATTGCAAACTTCTAAAAAGAATAATATGAAAAAAATAGTACAAAGTAAATGAACCTAAAAAGTTCAATATATTTATTTTTGAAAAATAATATAAATCACATTACAACTAAAAAGTTCAATATATTTAATTTTGAAAAAACAATATAAATTTTATTACAAATAAATATATGTGAGTTTGTTGAATTTTTGGTATTATTTTAACATCAATATTTAATATGAATGAAATATTAACTAGTTTTAAATAATTAAATTTTTTAAAAAATATCAAATTCAATTATACAATTAATAAAAAAATTCATAATAAAAAAATAAAATTTTAATTTTAAACTTAAATTATAAATAAAAATCAAGTAAATTATATTTGGAAATATTAATAAAGCAACTTTTTTTCTTTTACATATAATAATACATAATCTAAAACTCATACTATTTTTTTAAAGAAAAATATATTAAAAAATTAATTTAAAAAGTATTAAATTACAATTAAGTTTATTAATATTATTTTTATATGTTCAAAAAATTAATTTTAAAAACATTATTAAATTAAAAAAAATGAAAATGAGAGAATTTTTCATTTTTTAAAGAGAGCATAAAATATAAAAATTGCATATTTTACTCTTGAAAATT
>LPNX011096845.1:196439-232017 GCA_001517045.1 Pseudotsuga menziesii | reverse complement strand
TATATATATATATGAAGTGACAACAATACAACATTGAAGTGACATCACTATTACACTTTACCGTAAATATTTTTAACTGATGTGGTTGATGATAAAAATAGCATTTTCAAAGCCTATAAGCCAATTAGGATTCAACACATGAAATAAATAGAATAAATAAAAACATATTAATATTAATTTTCTCAAACTTTAGAGAAACTTTTGGTTTCTTTGCCAAACTATTAGAGTGAAGTGAAACATATAGTCATTGCCTAGGACAAAGACTAATAAGATCATAACAATACCCAATATAATCTAGAAGCAAAAAAACAATCAAAACAATATGCTATTGGTGAATGCTCATTTAACAATGATGGTGGTATAAAATATATGTCTCAACATTGAAAATCTCACTTATTATTTACCATTCAATGGATCAAACTAACTAAGCTCCAATTCAAAACAAGTATCTTGTTACTATTACATGTGTAATTGATGGAAAATTCTTTTTAAAATTCGAATGGTCTAATTAAGAACTACTTGTTAAATACATAAACAATAAAGACCAATTGAGAAACAAAGGAATTTTAAAAACAAAAATATCATTATTATCACACAATGAATCCAACCAAACCTCAATTCAAGACAAGTATACTTGTTATTTTACCATTGAAATTTATAATTGTAATTTATAAGAAATTTTCTTAATTTTGAATGTTCTAATTAATAAACACTTGCTAAACACAAACAATAAAGGTTAAGATCAATTGAGAAATGTCGGACTTTAAAAACAAACAATCCTTCCATTAATTAAAGGTTTGACACACCTCTCTTTGTTCTTGGCCTTTTCACTTAGTATATCCACATATCTCCCACTTCCTTTCACTTTATAAGTTTGAATTCTCACTAATGTGATTGTTGAACAACATCTATACACATTTCCTCCTTGTTATTATGTCTCATTCCTTCCTCTATGACCCTGATTCACTACATCATTTTGTGCACTTAATATTTCCCCATTCAAATTAATAGATGCGGGACATGTGTACAACATAAGGAACTTACTGCCCGAATGCGGGTGCCACATGTCCCGTTGTCAACAATTATAGCCCGGGCGACGAGCAGACAGGGTGGTGAGGATGTCACCTCGCGTTAAGGGCGCTCATCATCCACCCAGGCTGCAGTTAAGGCACACCGATGATGAGGTCGAGGGTATTTGCGTTGGCGAAGAAGGAAGTCCTAGGCATTTACACTCGGCGTTTGGAGATGGCCCTGCAGTCACGTCAAGGGTTGGCAAACCCAATATTACGTCACGTCGGGTGTTGGAAGGGGCATCGTCACCTTAAATCTCCATTAATGGCTTCTCGACTCAATCATGTTATCACCTGGTTTATGGCTCTTGCGAAGGAAGTTTTTGGGCCTCATTTGTTGGTATCATGTTTGGCTATGTCTTGTATCCTCTCCTCCTGGTTCGACTTTGATTCACCTTGTTGGTCTTTCCCACCGTATTTCTCCCACATGCACTACCATCCTCAACTTGTAACTCAGAACTACTGCTACGTCTCTGGTTCGTCCACGCATGCTGCTTTGCACACTAGTTTTTGTTTGGCCCATTAGTTGATACAGACACCGAGAGAAAATATTGGCCCCAAAGTCAAGCTTCACCACTATTCAACCATGTCTCGACAACGTGGCACGCCTCGCCGGGCTAGCAGTGGCAAAGGACGAGCTCAATGGAGTTCGCATATAGTGTAGGAAGATGGCTATGACAATGGTGTTTCCATACTGGTGCGCACATTGATTGACGAGTGGGAAGCCAGGTTGATCAATGAACATTTGGCCAGAGGTATTGGAGGGGGCATCTCAATCATTACTGGATTGTTAAGAACATGATGGGCTACCTCATGGAAGATATGGTTGGCACTTGGAACTACACTCGAAGCTCGGTTCTCCAAGCAAAAACCAGGTTGATTGACCTCGACACTCAATTCAACAAGCAGGATGCGAATGTAGCATGGAAACGATTGGCTTTGGGTCTTTGTACGTCAGGTGAAGGGGGTAGTGGCATCGTCAGGGGGGCACCCACAACTTCAGTGGACAAGAGCTCGGTACCGGTTACGCGTCTCTCATCATCTGTTCTATTTCCAACACCTTCCACCATCACTTAGCTGAACAACAAACGTGTCCGTGACATTGAGGTACCAGTTCCCAAAACCTCTCCTCTTCCTGTTAAGCAGCTTGAACTTACGACTGATGAGGAATTCCAAGGGGGTTGTCCTATCATTGAGGAGAACCTGGACCCTTAATCCTGGAGTTGATGAAGACCTGCAGCCTGTTTGGCTTACTTCAATTTTTTCTTGCTCGTTATGTTACTTTCATTTTTCTTTCAGTATATATCCATATTACTTTTTATGTTTATGAAACTCATCTATATTGTGAAGTTTAGTATTCGACCCCCATCTTCTGAATGGGTTATTGTGCCTTATTTGGTAATGAACTGATTTGCTTATTGTTTTTTATGGGTTGGGGTGGTAGGCTTAGACGACCCCAACAATATGTCCAGGATGCTTTTCTTATGTAACTTTTTGTTTCGGCTGATTAATACAAATGCAGACTTACAAAGAAAAAACATTGTGAACTTACTATTCCCTCAACCCAATTAATAGTTGTGAATATATGTTAAGGGAAATTTTAATAGTTGTGAAATTTTAAATGATGCTAAGTGCAATTTGTGGTGTTAAAAATATGTTTTATTACATAATTTTTTTATTTCCATTATGGAAACTTGAGAGGAATTATAAGTTGTTATTTAAATGAAGTCAATTAGATAAAATGAACAATGATTCGAAAAATCATAGTGCAACATTGTCACATATATGTAAGGTTATAATACAACACTATTTGGAGCCTTGCTTTGGTAATGGATGCACCCAAGTTCATCATGAAGTTGTCATCATTACAATGGAGATGGCTAAGTGCACACTTTTCAATATCATGTGTGCATGCTTTTTTCTTCCTGAGAAAAAAAAGCGTAATTTTATTTCTTCAAACAAAATTACATTCAGTAGATACACTAAAATGTGTATTTCAAGTTCAGCTGATAGCTCGTTTTGGAAGAGACATTTAAAGTCTTTTGTGATATCCAAAACAGTAACATAAGACATATAGATCAAATTACACTGCTTTTGTAGCTATGCTGCCATGTTCATGACAAAATTTCCAACCTGTTCCAAATAAGTAAAAACATAGTTTTGCAAACTGTTCGGATGACAATCCTGTTGTGCACAAAAAAAGTAATGTATATTTCCTGTAAAAAGTTCATATAATATTATAGATGTGTAGCTGTAAAGTAAATGCGGAAAATAATGGAAGCTAATCATTCGATGAATGGTCCGTGGAAGAACTCCTGAATGGTGCCCTCTCTGTGTTCCCTTATCTTCCAAATTCCCATGGCCATCTGCAGGCCCTCCTTCAAGGCTTTGTCCACTTCTTGGTTGTTTTCCTTGTAAACATGCCGTCAAGAGTCATGTGTGCATGCTATCTATGAAGGGGCACAAATACTATTATATCATCACATTCATTGTATTCTTATTGTTTAATGTTCTTTGTGTACCTTATTATCAATTAATTTTCTTTTGGACTATATGGCCTTATGCCTTTATTTGTGTATGCCTAACAACAACTTGTACTTACCCTTGGGTATGTTATAAATTACATTAGTGCCACATTCGAGGCCTTTGTACCTATTTGGTGCATTAACTCTTAATAACTTTGGTTGTTTTTTTATTTTTCAACCTCTGCACTTTGTTAATGTTCTTTTCACTATGTTTCCTTCTTTAGCAATGTTTATTTTCTATTTTCCCCTTCTTACATATCTGGGTAAATTACCCTTAAAAAAATTGTTTTCTCCCATTCCCATTATCAATTGTTGCTTTGTCCTAACTAGTTCATTGTTTTATGTTTCCTCTCTCTACTTTTCCGATCTAACATTTTCATATCTATTGGCCTTCTTGCACTGCCCTCGACTTGTCATTCTCCAACCAAAAATTGTCTTAGCCAATCCAATTAATCTATTTTAATTTTTTTTTGTCTCATACATGTTGCATCCCTTATGCTTGTTGCCTCTCTTGCCTCTCTTAGTTCCTCATTTTCATTAGTCTCTCCAAAATTCTAAACCACACTCTTGTTGTTGTTAATATGCATTCTGCAATATTCTTTGCCACATCCATTTTCCATCGCTACTAGCCACCTTTTTAATTGTAGCATCGCCTCATAGGATAGCTCTTTGAACACAACCCTTGCAAAAAGAAACCATTGAATAAGATCAAAGTTGAAGGTTTAATAAACCATTGAAAATGATCAAAGTCCAATGGTTATCAAACCATGGAATACGATCGAAGTCTAATGCTTAATTGGCATACTCAAAAACTGATTTTATTGTAGATTCCTAGTTTTAAGTATTTTAACCTCATTAAACATGGCGAATTTATTTAAAGATAATTCAAAATTTAAAGAGAACTCCGAAACATTATCTTCCTGATAGAATATTGTTCAATATCCTTTTAATTGCTCACACAAGTTATGTTTTATACACAATGTCTCAACAAATGTTTTAGAGTTCCTTACCAAGAGTATGATTTCTTGTTTACTCATTGAGAAGTTTGCAATTCATGTTGAAAGGGATTCTTTCCAAGATGGAGAGACAAATAGTTTGATTTCTTGTTAGTTTTAATTGCTCACACAAGTTATGTTTTATACACACGGTCTTAACAAATGTTTTAGAGTTCCTAACCAAGAGTATGATTTCTTGTTTACTCATTGAGAGGTTTGCAATTCATGTTGAAAGGGATTCTTTCCAAGATGGAGAGACAAATAGTTTGATTTCTTGTTAACTCATGGATTAATTTATAGTTTAAGTTTTAAGGGAATCTTTCCAAGATTAGGAGACATGCATACATATCTTAATTGCGCCGAGAGGCGCTCTACAACCTAGTATGATGGAGATCTTGTAACGTTTGTCATGAGGGAGATCTTGTAACGTTTGTCCATATTATGTCGACCAAAAATAATATTTCTGAGTATGGGAGAGATGTTGTAAAGTTTATTACTAGCAAAATAATAAAAAGTAAAAATTCTAATTATCTGTCAAAATAAATGTCGTGCACAAAAACAACCTAATATGGGGGAGATGTTGTAAAGTTCCTACCGAACAAAACAATAAAAAATAAAAAATTTAATTATCGGCCAAAAAATATTTAGGTCATAAAAACAACACAATATGGGGGAGATGTTGTAATGTTCCTACCTTACAAAACAATAAAAAATTAAAAAAATGAATTATCCACAAAAAAAATGTTGGCCTTGCACATGGTTTTAAAAGCATGTGCAAGGCGTCTTAAACAACCCATGGTTTTATTATACAAGGTTGTAAAAATATTATTGGCTATATATAGGACACACCAAAGCTGATAGCTCCGTGAGTGCAATACTTAAGAAGAGGTTTGCACCTCGAAAGATTTGATCCCTCTGGGCACTTGATAGAGCCTAGAATTTGGATCTATGTTGGCTATTAGTATTGTGTAGTAAATGTTAATTATAGATTATTTATTATATAGGGTCATGTCTTGTGGTTGTGTCTCTTTGACTGTTATTTGTATGGACCCTATCATAGTACATTCATTATTATGTTTTTTTTTAGAAAAGAAAAACGTATTTTTATTTGAGATGAAACAAAATACAATCTATATGTGCTTGTAACACCAATAGAGAAGAGTTTAGAGAATCAATATTATGCGATTGTTTATTTAATGTAAATATATTTTACCCTCTAGACTACACTATCTCGTGCCTTTACTTATGTATACCTTAATGGCACCATGTAACTACCCTCAAGTATGTGACATGCATGAAACTTGAATTTGCTTAGAAGACATTTTCTTTCCTTTTTTTCCTTTGGATTAAGGTTCATTATATAATGTTTGTCAACGATTTCCTATTTGTGTGGCTTTTGTTCTCTTGTAAAATTTGTTTGGTGTTTTCATATATTTGAAGTGTTACCCATCAAATGAAACCTGCCACAAATCTTTGTAACGTGTTTATACAAAATGACAAAAGCCATCTTTACAAAAATTATATAAATATGTGTTCTTGAAACAATTATACACAACTTTGCATGGGACAATTAAAAATAGTATAGTTAAATGCTTTGATATGGAAACAATGTGATCATACACTTCTTAAGAAGCATTTGTTGTTTTCCATTTATTAGTGCACATGATTGCAATAGAACAACAAAAGATGGATTAGATACCAGGAGAGTATACTCTTAAGAATACTAAAATTAACATACACAACATCAATAATTTTTTCTCTAGTATTTCATTTTGTATAGCATAATGTGGATATATCTATGAAAATGTTACATGGCGGGGAAACTAATTAGATTGCCATTTTGGTGAATTTCAAGTTGAATATTAAGATACATGACATTGTACAAATTATAGGGGAGCCATATGGTAAAATGAGAGGTGGACATGGAAGGCCAATTTCTTTAGTTTACAAGGATACATGTTTACAAATTGTCTTGAGGATGGAGATAATGAATTTAATTCTATCACTATGCTTATACATTCAACACACATTGTTGAGGTGCAATAATTTCTTTGAATTTGACATCACATTGAAAATGCATCTATATGTACATGTGTTTGCAAAACACAAAATCACAACACAAATTAGAGTTTTCATAAGCAACCGGATTCAAGAGAAAGCTAGGATAAGCAACATGACTCAAGAGTTTTCTATTCAGAGCCTATGCCATGAGAGTGGCTGGGGAAGGGCAAANAAATCACAACACAAATTAGAGTTTTCATAAGCAACCGGATTCAAGAGAAAGCTAGGATAAGCAACATGACTCAAGAGTTTTCTATTCAGAGCCTATGCCATGAGAGTGGCTGGTGAAGGGCAAAGTTAAGCATACATGAATTTTTATTGTGATAATAATAGTTAAATGTGAAACTATCTACATGATTTATGAATTGTCAACATTTTTTCAAAAATACTTGGATTGTCTTACGAGTTTATAATTGCAAATACAACGATGGCATTATTGTTGTAAAAAAATGCCTAATATCATCTAGTCTTCTTTGTAGTTATTAATCAAGGAAACCAAATCCTATGGTTTGTGGAAGTCCATTAATTTTGTGTAGTAGACTTCATTTAATTTGATAATTAATGCTAATAGAACCTTGGTTAACTTTGATCACCTCAAATGGTGGGTGCATTAAGATTCCCAAGTGCAATATTTCACTAACATGGTCAAAGAGATAGAATTGAGAAAGTGCAAGTTTGATGCTAATATGTTAAAAGCACCATGTAGATCATGCGTTGATGTAGGATTGATGATGCATTATATACCAAGTATTATTCATAATAGTATATTACTAGGGTTGATAATAATTGGTTTCACATGCTTCTAATTGCACTCAAAGAGGTGATGAAACTAACATCGTCCTAGATACACCAAGACATAGAGATTTGTATATCACTAACATAAACTATTTTGTTTAAGTTTGAGAAACTATTTTGTTTATGTTTAAGATTTGATATAAAAAATGTAAGTTTGAAACTTAACAGAAGACCGGCGATAATGCTTATATAGGTGCATGAATAAATTAGACTGGTGATAATGCTTATATAGATGCATGAATAAATTAGGGACTTAATAAAGATAGTAATAATGATCATATAAACTAAGAAAATGTTTGTAGGGTTAGGTGAATTGAGGAGGCCCCCCCTACGAACATTCTCCCAAAAGAATTCTCGATGCCTGAGAATGTTAGTAGGGGGGGCCTCCTCAATTCACCTATCTTGATCTTAGGGGGTGACCTGAATCTTACTTTGAGAGCATTTAAAACTTGGGGGAAAAGGCAATCATTGATCCTCTCTCTTCGCATTTTAACCTTTTTTGACTCTCTGGGGCTTGTGGACATAGCTTCTCCCAATACCGGCCCTACATGGAGAAATGGAAAATTGGGCTCTGATGGGATCAACAAGAGGATTGATCGCTTCCTCATTGCATCTTCTTTGATTCCCACGCTCTAATACCATCGGGTTTGGATACATCCTTCTGACATATCCGATCACTATCCTATTTGCCTTGAATGGAACAAGAAGACATGGTCTTACAATTTCCCCTTCAAATTTAGCAGGTCTTGGCTAAATGACCCTGATTTCACTTCCTGGGTTACAACTAGATGGTCTGCTCTGTACCCATTCCCTTCTAGCTCTGACTATGAACTCTTTACTCATAAACTCCACACTCTTAAGCAGGATGTTAAGGTTTGGATAAAGGAAAAGGGAGCTGCCCTGGATTCAGAGTCACTTAGTTTAGATTCAGACATTTGCTCCATTCTCTCGGGTTCTGTCTGTGGTATACTTTCCCAGGATGAATAGTCTGCTTTGTCTTTGCTCCGATCCAAGAAAAAAAAGTTGTTGGACCATATCCTTCTGACCTGGCAGCTTAAAAGTCGTTCTAAATGGGATCTACATGGGGACTCCAACACAAAGTACTTTCATGCCTTGGCATCTGGTAGAAGGAATCATAATTCTATTTTGTCACTATTGGATGAGAATGGTAACAGTGTGGAGGATGAGAGTGCCCTCGAGGAGATGGGTCGGAGCCATTTTGCCCATATCTTTAGTGATGATAAGCAAACCAGCTTGCTTGATCCGTTGTGGGTTGTCATGCTATTTCCCAACATGATCACATCGGAGGATGCCCCTGGTCTCACTCAACCTGTCACTCTATCAGAAATTGAAGCTGCTTTACACTCCTTCAAAAAAGATAGGAGTCCCGATTCTGATGGATGGCCTGCTGAATTTTATCTTCATTTTTTGACTTTTTGGGTAAATATTTACTGTCTGCTGTAGATTCAACTAGGGTTTTGGGATGTGTCCCACCCTCCCTGAATTATACTTTCCTAGCTTTGATCCCTAAGAAGGAAAAGCCGACTACATTTGCTGATTTCAGGCCTATTTCCTAATGTAATCTGTTTTACAAGTTGATTTCAAAGGTCATTGCTGTTAGATTGAAACCCCACCTGGACACCCACATCTCTAAACAACAGTATGGGTTTCTTAAAGATCGACAGATTGTCGAACCTATTGGCATCCTACAGGAGACACTCCATATAGTAAAGACCAAGAATATGTGTGCTCTCATCCTGAAATTGGACTTAGTAAAGGCTTTCGATAGAGTTAACTGGTCTTACATCCGCCTCATATTAATTCAGATTGGGGTCCCTCTCCTTGGGGTTAACTGGATTATGGCCTGTCTCACTTCAGCAAACTTCGATGTTCTTATCAATGGCACTCCATCGAAGTTCTTCAAAGCTTCTCGGGGTATCAGACAAGGCTGTCCCTTATCACCCTTGCTTTTCATTTTCATTATTGAAGGGCTCAGCCTCTTAATTGCAGATGCAAGGGATCATGGACTCATAAAGGTATCAAAATTTCATCTTCTCTTGCCTTAACACATCTTCTCTTTGTGGATGATGTTATCCTGCTGGGCATTGGTACTCTTACTGAATGGATGGCATTTGAAGTCATTTTGAGTACATTCTACAAAGCTTCCGGCATGTGCATTAGTATGGATAAATCGTGCTTTCTCTTCAACAATCTGGATGTGGACATTGGTATGGACATTGCTCAGATTCTGCCATACAAAATGGAACCAGTCACAACTGGTTTTAAATACCTTGGCTATCAACTCAAGCCTCTGGGGTATAAGATCACTGATTGGTATTGGCTGATTCATAAATTTGAGAATAGAATACTTCATTGGTCACACAAATTACTCTCTCTTGGAGGCCGTCTGATCTTGGTACAAGCTGTGCTGATTAGTATTCCTGTCTATTGGTTTGGTCTTGCTCCCATACCTATTTCTGTTATAAATAAGCTCAGAAGTATTGCATTTGCTTTCTTATGGGGCTCTTCAGGCACAAAACACAGGTATCATCTGACCAAATGGCAGCTCCTTTCATGGCCAAAAAAGAATGGGGGATGGGGTATCAAGAATTTGCTTTGGTTCAGCATTGCCTTAAGACTTAAAATTTTTTGGATGGTACTTCAAAGTCATGGTTTATGGCATCAGGTTATTATGAATAAATATCTGAAGAACCTCACGGTTGTGGAATGGCTCCGAGGCAAGAACTTCTCTTCTCGCGGTGTCTCAATTATCTGGAGGGGATTTCTGCAAACGCTTCCTTGGCTGGTAGGCAATGGAGAAAACATCCTACTTGGTATTGATCCTATTGTGGGTGCATCATATTCTTGCTCATTGCCTTTGGGGCTTCTTGATTTTTTAGATGATTTGGAGATTAATACCCTTGCTTGAGCACGTAATACCCTTCCTGGGACACTCCATTACTGGTATAATGCAGAGGATCTTTGTATTACTGGTACATGGAAAACTGCTTGGGACTCATTTATGAATGCTTTGGATCTGGGTGGTATTCGTCTCTACTCTAGAGCCGACTCTCTTATTTGGGCTTTCAATAAACATAATGGCTTTGTCACTGCAAATTTGGTATATGACTCCATTGTACTTTCATTGAATCCCCCGATGGGCAGCAAACTTCTTGACCTTATCTGGAATGGCACACTGCCCAGGAAGATTAGTTGTTTTATTTGGCTGGCATTAATGAACAAATTGCTCACCTGGGATAACCTACAAAAAAGGGGCTGGATCGGGCCGAGTTTTTGCTCTCTCTGTAATGCAAATGATGAAAATGTCTAGCATTTTTCTTTCACTATCCGATATGGAAGAATGTGCTCAATCTTTTATGTGATCAACACCATATTGCTCCCCACTTTCAGTCTGATAATCTCTGTGATTTTTTAGATTCATGGACTGTCAGTTTCTCAGAGCACACAGTTTCCTGTTATCTCCCCTTCTTCACCATGTGGATCATATGGAAAGCTAGGAATCTCTGTATTTTCGAAGGGAAAAATGTGTCTATCCTCAGTATTATTCAACAGATTAGTTATCTCCCACAGATGTATGGTCCACTAGGTAAGAAGAGAAAAAAAACCAGATTTTTGGGACGCGGGCCTAATCTTGTATATCCTTGTGGTTTTTTCGATGGAGCATCAACAAATAATATTGGAGGAGTTGGTATCTGCTTATACTTGAATGAGACACACTCCTTTGAGTTTGCTGTGGGGACGGGACAATGCACCAATACAAAAGCAGAACTGGTAGGGCTTTGGGCCCTTCTCCTTATCACCCAAATGATGGGGATTCCCAATCTCAGGGTCTTTGGTGACTCATCAGTCATCATAAACTGGGCAAAGGGTACTGCCGCCCTCTCTCCTCCTGAGCTGCACTACTGGTGTAGGGAAACTAGAAAGCTCTTTTCACACTTTCTAGTACTGTCTTTTAGTGATATCTACCGTGAACAGAATCAACATGCAGACTGACTATCTAAAACTACTCTTTCTTTGGCTTCGGGATTTGGCACTTTCTCTGAATTTTTTGATGGTCTTTTGATCACTCAAGATACTTTCAAGCTCATTTGAGCCGGTGCTTGGAGCATGAACTCCATTATATCTTTTTTGCACCCTGTATTGTTTTAGTATTGGAGTTGGCTCCTTTAGATTGCAGCTCTGGTGCTCTTTTTTGGTACACGGTAGATATGGGATTGAATTGACAATATATATTACTGATGGGTATCTTTCAATGGATTAACACTGATCCCACATCCATGCAGAACCATTGAGTTGTGTCTCTTGTTGATGTCAGGTAGTATGCCTCCTCTTTTGTATTACTTTATGAATGTAGCCCATTTATTGGGTGGGCCCAGCAGATGCCTTTTGATTCAATATGAATAACAAGGACAAGCTTTTTTCTTTCTGAAAAAAATAAATAAACTGAGAAACAAGTTTGAGATGTAGTAAAGAATACTATTGTGTCCATACAAGCGAGGGCAATAAATAATCAAATACATAATTTTTAAAGTTTCAAGAGTGAGATCATAATGAAATACACCTATTTTACGACTTCTACTATAAAATCTTCTGTAAAATCTCGGCTTCTTCCTCTATTATCTTCTTGAAATCACTACACCATAAAATCTTGGTTTCTTAGTTCCATATTTCTGTTGAAGTTTCGATATACACATTGGACTCCCAACGTCACTTCGTTGATATACAACAATGGCAAAACTCAACGCTCCTCTGCGAAACAAACAACGAGAGCTGCGAGCAAAGAAGTCCGAGTTCAAGAGAGAGATCCATGGCGACCCCGTCACGGGCAAGCTCAGAACCGTGCCGCCCCCCTCCTCACTCTCCGGCAAACGAAAGCGGAAGATACAGAAAAAATGGCGTCGGGTAATAATAATAAAACCCCCAGCCTTTTAACATTCTCTTTATATTTCCACACTAAACCCTTTTCAGTGGTGTATTCTATATATGCATATATTTTTCTTCAATGTGTGACAGGATCAGAAAGCAGCCATGGATAAAGGTTTGGTGACCATGGAAGATATTCAAATGATGTCCGTGGACAATGAAGGTCAGTTTCCTTAAACCCTTATGGTTGCAAATACGGTTTTTGTCATGTAGAATACATATGTTTTCTGGTGGTTAGATTTTATTATTCTAATAAATGCAACTCCATTGTTTAGTTGATATGGGGATGGTCTATGTTACCACAATTGAGAAGCACAAAACGAAACGAGAAACGGGTTGAAAAGGAGAAACTGAAATTCTTAGGTTTCACAATAAGAAGCGTTTTAGGGTTTTCTTAATACATATGCAAGAATAATTAACATTTTTAACTATTTAATCTTTTGGAAATCATTCAAATTTATGAAATTAAAAAGATAGATCATATTCATATTCTTTACAAAGAAACAGGCCATTCTCAATAGCATTATTAAAATTTATAACAATGACAACCATGTGAATATCAAATTGTCTACGGTTCAGTTCATATATGATAAATCAGTTCAGAAAGAGAATAATTTCCAGATTTCATCTCGTCTGTTGGCATATTAGAAGTGAAAGCTGTAGGCACCACTTTGACCAGGATCGGTAGTATCATGGCTACAGCCTTTTAAGTCTCTTCCGCATTTGCCTGCAGCACCTCAAAAGGCAGTTCATCATCAGCATCATCTTTAGAACTGCCACAATCCCATATCCTAGTGGGTACAACAAGGTGGCCTGCATGTTGTCTTATGATAGAAGGCAAAGATTTGAGTGAACACACACCAAAGTTCGAGCATTTTGGGAGGTTAGGCAAGTCCTGTTCCCATTATGTATGATGGTAATTCACTTTAATTTTGCTGCGAAATGGAGATAGTGTGATTTAAAATTTAATAGTATAAACTATAAACTTGAACTAGGGATTTTTCTTTCTGCCAGGAACTTGTGAGAGCTTAGAAGTGGTCAACAGAAACACTGTCCATTTCTTGAGCAATGGTTTCTTGTGCAGAAATGGGAATGGATACCAGAAACCGGCTTTTGGTGTGTTTTGATTTCAGGACAGGTTTTTGCCAGGAACGGTCTCCTTATGTGAGGTTTTCGTTAACAAAGGCGATGGCTGCTTTTTGTGACAGGGCTTATTTTGTTTTTGAGTTTAATGGTTTTCAAGGTGCCATAGCTTGCTAGGTTTGAGTGAATGCAAATTCACTGATTAATTTTAGTTTCTCAATATAAAAGTTCCAAGTCCATGCTCTTAATGGTTTGGTTTCTAAGGGTGGAAATGAATTCAAGTCCTTGCAGAGCTTTGACTAATAGAAGGAATAAGGGAGTATTTCATTTCAAATTGCAAACTTGGGAGCTTTAGAAGCACCAGTGTATCTGAGATTGGGGGCTATAGCTCTCCCAATCGATTAACTTGTTCAGGGACACATGGACCAGAAAGGGAGGGAGAACCTATGTGAAAATCCTTAGTTGCTATACTTCGTAGTATGACTCCCAAATAATCCCAATTTCCCAAGTACTTCTGAGCATGATAAGTTATAACTAACTTTCAACTACACAAGTGTGACTTACAAGTACTCTTTTAGTATGGCAAGTATGTCCTTAGGAAAAGTACCTAGGTCAACGCTTTTATGAATCTTGATGGCCGAGTCTTGACCAGTCAAAACTCGTTATACTCTCGCCTATTACTAAGTAGTGCTGAATATGACGAGTATTACGAGTCAATACTTACAATGCTTGTTAAGAAACTTTCATTCGTACTTGTAGTTGTTACTATCTGTGAAACACTAATCTTTAGCCTCAAAGCAAGGAAAAACCATAGTTTTTAGATGGTAGGAAGATTTTCTCGAATTTGAATATGAAGTCACAGACCCTGACTAGTGTGGATTGTTTGGGAAATTTAAATAATGTTTAGCTAAATCAGAGTGTCTTAAACGGTTGGTTTGAAAGGAATTGGGGATCAAAGCTAAAGGGGACAGTTGCAATAGCTACTGACAAGAAGGGATTTCTTTGCAATGCCCCTCCAAAGCTTGGAGGAATAGAAGCTGGAGCCTAGTTCGTAGGGAATAATGGCCTCTATTTGAATATTCAGTTTGTGGTTTTTGATCCCTCATAAGAAGTTCTAAAAAGATCTTCATTTCTGTAAGAAGGCATTTATGAAGGAAGAAATTGAAAATTCATTAAAAAATAGGAAACATTATAGGAACCTGTGTTATCTCTGAAACAAACAAAGAAGGCAGTTTGGATGCCAAGTCTGGAATTTGCTTATTTCAGAATTGGGTCTTAGCAAAGATGAAAATTCAATACTTTATCCTATAGGAAAAGGTAGTATCGAGAACAAGGAGGAAGATGAAAATGGCTGGAACACTACAGAAGCAAAAAGCAACATTGGAGTTCCAATAGAGTAGAAACCCTATAAAGAGAAGCACACATAAATGTAGAGCAGTCAACTGGGCATTCAATCAAATCTGGACCAAATAGGACTTGATCCAACCCAAAAGATGGACCAAAGTTCTGATGGAGCTTTCATTGCGGAACATTAGAGGTTTAGGTACTAGCAGTAAAATTTATGTAAGTAGGGAAAGATGAAAAATGTAAACACCAATTTTTTAACGAGGAAACCATTCGAAGTGAAGAGGAGTTGTAAAAGTTGAATACATGATATAGAAGCACTAACACCTCAAAGTGTCAAAGCATAGTTGATAGTAGGTTGAATCTTCTAAGTTTTTTTAGAACAAGGAAAACTTGCTTTATAGAAGGTTTTGCTAGAGAGCATTTTCGAATTCTATTCTTATAATTTCCTTTTGGTTGAAAAAGCAAACATAGGTTTAATGTTACAGGTTTCTAAAATTCTTCCAAAGAGGGCATGCAAACTAGAAATCGGATTTTATTAGGGGACTTAAACTAGTGTTGCATTTCAAATCCGCAGTGATATCTCTCATTGACAGGAACTGAGGACGCTGAAAGAAAACTGGGCTTATCCCGAGTATAGGTATCCATGGCAGCATGTAACTCTGATGCATTGTATACACATATGTGTTTGAATATACCAGGAAAAGAACAAATGTCTGGGGAAGGATATCCCTTTTATAGAAAGGGTGAGAATCTTATGACCCAAAACTAGATATATCTAAAACCCAAAAGGCGCTACAGATAGAGTGAAAGTAGGAAGATTAAATGCTTTGTTGCAGAGCAACTTAACAAGTTTTTCATGAGTGGATCATCAAATAATGAAAACATGATCATTCAGTCGATGATGTGTTATACGCATAGTTTTAAAAATCGGATCGGACTCGGAATCGGTCGAGGGTCAACTCGGAATCGTAATCGGAATCGGTAATGAATCGGTCATAAATCAACCGATTTGAATTTAATGAATCGGTTTGCTAAAAAATACATCAAATATTTAAATTTTAAAGAAAAACAACATTTTCAAGATTATAATCCATGATTCCAAGGCATTGAAGACAAAATAACCAAAATCTGCTCATGTATATACCATATAAGAGTCAATATATCAAAATGGCACAAAGTGTATTGTAATCTGGAGTCTGTGACTGTACTCTGTGCAATACATAAATGATAATACATGTAACATATCTAGGATACTAGAACAAAATACATAATTCATGAGGCCTAGGTGGCTAGGCCCTATATAGTAAAGGCTATATGGCCTGGAGAGTCCAAAAAACATGTTACATAATCAACTACATAAATGATAATACATCATCATCAAACTTAGCACCACTACTAGAATTAGAACTAGAAGAAGAACCAGAAGGACTAGCAAATGCATCATGATCTGGCTCAGTCTCGGGCTCCTCAGGATCAAAGTCATCTACTAATGAAGTAGTAGTACTGGCTGAATGTCGACATCGTCGACGACTATAAGTACGAGGTCCTGATCGGCTAGTGCCTGCCATGCCTGGCATTGCTCTCTCAGCATCTACACCTGTATGAACTGATGGCATCAGCAGTAAAGGATCTGCATCCAACGGAACATCCAGCAATTCCTCCAGCTCAACATCTATGTCATCACCAAACTCTGGCGGTTGGGTCTCCACTACCTAATCTGAGTTTGGATCTATATCATCCAACACAATGGGATCTGTATCTGGTCTTTTGCTCATCAATTGGTTGCGCTTGAGTCGGAGGTTGTACTGCACAAAGCCTAGATCGTTTAACCGTTTTTGCTCTAAACGGTTTCTCTTCTTTGTGTGAATCCGCTCAAACAAAGACCAATTGCGCTCACACTCGGAAGAGCTGCAGGTTTGACTCAGGACCCGAATTGTAAACCTTTGCAATAGTTTAGTATGGTTAGCAAATGCCTGCCACCATTGTGCTGCAAATGTGAAGAGTCAAGGTAGTTAATAACTTAATTCAACAATTTCGATTGTAAATTTGGCTAAGAATTGCAGTATTTAGTATTTAGTATTTACAATTTAAGAATTGTAGTTTAAACTTTAAACTTTAAAAACATGAGTTAATCAAACAATGGAAATGTTTACCTGGTTGGTCATCCTCTCTTGAAATCTTAGCAACATTATTGGCAAAGGTACCTGTGGCGGCGGTGAAAGAGTTGATCTGTCGATGTATCTCCAATTGGTCCGCCTCATTTGGGACCATGCGCTCAAGGCAAGAATACAATCCATCTGCTACCTTCCCAGTCGGATCTGGATCAATATGCGCTCTATATTGATACCTTGGGTTAAGAAAATACCTAGCTGCATGTATAGGGCGATGGAGTTGATTGTTCCATCTCCTATCAATGATCTCCCAAATAGGCCCATACTTGGCCACTCTATCTTTGTATGCTGCCTTTATCTGCTCCTTTGCTTGATCCATAGCTTCATAAATGTAGCCCATGGCCAATTTTTCCCCATCAACCAACCGCAACATCTTAACAAGTGGCTCAGTAATTGCCACCACCTCTGCTGCTCTTTTTCCAAAATGAAGAGCTTTTAATTCTTTTCTTGGTGTCTTTTCCATCTTGTTTGAGGGCCCATTGGGATGAATTCCATTCATCACTTGAAAACATTTTCTCCAAGTTCTGTGCTTGGGAAATGAGAGATTGCAACGTAAGGAAGTGAGTTGCAAATCTAGTAACTGCAGGCCTAACAAGCTCTCTGCCCTGTGTGTGTCTCCTCATCAAGCTCAATACCCAACCGTGGTTGTAGATGTATTTGGTGATGCTTTTGCCATGCTCTATAGTGTCCTTGATCCAATCCTGTTTGCATATGTCCTCAAGCATGAGGTCTATGCAATGTGCCGCACATGGAGTCCAGAATATGGTTTTATGTTTTTCCTCTAACATCTTACCAGCAAGAACATAGTTAGAGGCATTATCTGTGATGATTTGTACAACATTACTTGCCCCCACCTCCTCAACAACGTCATCCAAAAGACGAAATAATAGATTTGCATCTTTCACTTGATCAGATGCATCGCTTGATCTCAAAAACATGGTTCCTCGTGGGAAAGAGACAAGAAAGTTTATGAGAGTACGACCCTTCTAATCGGTCCATCCATCTGACATGATAGTGCATCCTGTTTTGACCCATGACTGTTTGAAATCCTTCAAGTATTCTTCTATGGACACTATCTCTTTTTGCAAAAGAGATCCCCTCAAGTCATGCATACTAGGGCCTTTGAAGCCCTTACCAGCAGCTATAACAACATCCCACATAGGTTGGTAATAAGAAGAGCGTGCAGCATTGAAAGGGAGATCAGCATCATACCACCATCTAGCTATGTACTCATAGGCAACTTCTTTGTATTTCTTCTTCCAATGGTCATCTAAGGTGGGCTGAACATGTGTTGGAGGCATATGAGAAGCATTGGCACTAGCAGAGGATGTAAAATAGCTTTGAATGCCACCCTTCTTTTTTGATTTACCCTTCTCTTGTGTAGTATCGGAGGGTGCAACATACCCAAAAGGATCCCTAAGATTGGTAGAAGGGATAGATGAAGAGCCTTCAATTGAACCCGGAGCATAGGTCCCACCCATCATTTCAGCAAGCCTCCTCTTCTTTCCTACTTCTTCCTCTATCTCTTTTTGCCTAGCCTTAGTCTCTTCAAACTTCTTAAAATATTCTTGCATATCAGCTCTAATTTGTCTAATGACATCTAGTGGAGCTTCTCATGCTTTCACTTGCCCTTTGATGACAGCCAAGTGTTGTTTAAGCCTGTAAATTCCATCACCCTTAATCAACTTCTTGCAATACTTGCAATACATAACCCCATCAACAACATCTGCATGGGCCCATGCCAGATCTTTTGCTTTTGGGGCCATTTCGGATAGGCTGAAAGTTGAAACAACAACGAGCAAAATTATAAAATTATAAAAATATAGGGGATCTTGATTCTTTATTTCTTTTACTGTTTAAAATTATAAAAATTTTGCAAAAGAGATCTTTGTTTAATAATTAATACAAAATTACATAAATAGAAATTTTAACTTAGATAAATAGAAATTTTAATTTTTTTATAAAACATGTCATAAGCTTAAATAAATTTGTTAGTAATCACCTTGTACATATGTAAAATGTAATGCTTGTTAATAAAACCATGCCATTCTTCACTATCTAAAAAACTACTTTATGTTCTCCATTTAGCACATTCAGTAAAATCAAATAGTCTGTTTCATAATCATTAAACTTATGACCAAGGACTCCACTGAAATTCCATCCTCAACATATAGTGACTGTTACTTACCTCTGAAATTTGAATCTCTGATATTGATTATTGAACAATGAAGAACGCCCACTTCTTGAATACTGTCCTCCAAGGCTCCAGAGTCCACCCAACTCAACACTTTCCAGTTCCACAGTCCACTACCACATAGGCCCACAATGCCACTGTCAAGTTTCAACTCCTCTCAGCTCTGTCCCGATTAACTCACCGTTGTTAGCAACTCCACACTGCACAGGTGACAGTCCACTCCAAAGCTCAAGCCTCAAGAGTCAAACCCCTTCCAAGTCTCCAAAGTTCAAAGTTTCAAAAAAAAATAAAAATGAATGGGACCGGTAGTTGTTTATTTGTAGTTGTGTTGGGTAGTTAGGTTAGGGAATGGGATAGGTTAGGTTAGGGAACCGTAGACAGGTTAGTAAAAAAATAAAAAAACAAAGTTAAAGTTTAAACTTGAAAAAAAAATAAAAAAAATAAAAAAAAACGTGGAAATTACAAACCGGACCGGTCAGCTTCGAACTCGGCCGGTTGGACCGGTTAGTTACCGAACCGGACCGGTTTGGTTACTAACCGGCCGATCCGGTACCAATCCGGTCCGGTTCGGTAACTAACCGGTCCTTGCTCCGGTTTACCTGCCGGTTTGACTCGGTTTGGTACCGAATCGGTGAACCGGCCGGTTCTGAAACCGGTCTATCCGATTTTTAAAACTATGGTTATACGGTATATACCATTAGTGCTCAATTAGTTTGTAGAAAAATATTTGCTCTTCTGTGTTAATCCAGTTTTGTTAAAAGAGAAAGTCATAATATTGATAAAGCAATGATTGGAAGAGGAAAAAGAGTTGTTGGTTATTTTGTACAAGTTTGAAAGAAAAGGTCTCATTCAGTGCTGTAAAGTCGCTCCTGTGCCTGTGCAGTATGGAGTAGAGAGAATGAAACAAGCTTAAGTTTTTTCGTAAAGAAATTGAAAGACCCATATTTGGAGAAAACTCTTAGAAAAGATGGAAGACATTCATCAGAAATGTTGAAAGAAGCAATTTTAATGTGATAATGAGTGAGGTTAGGTGTATTATTGTTAAAGTTTTGGTTAGGTTAGGGTTTGATATAATCAAATTGAAATTTTTATACTTTAATGCATAAAACAAAACTAAAACAGAACTAGATCTAGAACAGTACTGCTGTAATACTTCAAAACATATTTTTCATCTCTTTCAACCTTAACACTCCAATGATCACTGTGTTAGAGTTGGTTCTTGAGGTGATTTACCAATTGCCATACACAAAACATGAACAGTAACAATATTATAACTAATGAAAAGAACAGTAGCAATGTACAGGAAATAAAGCAGAAATAGCAGTACTAGTTAACAAAGAATAATGCTAGTCTAGAACTGTTTGGATCAGCCTTAGATGCTTTAAGGTTTAGAACTTGTCACTGAAAGGACAAGATACCAAAGGAACATATGACATACCTTGACATAGAGTAGGTTAGAGTGCTGTAGGCTGAGGTTAGAAACATATAGTAGTAAACAAGATACCTCAGTCACCAAGTGTGAAGACCCTTGTCATTTAGGGATTAACACAGCCACAACTCAGTTCAAGATGGGCTGCAAACAAGTCATGGCCAGAGAGGTAAGGTCAAATCAGCCACAACCTAAGCTAGAAGTTACCACAGTTCACATTAAGTCTGAGGAAGATCATCACAGTCCATAGCTCAACTAGGAGAGATCAACACAGTCACAACCCACTAGAATATCACAGCCCAACCCACTAGAATACACAGTCTCAGCCCACTAGGATAGGTCTTACACAGTCATAGCCTCCTAGGATAGGTCTTACACAGTTACATGCTACTAGGTTTAGGTCTTACACAGTCATAGCCCACTAGGTTTAGCAGCATCCAAGCTAACAGTCCAAGAGCAGCCCACGACCTATATCAACAACAACAAAACGATCTTGGATTAATCCAAAACAGTCACGGGTCAGTTTCATAGAGTCACAGCCCAACAGGAGAGACACCACACAGTCAGCTGCAAAAGGTCACGGCTCAGCAAGAGGGACACTAACAGTCCACGGGTCAGCTGCAAGAGATCGCGGCCCAGTACAGTTCACGGTTCAGCAGAGAAAGGAGCAACTCTTAAACTTGGATCTGATAAACCCAGGGATGAAGCAGCGAAACCCTAGCAGCATATTCCTTGACGCCAAACATAAAGATTAGAGCCGAGTTTTAACTTCTTGGATGATTACAATGAAGGATAAGTCTTTCCTTTATAACTTGAAGGGATATCTAGAAAGGTCTTTCTTCAACCCTAGCTTTTAGGATGGTTACCATAAAATAAAATTTAGGTTGACTTAGTATAGGGTATCAAAGGTAAAAAATGGTCACATAAATAACAACAATAAAAACAATAAGGTTAGGGCATCATCTCAAAGGGGTCAAACAAAGTGTGCTAGGACCAGAAGTACCATGAGTCAACTATGGGTCATAACAAGGTGGTAAGGCTACCCCCATACCCATAAGACTAAGGTGAACCATAAAGGTGGGGAGTCAACCCCTCTTTTACCTAAAGAATCAATGAGGACCAAGGTGTACCATAAAGGTGGGGAGACAACCTCTCTTTTACCTACACGACTAACAGGACCAAGGTGTACCATAAAGGACCAAGGACTTTAATCTTTTCTCTCTCAAGGTATATTGTCGTGTGTGTTCCATACATCTTTATCATCACTGTATAAGGAGAAAATCCAAATTGGATGATGTGATCCTCTCGTCTTTAGTACTGCTCCTAAGGGTTAGGTGTTAGTGACATCATCAAGGGGTGGCCAGTCCCTTGAGAAACAATTTAGCAATAACCGAATAGGAGAGAGTGTTGAATTTTATCATTAGCATAAGTACTTAAAAAATTTGCAGATCAACTTAAATAACAAATGACAAGTGCAGTAAAAACACATTGATCACATCATCACAATAGACACAAGAGTTTTTCACTGGGGAAACCTTCAAAGGACAAAACCCCCAAAAAACATTAGTAGCTCATCTCGTAAATGAGATGACTTAGAAATTCTTCAAAAAGTTCCTCAAACCCCAATCTGGGTTTAACCACAGTTTATAGTAAATTTTCTTAGTCAAAATCAGAACAAGGGTTTCAAACTATAGTAACTGAAATTTCCAGATATGATTAGAAAAGATCAGTACTGTCCAAAACAACAGTCTGCTAAAAAATATCAAATCTCCCCAAAAATACTAGATTTGCTCGAAACTCAGATTTTGCCCGAAAATGGAAAGAAGACTGCAGGTAAAGAAGGTGGCTGTCCGGATCTGAATTGTGGCTGCCTGGATCTGGAGAATGGTTGCCCAGATCTGAAAATCTGAAGGTGGCTGCCCAGATCTGAAGAATGGTTGCCCGGATCTGAAGATCTGAAGGTGGCTTCCCTAGATTTGAACTTGGCTGCCTAGATCTGGAGATGGCTGCCCTAGATCTGAACTTGGCTGAACATGAGGGTTTGGTAAAACCCTTAAGACAAAAGATAAGAAACCCTAGCTTAGGGTTTGTTTTCAATGGAGGATGATGATGCCCTAGCTAGACTCATCCATGCTAGGGCACAATCACAGAATCTTCTTTCTTCAACCTTGAGCAGCTATACTTGTGAGAGCAAGTGTGTAATAATGAATTGTCTTGATCTTCTTTTATAGCCTTTAGTCACCTGTAAGGGGACCAAAATTAGAAAAGATAAAATAATAATGTTTTGTTCTTTTTCTAATTTCACTTTTACCTTCTTACCAAAAAGGTCTTTTAAGTATTTTTGACTTTTTTACCAAAAGTCTTTATTTATCTTTGACTTTCACCTGTGGTCCAAAAGTCCTTATATATTTTTGACTTTTGACTTTAGCCTTTTTCCAAGTGCCCCTGTGGTCTTTTTGATTTCAAAAGTACATAATCATAAACCAAGAGAGTTACTAATGCTTTTATCTCACACTCTGTGTGACACCTAGATCTGGTACTAGGGTAACTTAACCAAGGGTAGCTAATCCTTGGAGAAGTACACAAAGCCCATAGATCAAGGGTCAGAGTGTCACACATGCCTAGACCCAGTCTAGGGCTTACAGTGCCTTCCTGGTAACAAACCAAGTGCCTCACCCATGGGCTGCATAATTTGACCCTAGGTCAAATACTTGGTAACAGACCAAGCGCCTCCATTCTCCCAGAGAATGGCTACTCAGAACTAGGCTAAGTCTACCAGTACTAGACTTGTCCACATCGTGGTCCCAGACCAGATGTCTACTATTCAACAGAATGGTTACTCAACACTAGGTTGAGTCTACCCAGGGCAGAGCTGGGTCTATATCATGGTCCCAGACCAAAAATCTACCATTCAACAGAATGGTCACTCAACACTAGGTTGAGTCTTCACCGTGGTCCCGGACAAGGTGGCTCCATTCTCCTAAGAGAATGGCTCTCGATGCTGCTAAGAAATCAACAGAGAGGACATCACACATCATCATCTTGGTCAACTCGACCAAGATCCACCGTTAACTGACCGAGAATGCACCTGCAGGAACTGCTTGGTCCCAGAAGTCTCAACCTGCAGGATCTGCTTGGTCCCAGAAGTCTCAACCTGCAGGATCTGCTTGGTCCCAGACCAAGAACCCCAGGAGACTACTGGGGGGCCTAGGGTACCTTCTAAGGTCTTACTCTGCCCTAGTTAACTGACTAGGTTACCACCATCCCTGAGAATGGGTCTCGCAGCTGCACTATCTTTAACAATTATGTAATAAATGTAGAAAGAAACGATTCTTGATGTGAGAACGAGTGAGGTTAGGTACATGGTGTCTTAAATGTTGAAAGAAGCAATTCCTAATGTATCATATGAGTGGGCTTAGGTGCATGTTGAATCACCTAGAGTTTTATCAATATAAACACATTTATGCCCTAATTGCAATGAAGCTCTTGTATTTTTGAATTTATGTTGTTCATGGCAATGTCCTGCAATTAATCTACTTCTCCTGTTGCCTTTTGCCAGACAGCTTCGACTATTTGTTTAAGATCATCTTTGATTGGATGATTTTCAATGACAGCAGAAATTTCATTCTGAAAGTGCTTGCAAATGGGAGTGTTTGTAATAAAGGAGAAGGGAATGCAGGGTTCAGAAACAAAAAACAGAATTGACATTTTCACAAAATGTAACTTACATGCATTAATTTGTTGATTAATTGAATCTAGATTTATATTGGATGCAGCAAGATAAATTTTTGTACACCATTTTCCATATTCCAGAAGACAAATTAGCTTCTTCAAGATGGGAAGAAAGATCTTTATTATTTTTTTCATTTAGAACCTTCAAGTTTGGTGTTGCCATCTGAAGACTGCTGGGAAAATAACCATAATCTAAGCCTGATTTAAGCCACCGTATGAGGTCCTTGGCCCTTATATGTTGAGTGTCCATAGGTTGGCAGCAGGCTACAATTAAAAGTGCATCTGCTCATAGTTCAGTTTCTGGACTTGTTGATATTTCTAGTTGGCATTCTCTAGTTTGATTTAGGATTTGGTTGCTTCTGGCAATCCTTCCTCAAGGTTGTCATCAATTCAGATTCTCTGAGGCCCTTGGCCCTTATCTTTTTCAAAGTGTCCATAGGTAGGTAACAGGCTAAAATTAAAAGTGCATCTGCGATTCTGCTCATAGTTCAGTTTCTGGACGTGTTTGTATTTCTAGTTGGCATTCTCAGATTCTCTAGTTTGATTGCCTCTGGCAATCCTTCCTCAAGGTTGTCATCTATTCAGATTCTAACACAAGCGACTTATTCTGCTTTCTTTGTTTGTGGCAATAATAGAATTCAGGTTCAGAAGCTGTTTTCTACATTTTCAAGGTTTTATTCTTTCCATAAGCATCTTGGGAGAAAGGGCAGTTTTACCCAGACTGGAGTCTCTTCTGTGGGGTCAAACTCCATTCTCCAGACATTCCATTACAGGCCATCGCATCTTGGGAGAAAGTATAGTTTTACCCAGACTGGAGTCCCTTTTGGAGTCTAATTCCATTATCTAAAAAATCTAATACATTCCGTTGCTTCTTGGAAAAACTGGCAGTCTTATCGATATTGGAGTCTCTTTTGGGCTCTCTTATGTGGTGTCAAAATTTCAAATTCCATTGTCCATAATATTTAAATACATTGCATTGTTCTTTAGAAACCAGGGCCCATTTTTAAATATAATCTACCTCTCTTCTTTGCTTCAAAAAGGTTGTATTGAAGATGAGCCCTACTACAAGCTGCAACTTCGACAACCCCTTTTAAGCTTTTTCTCCAAATTCCTCCCTTCTCAATCCTTCAAGACCCTTAGATCAGGACATGCATTATTGGGTTTCCCAATTAATGTGCAGTAATGAAGGCCTGTGACTTAGTCTTGGCTTTCCCTGTCTCCGTGATAATTTGGGTAGATGCTCCCAGTTGTTGATAAATTTTGTTTTATATTTTGCTGACTCCCCACTTACCTTCTTTCACTGTTTCCAGAACAGGAATTTCATCGTTCTCCCCATTTTTGGTGCATGTGTCCTTGAGGAAGAAAGAACCTAATTTTGTGAGCAGTGTGGCCTCTAATCTTTGCTCCATTGATGCTTCTGGTTTCCATGCCTTCCTGGAGTCATCAAGGTCTTTGACATAGTCTTGAATTTTCTGTCTCTAGCGATAATCTGGGTTGATGATCTAGTCTTGATTTTTCCTGTCTCCAGTGATAATTTGGGTTGATGATCCCACTTGTTAACACATTCTGTTTTTA
The DNA here is from genome assembly GCA_001517045.1 of Pseudotsuga menziesii. Classification (NCBI taxonomy): domain Eukaryota; kingdom Viridiplantae; phylum Streptophyta; class Pinopsida; order Pinales; family Pinaceae; genus Pseudotsuga; species Pseudotsuga menziesii. The sequence goes on along the minus strand of LPNX011096845.1, from coordinate 206,096 downwards.
TCCTTTGTTGACTCCTTCCTGCTTACCTTCTTTCCCTGTTTCCAGAGCAGGAATTTCAATGTTCTCACCATTTTTGGTGCATACCTCCTTGAAGGAAGAGGGGACTTAATTTTGTGCACGATGTGCCCCCTAATCTTTGCTCCATTGATTCTTTTGATTTTCCATTCCTTCCCAGAGTCTTAAAAATGGTATCTTCTTGCTGAGATCCTTCAACACTTTTGGCAATGTTAAACTGCTTCCTGGAAACTAAGAGTTGTTTGTTTTGAAAATACTATTGATGACCAACCATGGAAATCCCACGAATTACTCCTAGACATGTTAACAAGACAAAAATGTAAAGTCTACATTTCCTTGGTGTGGCTTCTAAGGCAAAACTAAGATAATGCTCTTTGTTACAATTGAAAGGAGTCAGAAAACAATATTTTAACATAACAGTAAGTAAATGTTTTGCATGGATGTTGCTTATTTGAATGAAACCATGAGTTTTAACAAGTAACTTTATCTTCAATATCTATATAATCCTAACAGATAGAGGCTGTGGAAACATTCTATAGGACCTCAGCAAGAAGAGGCACTGGAGGCTAGTTTAACACTATGGTGGGCAATTAAAGAAGCGCTTCTTGGAAACTATTTGATTACGAGTATTCATGATTTACTGTATAAACCTTTCAATTTCTATAACTATGCCAAGAATCTTTCACAGAAGAATGTTCATGTACTTGGAATGTATATCTATAAAGAAATAAAATATTCAAAATCTTTTCAGGATTTCAAGATCTAATTCTACTTTTGTGTAAGAATGAACTAAATGGTATACAAGTCAAAGACACATTAAATTCTATGCTTTGGATCAACAAATTACTTTTGGCTTGAGGAATACTTCTAGGGTGAGATTAAAAGAAATTAATAGGTTTTATCTATCTAGAGAATCACTGACCGCAAGGTGCATTAAATTTGATGAAAAAATGAATTGTCCTTATGAAACCGACTAAAGTTAATGTACATAATCATGATGTCAATTGCCAGAAGTTTAGTTATACAAAAGTGTAATACAAACACCTCAGGAAGGAGATTATATTCTCATCAAAATTTAAATAACAAGTATAATCAGGGGAAAACAATGTTGGAAGGTTAAACCCAGTTTCTATAATCTCTTGATTCCCAGGAGTTTTGGATGGTAATAGTTGTTTTGTCTGTTCATAAGTACGACTGTACGATACTATAATATGGGTGGGCTCAACTATAACTATGTCCAATATTGTTACAGTTACCTCTTGTTCTTGTTAATACATTGGTTTTACACTTGGGCAGGGATTCATATATAGCCCAACTAAGATATGCTGGATCTTTCACAGGTAATATTGATTTGGTCAGTAAGGTAGGCTTTAATAGGGTGCACAAACAACTTTCATTATTGAGCAACTATAAAGTCCAATACTACATTTTGAATTTTATCAACCAGACACTTATCTCTTTCCTTTATATTTTTGTCACTAAACCTCACATCTTCAAGGACATCTTTAGTGCTTTGTTAAACAGAATTTAAATCAATTCTGGGAAAGCTGTGTGCAGCTATGGTTATGTCCAGCTAATGCTGACATTCTTGTGTTTCATATGCTAACAGATAGCTGTGACAAAATGAAATCATGTCTCTATATTTTAACATATCAGTTTCTCAAAATTTTAAAAGAAATTAAAGAAAACCTCTGGCAACTTTGTCTTTGGGTCTGCAATCTGAATTGCACTCAGCCTTCTTCTGGACACTTCTGCTGCCATATTTGAGTGGTCTTATCTCTGCGTGCTCTCCCCTTGATCTGAAGTGGTGTGTTTCTTCTGGGATTGATGTCAATTATCTGATCATGGTTTACTTTCCGGTTTTCTGTGGCTCTATGTCAGATTTGACACAGAATTTGTCAGCATTCTTATTGCTGTCAATGTTCTGAGTGTCTCCTCTACTCTGGGCAACATCTGTTCCCATCTTTGGTTGGTGCCTGCTCTCTCTTGGAGTTGATCTCTTGGTACTGCTTTGCCCTAGCTGGTCTAATCACAAGTCGATTCAGATCTGTCCGATGTCCACTGCTGATTGCTAATATTTTCTCTCATTGAAGATTTTCCAAAACAAACATTCCAAGCAAAAACACTTTATTTGGATAACTTTGTTACATATGCTCTTCATGTTCGACTTTGAAGCTTAACGTGATGTGTACATAACTTTTTCTTTTCAAATTTCAATGAGATAAAAATTGCATGTATCTTTTATTGATGGGAAAGGCTATAAAGAGAGGACCACTTGACATGTGTGACAGAAAAAGGATTTCCTTTGTCAGTGATGTTTTTATTTATGGTTGCCATTGGCGAACATATAATGATTTCTCAAGTTATCCTCCCAGTATTTCAAGGCTTAATAGTTGTAGCAGAAAATCCTATTTGCATGCAAAACTTGAAATAAAATCCCTATACCACAATTTGATTTATTCGGCTGTTGCTGATAGTAGTCTGACTTCTGATTTCATTTTCCCTATCTGGTAAGTTCCATGTCTTGCTCTAAATGCTAACGGTGAGATTGTAAAGGTTCTTTTTGGTTTGTCTTGGGTGTTTCATTGTGGCTACAAAGTAAAATAGGAGGCTATTCCTTTACCCTTTCAAAATTCTTTGGGTGGTATTTTTATTTTAGAATAAGTATGTTCTCTTATTTTCAGATGAAGACTTGCAGAAAAGTAGTCTGAATTCTAGTGCAAAGGGTGGTTCGATGAAGTTAGAAATTAAGAAGCGAGCAAAGTTGAGGACCAGGAAAGGCAAAGGCAAAAAACAAGGTAAAGGCATGCTTTCTCCAGTTCTATCTATGTAGGTTTCATCCCAATCACTGAATAAGTTAATCATCAAGAAATATATTCCTATTGTGGATTCTCCAGAATACTGACCGGGCCAGTAAGTGGACCAGTGGTGTTTGATCTTTTTCATAGATCTGAGATTAGTGCATTATAATGTTAGTCATTGTGTGGCCTGATCATTTATAACTCAGCTTATTTATTAAAATTGCAAAACAGGTCTCATGTCAGACAAATGTAGGTATAGATATGAAAGTTCTAATTTATTTTATCACTGCAGGCAAAGTAAATGCAAAAGGTGATTCATCAGGTCATGGAGATGCAATGGTAGAATAATTTAAGGCAAGATCTTATGTTGAGGATCCTGATTTTAAAGGACAAATGCATTTGAGGGCCAATTTTGTCATAAATTTTGTAGGAGAGGGGCTCTTTCAACTATGAAGTGCTTTATGGATGATAAGCATGCATGGAATTTGGTATAATTTACTTTGAAATGGAGTTCAGTTTTAAGATTGTTAAGAATGATTAACACTTTTTATCCTTGTAATTTATTCTCATAAAAGAAAAAAATAGTGTAAATTAATGGTCCACTTGTTTTCTTTCAAAGATGACCAAGTAATTTGTAGCCATCCTCTGTACATTGGCTTGGCTTCCTTTTCAGTTTTATTATATATACGATTACAGCCTCATGTTTCCTGAAATATTTGTTAAAGTTTATTTCACTAATGTCCTTGAGATTACGTTCTGGCATATGATCCAAACCCTTAAGTAACTAGAAATCTGAAACAGAAAAATCTAGAGAAATGTCACAAGAGCAGACTCATGCACTGAGGACATTTGTGATGCATTGCCTCCTATAAGGAGGGGGCAAAATATACTAAAGTACATTGTTTGAAGTAGTGTGTATATCCAATTGTAATTACTTGAAGTTCAAAATATATTTTACAGCTGTAGAATCTATTCCATGACACTATAAGGTAGGCATATCCGAATGTTAACTCACACGCATCTGCACAATACATCCCATAGAGGTGGGGATGTTGAGCGATGGTAATGGATTGTAAATGGTTTTATTTTTCCAGGTTGGGTAGGTTTGATTATACAAATCACTAGAATACATTATGTCCATGGCAACATCGTTTTCCAATTTCTTGTGTATCAAAATTGCTTGTAAAATAATCTGATTAAGAACTATGGTTTTTGGCGGCGAGATGATTATGTGGTCAGTTTACATGGGCATATCTAAAGATACGACCAGTCTGTTATTGCGACGTATTATTGAGAATACTGCAAATGCATCTGTTTCAGTACAAAGCTTGATATATATATATTTTTAACAGAAACTGAGAAATTTTGAATTGATTAAAAACGCTGTAGCCCAGCCAAGCATACAAAGGGGGAGTTCAGAAAAAGAAAGCTGATGATCTCTAACAGTGCTGTCAGCCTTCTTATGAATACTTTGAGAGGGGTGTCCCAATTGCTTCTACGGATTTTTCGAGAAAACGATTGCTTGCATGAGTAAACTCTCACGAATTGAGAGCAGAGAAGAATACAGAAACAAAACATTAATTAGACGGGGAGGTGAGATGCCCCTTAATGAAAGGATCAATTCGCTTCTGAGATCTTGAGCAAATATTTGACGCTGCTTCCTTTCTCTACGTTCTTTGTTTGTCTTTCGCCCTCCAGTGAGGGGAGGAGAAGGGGCTGAGAAGTCTTCAGAATCAGAGGTTCCCTTTGTCCCAGAGGAAGGGACTAAGGATGCCAATCCTGCATGGGCTGAAGTCTCGTAATCCAAAGCTTTGGGGTCTTTCTTAGAACCTGAAGAAGCAGGATTTGGAGAAGCTTGTTCAGGAACTGTCTCCAAGGGGGCGGGGGGACCTGGGGGTTCGCCCTGCACCGGAACATCTGCAGCTTCAGATTATTGTGCTTCGACTTCCTGGAGAACTTCAAAGCTGTTTTTGTTTTCCAGCGTTGGAGATTCTGCGGGTGGAGAAGGATCTTGAGGTGAGTCCTTATGCTGAGAAGCTTGAGGCTCCTTTTGCCGGGGAGGACGGCGTTGATTAGTGACCGTCTAGAACTCTGCTTCTTTTGGAGCAGAGGGATTTGCTGATTTCTGTGATTCTTCAAGCTTGGGGCAGCTCTTGGTGAAGTGGCCGTATACATGACAAAAATTGCATTTTAATGGAATCTGCTCATAGTCCAATTCTTGGATGTAACTCCAATCTCCTAAAGTGAGTTTTAGGGCCTTCGGAAGCCCTTTTTCTAGATTTACCTCTATGCAGATGCGGGCACATCTGAACTGCCCCCCCTTTGGTTCTACACTATCAAGATTGCGTCCTAGCTTATTGTCGATGTCCGCCAGAGTGCTTTCCCCCCAAAGATGAAGTGGGAGGTTAGGCAGTCTTACCCAGACTGGAGCGGCGGTAATCTATGCTTCTGGGTTAACCCCAGGGTCCATGGGGCTAAGAACAACCCTCTCGATCCCATAAAGAAGGGACCCGATCGAAAGACTAAATCTCTTTCTTCTTTACTTAGAAACAGGAAAACAAAAAACCCCCTTCCAGCTGCGAAGAGAGAGACCTGTCCTTGCAGAATAGAGTTCCAATGTTCTGCAATCCAGAGCTCCACCGCCTTGGGGCTGGGCCACAATCCTGTAAACTTGCCTATGAGGGCTTTCTCTGAGAGGATGAGCGCTTTCTGGCATGGATCCGGAGGGGAGAGCTCCAGAGAAGGGATCTTGTCCATCTTTTTCACGAACTTGGAGGGTGAATGAGAAGCTGCTTGAGGAACGACAACTTGAACTAGAGCCTTGATGGCCTTGAGCTGATTGAGAGAGCCCATGGCCTCAAAACCTGTGAGAGCGGTAGCGAAAAAATAAAACTATGAGCCGTAGCCAAATACATGACATCGCAATGGATAGCTTCAGCACTGAAGGTGCGCTGAGATCCAAATGCCTTCAGCCTGAGGGTTGCACATCAATGTAGGCGACGGCGACGGCTAGGGAAACCCTAGTCGTGTTTCAGAGAGAGTCGCTTCGTCATTTTTCTAAGCTTGATATATTGCTACTGTTTCTTTGTTGTTTTTAAACTATCTCGAGAGCTTTTCACGTGTTTGTTTTATCAAAACACAAAGTATCACTGTTACTTCAGCCTCTTGTATTAAAGTTGCCCACTAATGCACCATTGCAAGTATGGTCTTGACATTTTGACGAATACGTCAGTTTGATGAACTTTCTGCTAAGCCAGTAACTTAAATCCTTGTGGATGCACTAGTTTTTTGTCCTTAGCAAAAATGATTTGTGGATGACTTCTTTCTTAGTAGATAGTGTGTTGATATAGTTGGTTATTTGAGTTCCACTTACTATAAGATTATATAGTGTGTTGGATGTCAATCTCCGAAAATAAGAATGGTTTATGTTATTTTAGCAAAAACCTTCTATAATGTTGTAGTTTTATACACACACTGCTAATAATGTTATCATGGTATACACATTGCAAATACTATAATTATGTTGTACACACTGCAAAATAGTGTTAGAATTATGTTATAGATCTAGGCCAAATCCATCTATACCCGGGTCTGACATGTGTAAATTTTCCTTTGATATTCAAACTAGGGCTAAACAGTGTATTCAAAATTTCTACTGATAACCACACATCACAATATAGACACTATTGTTTTGGGTATGGAAACCCCCAAAAAAATCCAAGATGGGAAAACTGGTGCAATAGTCAGATATAGATTTTATTATGAGAAAATATGGAACTTTTACAATCACTGCTAATCACCCAAACCTGGTGAAGAAGTTCCTTAGCAGGATTGTTGGTCAAACCCTAGCTAAACTCCAACCCTATCTGCATGACTGTACGACCTCCCACACGTGTGGATTCACACGACTGTAAGACTGTTGTATGGAATCCATACGGTTTGTACGACAGCTGTACGGAATCGATACGGTCTATACGACCTTCCTATGTGGCTGCTACTTGTCAATTCTTACAACCCTTGATCTGCTTGGTAGCTTAGTGATCTTGTTTGCTTGTTCCTCCGTCTTCTCAGCTAAATCTTTGTATCTCGTCTCTGTCGGAATACAAGTGTGTGTGTCCTCTCAACCAATTGACCTTTCTTTTATAACTTTAGGTAAATCGAAAACCCTAATTTCACTTTAAGTCAATAAATAATTATATTACTTTAATTATTTTCCAAAGTAAACTTATGAAAAATAATTAAATACAATTGGCTTCTTAATTTAAGTCTTTTCAATGCAAGAACACATGCATGCAGGAAGACCTTCCTTGTTGCTGTTAGTTTAACACTCCCTCTCAACGAGGAAGGGATTCGGTAGCAACCCCATCTTATCCATGAACTTCACAAAACTCTGTCTGCAAAGTGCTTTGGTGAAAATCTCTAGTACTTGTTCATCTGTTTGTATGTACTCCAACCGAATGGTTCCTCTCTGAACACAATCTCTCAAGAAGTGGTACCCGATGTTAATGTGTTTGCTTTGGTCATGGAACATTGGATTTTCAGATAGCCAAATGCCACTCTAATTGTCACAGTGAACCACTGTAGCCTTTAGCTCACACTCGAACAACCCTGAAAGTAATTTTTTCATCCGCATACCCTCACAAGAAGCCATGTACTTAGCCTTCGTCGAGCTCAATGCAACTAACTTCTGCTTCCTACTGAACCAAGACACAACCCTTGATCCAACGCTGAAACAACAGCCTGAAGTACTCTTCCTGTCCTCTACACATTCTGCCCAGTCAACATCTATGAAACTTGCTAACTATACACTCCTCCTGCGTTCATAAACCAATCCATACTCCATTGTACCTCTGATGCAGCGAATTATGTGCTTCACAACCCTCCAATGCACTTTTTGAGGGTCCACCATGAACTGACTCAAAGAGTTGACTGCAAAGTTGATGTCTGGTCGAGTGTTGACCATATACATAAGCGTTTCGATAAGCTAACGATACAAGGTAGGATCAAATTCGTCTGACTTTGATGCCTAAATATTCCTCCATTTAGAAACTAGAGGTATGGCCATAGGCTTGTAGTCCTCCATCTCGAATCTCTTCAAGATCTCTATCCATCTCTCTGCCAAACCTCCAAGCCCAGAAATTAATGCATCAACCCAAGGTCTTTCATCTTAAACTCCACTACAAGGTTGGACTTGCAATCTCCAATCAACCTCTCATCTCCTGTAAGAAATAGATTATCCACATATAAGACCAGTTGAGAGGCACCTCACTTGTCAAGAAGTAAATGTTGTGGTCAGCCTCACTTCGTTGAAATCCCATTTCTCGTAGATAGTTGTTCATCCTCGAGTACCATGCTTGAGGTGTTTGGTTGAGCTTATAAAGAGCTCTATGCAGTTTGCATACATGCATCTCCCTATTCTCCACATCAAACTCCTCTGGCTGCTCAATATATACCTCCTCTATCACTCTGTTGAGGAAGGTAGTCTTGACGTCCATCTGATGGACTTGCTAACCCATCTCTGCTGCTAAGGAGATAATGGTCTGAATGGAAGAATACCTGGCAACAGGGGCGAAGGTCTCCTCATAGTCAATACCCTCATTCTGTGAAAACCCCTTAGCCACGAAGCGCGCCTTGTACTTCTCCACGCTTTCGTCTACTGCATGCTTCACCTTGTAGATTCACCTAGATCCTACCACCTTGATCCCCATGTCCTGTGCTGGCTACTTCTCTGTTGGTAAGTCCATAGATCTCTGCAAGGCCCTGTCTTTATCGAACTGGACATCCCTGCTCACTATGATCCTCTTGCGAGCAGGAATGTAGACTCTGTATGCCTTCAAAGTCTCGCTATAACCAACAAGTAACCCCTTCTCTCTAGAAGGGTCCAACTTCTTCTTAATGTCAACATGAACATGACAATAGCAGACACAGCCAAATATGCGAATGTGACTCACATCTGGTTTAGTGCCTGTGAAGACCTCCTTGAGTGTCTTCCTCCCCAAAGTTGTGTGGCAACACCTGTTTTTGAATGTAAACTGCAGTCCTGTATGCCTTGGCCCAAAGAAATAGTGGAAATCCCTGAGCAAATAGCATGGCCTTAGTTGCTCCTACCATAGTCTTGTTCTTCCGCTCTGGAACTCCATTATGCTGTGGGTTATGGGGCACAATGTGCTCCTTCTTGATCTCCTCTGTCGAACAATACTCCATGAACTCATTGGAGGTGTACTCATCCCCGTTGTCTGTCTTCAACACCCTAATCTTCTTTCCTGTTTGGTTCTCCATGAGAGTCTTGAACTCTCGGAACCTCTTGTGGAAATTAAGGCTAGCAATAGATTAATTTTACTCACAACAATTATCAATTGATCATGCAAAATTGCTCACAAAAGAGACTGAATATGGAGCTGTAACACTAAATTGTATTAACTGAGTGTACAATAGCCAACCCCTGTAATAACATAGGTTGCTGAATAAATAGAATACATCAAGAAATCGAATGCATGAGGAGGCATCCAAATCTAGCAGAAAGCAGGCTTACCAAAAATAAACAAATCCCCCATAGGTGTAAAAAGCTGATCCCAAATCTGTCATGGAGCTCACGAATTGGCAAAAAGGCATAGGCAAGCTAAAGAGTGGTGGAATGGCAGCTCATACATGCTTTTGCATGGAGAAAAGAGAGGAGGATGTGTAGGACAAAAAACAAGTCAACCTCACCTAGTCTAGCTTTTCCTTTTGTCTTAAAACACTGAAAAGGCAGGCAATAAAGCAGAAAAAGCAGAAGGGCGCCTAGGAGGCCAGGAATAAAGCAGAATTGATTCCTTTAGCTCTCCCATGCGCTACATGAGTT